>CM055903.1:31816743-32139243 GCA_029582155.1 Panopea generosa | reverse complement strand
AACTATTTTACCGTCAACAGCATTTTTTCGTAATGAGCCCGCGAGCCCATGCTATTACATAATTAGTGCAACATGTAGGATGCAATAACAAAATGATGTTTCCTCTAAAATTTCGGACAAAATCACCATTACTATAAGTTCCAGAATGGTTCCAAGTTGCAAAAGGATTCCTTTATGTATCCCTCTTCCATTAGGTCATCTGTTTCTATTGGCAATGGTTTGATACGGCGAAACAATATCCCTTTGGTGAGACCTATCCACTTTAATAAGCAAGCGCGCTACCATTGCGCCACCGAGGCTCACAAAAGTGGTAAGTATTTAAAAGAGGATGCGTAGTTCGGCCTCAACCGGGATAGCTGTTTTTTAAGATGCGTTGTTATGCCACCGCAATTCGAAGAATAGAATGAATTAAGGTGGCTTGCCAGTCTTCTTTGACGTCGGTCGACGTAATAATGGTCGAAAAGTAAAGATATCGTATTGTCCTGATATTTGGTATTCATATACAAGGACACTTCTCCTTCATTTTGTACGATTCAGATCTTTTATATTCCTTTTTGTTTAGCAAAGGGCTGTTTCGTACAATTAATTAATGAAAAATTGAAGTATCTGGAGTAAAATTGGCTTATTTGTTTCGCTGGATTAATTTCAAAAACAACATTCGGATGCTCTTGACAAGGGAAACAGAATGATATAAGTCAGTGTTGTCAATCGGAAATTTCATAAAATGTCACTATGATGGGCGTTAAATGTTTTAAAAAATGCGCGATTCTTTTGATCTTAGAGTAGCACCATACGAGCTTCGGTGAACGATTTGGTCGACGGAAAACGATTCGATTTACTAACGACTTACGCAGTCTTTTTGCTAGGAAAATTCCGAACAAGTTTATGAAATAAAAAAGGGGGTCTTTCCGTGAAATATTTCATGACCAGAATCATTTCAGATGACTAATAAAAGATGATAATACACTGTTTGTAAACAAAACCAAATTATCCTCCAGCCTAAATATCGGTTCTCTCTATTTCTATAGTAACCTTAAAACGACTTAGGTATATCTTCTATTATTGTAATACTTCTCTTTAAGTACAATAATGATAATTCAAATGAAAACCCTTTTAAATTTCATTTTTCAATAGATGCACGTTTATTTCTTAGCGGGGCCTCTAAGTTATACTGCTGTTGTGTCAGCTGTAGACGCAGCAGCAGCAGAAACAACAACAACAACAAATATAAGCAATAGAAACACAACAGTGACTTGAATTGATATAGAGTATGTTAGTAATAGGTTAGGTGGGGGGTCAATATTTTATAGATAAAATCGGGGGGGGGGTCATTATTTTATAAGGGATGTCAGTATTTTATAGAAAAGGGGTCATTAGTCTATATAAAATAATGACCGGGGTCATTATTCTATGGGGGTCAGTTTACAACGTTACACCAACTTCTTAAATCTGATATGTCGCATCACCTCATTCTTATTCTCAGTTGTAATATCATTTCTTCGTACTATACAATTGTACCATTTCCCGTCAGTTTGATTTTGAGTTAAGAGAGAGTGAGAGAGAGAGAGAGAGAGAGAGAGAGAGAGAGAGAGAGAGAGAGAGAGAGAGAGAGATTCATGGATATCCGACCAATCAGAGCGGTAATTAAAAATAGATTAATTTATATTCAAAGCTATCCACTTATCACATTAGAGGAATAAAAATAGATAAATGAATATGCATGAGAGGTTTTCCAAAGTCGCATTATCGGGCATGTGGTGTGATAAACACCGCAGGGGTCAATTGTTTATACCGATTAGTTACGGTCTTTAAACAACAGTTTGACCTGTGTCGTATTGAATAGAGATATTTGCAGACCTGTGTATTGTGAAAACTAGATTGTCCGAATTTTAAGACAAGCCCGACGGGCAAGTAACTTTGAAAAAGGCACATGTCCGGATCCAGATTTGACAAGCCCCGGGCATCGGGCTATCCTATTCTTGAAGCACTATACCCTAGATACATTCGTTTGTGCGGACAGACGTACGGAGATGGACAAAAAAACATCAGAATAACTCGCTAAAAGTTATTCAATATGCAGAAGTACTCGATGATTATGCAGAAATAACACTACCCTATTACTGGACACCTGTCTATCCAATTAAAAAAGTTGAATATTGTGTATCGCTTTAATGGTCTTATATAATTTTAATGGATTTTTGGTGAAGGCTTACAACATATATACACACATAGATAAATGGTGTTGCTGTATATATCCCCTAAATATTTTAAGTATATGCATCATTCAACATGACCTGTGGCAGTCACGCGATAAAACATTTTATGAAAATGTATTCACTGCATTATATTTGAAACATATTCCTCTAAAATGCATTTGATATTTTGAATGAAAATAGACCAGGGCATCTGGAAAAATAGTGTTCATCACATATAACACTAAACGGTTAAAAGTGTACAAGCATTGATTTAAGTTCATCAATAACCGCAGTGCGTGATCTGGTGATAGAGTATCGGACCCAGGGATGAAGAGTTGTGGGTTCGATCCCCACCACGGTCATTTATAGCGTCCTCGATCACGACACTGTTTTCGCATAATACTAAGTACTGGTTCTACCTAGAAAAACATCAAGCATTAGTTGTATAAGTTGTTAGAACGCGTTTTACAGTCGATGCAAAACGAATAAGTTATAAAGAACTAAAACAAGCATATAACAGATAAAGTCAAACATATAACCTTTGCAAAGTAAGCTGCCAGTAGGTTACCAAAGTTCCCTGTTGGTACGCAGAGGTCAACAGGATCACCAACTGAAATAACGCCCATATTGACGAGTTCCAAGTACGAAGTCACGTGGTATACAATCTGTGGTAGAAGACGACCCCAACTAATGGAATTGGCCGCACTAGGAATAAGTAAAACATGGAATATTTTCATGATGATATATGATATAATGTATATTTCAAATTTAAGCGGAATTGTGTATATATACGAACGTACACATTGTACGACTTTTAAGCGGAATTGTGTATATATACGAACGTACACAGTGTACGACTTTTAAGCGGAATTGTGTATATATACGAACGTACACATTGTACGACTTTTAAGCGGAATTGTGTATATATACGAACGTACAGATTGTACGACTTTTAAGCGAAATTGTGTATATATACGAACGTACAGATTGTACGACTTTTTTTCAAACAAGTAGATGGTGCTGAACCTGAAGACAAACGTTGATTGTCACGAATACGTCATTTGTGGGATCAAAATTGCATTTCAAACTGACACCTGTTTTCAGATGTTCCTATTATGAATCATACTACCATTCGCAATATCAGATATGTTTTAATAGATATATTACACTTTGTCAATGACATTAAATCTGCTGAATGCTGAAACCATGTTGACCGACATAAAAACACCATGTAAAAGTTCAAAATGACCCCTTTGTACCTAACCATCATGTCTATCTGACTACAGGCGAGCCATTGCTTCTCCCAGCTCCTTTGTGTCTGGTCTTCCTCTCCTGTTACCTTACATGTTTTGTTTTGGTTAATAAGAGCAATTTAATCATTGGTATATTTATGTGTGCTTTTTATGTTTTTCCAAGCAACTTATCAGCTTCCAGGGAATAAGATGATGGAAAAAGATGAGTGTGCGCGTCCTGTGATATCGTCAATAAATGTGTGACTAAATAACAGATCACGTGCCAGATCGTGTGATAGAAATAAATTTAAATACGTAAATAAAACATGCGGCTATCAAAATGAAAATTGAATATTGCAAGACTAATATTCTGTTTTATTTATTTGTTATACGGTATATCAGTGTTAGCTTTATTTTCGTTGAACCAGCAACTTGAACATATAGATTTATTTTATTAGCAGATCATCTGAGAACCAACAATAGTTAAAAACTATATACTTTGTCATATTTTGTGTAAAAAATGTTTATATCTTAACAACAAATGCAATAATTTAGATGTTAGCAAGCTGCCTTATGGCCTTCATCAAACCTTACCATATCTACTAAACGGTATGCGACAAAACCCACAAAAACATTTTTCCTGCCAATTATTTTCCGGCAGTTACCCCGCCGCCCCACATTTTGTCTAGTTACCGCTGTATTGCAAAAGTATCTCCTTGATGTAACCTGGGTTTAAATCCCAGTCCTGGAATTATTTGGACGCAGAGCTTTGTCTGCTCTATAAGACACATGCAGCTTTTACTAAAGTAGTTTTCCTCCTTTAATGTGAAATGCATAAAATGTGGAACATATGGTCTCCCGGAAGAATACTGGACCCAACTGTTGAGTCCTTGAGCAAGACACGTTTTAGCCCACGCTTCTAATTTGTGGTACCCAGGATGACTAAAATGCGTGACTTGATTTAGTTGTGATATGTTTTTATTATTATGATTATACGTTAAGTCACGCAATTAAAACATATAATTATATAAACATTTGTTAGGTATCAAATAGCATGTGTATGATAAAATATAAAAAGCCTCGTGTTTCCCTTGGTCATTGATTGGGTGTAGATTTGCTTTTCTTAAAGAGATACTGCAGTACCTTTCACAGAATGTACTTACATATAAAAACAATTTAATAGAGATCTTAAAATATTGCAATCATACAAATGAGGAGCGATTGGTCCAGTAGTAGAGCATCGTACACAATATCAGGGGTGGCGTGAGTTTTATCCTCCTCCACGGCTGTGTGTCGTGTCCTTGAACAAGACAACTTATCTGCATATGCTTAGTAGTGGTTTTACCCAAGAAGATATTGAGCATGAATTTGTCTAAGTTGTAATAATTTGTCTCACAATCGATGTAAAGTAAATAAGTTCAAAACAATATATCATAAAATAATATAATAATGTCTGAGATGAAATATTGAACATTTTGAAAACAACTTTAGCTTTATTACCAAAACTTTGATCTAATAAATATTTCAATCTTTGTGTATAAAATTAATAGATATTTCATATCTTGAATATTGCGTTTTGCTTTTTAGATCTTAGTAAATTAACAGCAACGTTACTTTGACATCTCAACATTTTATGAAAGTTGTAACATTTACTTGAAGAGTTATAAAATAATAGTAAAGAATTTGTTTGTTAAACTACAAAAGGAAGATGCTTTGATTTTAGTTCGCCTGAACCAAAGGCTCAAATAAGCTATTCTGATCACTTTTCGACCGTCCGTCTGTCCGTTGTTCGTACATGCCAAAGTTATATTGCGTGTTAATGTGTGTGTACAGATTGTCATTGTGGTGTAAAAACGGCATTGTGGGTTAAAAAACATTTACCACAAAGTGCCATTTCTGTACATGAGAATGTCATTTTGGTGATAATTATAGTTTTTTTTTTAGTCTTTTCTTTTCCATTTTTACCAATTTTTATTTGTTTTTTTTTGTGTGTGTGTCTAAAGGATTATATATCCAGGTTTGTGACATAAGGGTTAGGTAGAAATAAGTTATATTTTGATTTTTTATGAAAATTATGTTTTAAGAGTATACATTTCAAATAAACCATATAACGTTCCTCTCGTAAGTACATCCGTCTGTCCGTACGTCAACCAACACTTTCTTTAAACGAACCGCTCGACAGATTTTCACCAAATTTGATGTGAAGCATTCTTACTTGAAGCTCTCTTTTGGAGCTCTGATATTTTATATGTAGTATCTACTAATTTTCCCTATTTTTAAACTGATACATCTGTCTATCACGTGATCAGATAAAAGCCGCAACAAATGCACATGTTCTATATTAATCTAACCATCGAGTCAGCAAATAATAATGCTGTTGTTGTGGTGGTGGTTGTATGGTGTTTTCGACGGGTTCACATAAGATAGTATTCTGAGTGCTGCCACATTGGAGTATCATGCCGCTGATGCATGGTATGATACCTCACCCAGTCATATGATACTGACGCCGTGCCGACCGGACCTAAAACTATTCTCTAAATGCTGAGTGCCAAGCAAATAAGTTTCTTATACCATTTTATACGTCTAAGGTATGGCCTGGCTGGGGATCGAACCTGCGAATTTCCGCATGTGAGGCGGACGTTGTACCACTGCCATGGCCATCGCTGTTACAAATTCCAATGTTTCATGACACTTTACGCACACTTATAGTTATTAGACGCTTTTGTGCAGCAGACATTGCAATATTTCGATTCTTTGCATCAGTATTTATTTATGGGTCCCCCGTGGCCTGCTGGTCTAAGGGACTCTCTCAAGAACAATTATCTCTCATCGCTAACACCGTGAGCTCGAGTCCCACACCCTACAAAAAAAACTTTAAAAGTTCGCCAGTTACTTGCGGAATGACGGTCGTTCTTCTCGGATACAGTCTGAGGTATTCCTTTACCAATAAAACTGGATGCACCAAATGTACCGGAAATGTACTGACATAGTGGTAAACCCCATTTAAAACAAGAGTTGTCAGAAGACAACAAAGCTCACCGATGGGATAAAACTCACCACCCATGCAAATATTGAGATTGGAGGCAAACACCAAACTTATACGCAACTAAACGCAAACGTTTAACCTGGGTGTTTACAGACGAAAAATTAAATTCAAAAAGTCCATAACTTTGCCAAAATGCAACCCCGAGTTATGGCTCCTGTCTCTGTGTGTTCCATTGATGATGGTGAACACACATGTGAAGTTTCATTCATATCCAATGAGTGGTTGCATAGATATGTAAACCTTAAACGCAAGTAAACGCAAAAGTTGAACCTGGGTGTCTACAGACGACGACGACGCCGCCGGTAATGGCAATAGCTCTCTTTGGACATTCGTCCCGGCGAGCAAAAAAGTATTAACTTTCACAGAAATAGTTGTGACCATTATTAGAAATGACAGACTGAAGTAAGTTCGGTATTAATTTTGAAACTAACCCTTACACTGTCTTTAATTATCTCCGATACATGAGGAGTACCATTACTTGAATACTGAAAGACGAAATCCGAATACCAAACTAAAACGTATACCTGTTAAATACATTTAACATTGTGACGTGGTAATGTTCACAGGAATATTGTGTCAATATACGGTAAGATATCTGACTACCGTTTTATTTCTCCTGAACATGTGACGTGCATTTACAATGACAGAACCAAGCGACGAAAGTAACTGCGTTGGAAACTTTTATGAAAGAAGAGAGGAAGAAAATAGTTTCAGGCATTTCAGTAGAAAAAGTTAAATGCAACTGTGAACACCTCTTGACAAACACACACTACAAAGGTCAGTAAATTGACAGTACAGGTTTAGAGAGGGGCTGGGCGGGGATCCGAACTCCGACATAAAACTTGCGCCTCCCTAGATCCCTAATATTTCCACAATTACTATTTCAGTGAAAATGAAAAGGAGCACTCTGCTATCGTGAATTTACCCAAAATCTATACCCATGAACAAAGTCTTTACCTGTAAACAAAAGATGTGTCCGAAAACAACATCTGTGTCCGTAAACAAAAACTATGCCCGTAAACGAAATACATGCCCGTAAACAAAACCTATGCCCGTAAACAAAACCTATGCCCGTAAACAAAATTTGTGCCCGTAAACAAAATCTATACCTGTAAACAAACTCTATGTTAGTTAACAAAATATATGCCTGTTAACAAAATGTATGCCAGCTAACAAAATATGTGCGCGTAAATAAACTCTATGCCGGTAAACAGATCTATGCTCGTAAACAAAATATATGCCCGTAAACAAAATATATGCTCTTAAACAAAATCTATGCCCATAAACAAACTCTATGCTTGTAAACAAAAGCTATGATTGTAAACAAAATATATGCCGATAAACAAATATTATGCCCGTAAACAAAATATATGCCCGTTAACAAAATATGTGCCAACAAACACTGTGCCTGTAAATAAAATATATGCTCGTGAGCAAAATCTATGCCCGTATAAACATGCCTGTAAACAAAATATGTGCCCGTAAACAAAGTATGTGTGCAAAACAAAATATAGGGCTGATACTTCCGCTGATTACCTGATCTTCAAATGATGATCCTTTTCCATTGTTTCCGACAGTTCGACGTCGTTAAGAATCCTTTTAACAGTGCGTTGGCAAAGATCAAAGTCAGCTCCGGTTACACCTAGCATACAAAGATAAATATAATTGAAAAACGCCACCAGGTACATAATGTGGAGCGCGTGGTCCAGTGGTAAAGCATCGAACCCAGGATCGGAGGTTCGATTCCCTGCCACGGCAATGCATAGTGTCCTTGAGCAAGACATGGTCAAGTTCTGCATGTGCTTAGTACTGGTTCTACCCAGGAAGGCTTCGAACGTGATTTGTCTAAGTTGTAATAATTTGGTTCACAATCGATGTAAAATAAATAAATAAATTATGATATGACAAGCTATGATAAATAATATAAACATTTGGATACACTTGTATAATTCACATGTTTCGATTTTAGAAAAAATGTTTAATTTAGAATGGTAAATGATTCGTCGTGTAAGCCATTTGCAAGAGGATATGAGGTATCCTGATGATTCCATAGCCTAAGTTTTCGTATAATTTTATAGAATGTATTCTACTGAAATGTTTTAAACTAGCAAATCTGTCACGTTGTAGAAACTTTCTTTACTGCAATATGCCATTCTACTTAATAGCTTAGACAATCAAAGTAAAAAATAAAATGAAAGTAGATTTTAGTTATTTATTCAGTTTAAATCACATATGTTCAGTTTAAAACATTTTCCTTATTGAAATAAGAATGATCATGAAAAAAGTATGTTTCCGTGCTCTTTTATTCATCTTTCTTTTTTAATTAAATTTATTTAATTTTTAAAATGGTACCTACGTAAAATATTACTTTTTAAAAAAAATGAATTTAATATATTATATGTATGAAGCAGATCCAAAAAATGAGCAGCATAATAAAAAAACATAACACAAAAAGGGGTCAAAATTCTTGTTAAATTCTAAATGCTAAATTACAACGTCCCACTAAATAAAATTATATTAAATATATAATTCTTTATTCCTGTTTCTTAATTCTAACAAATAAGTTCAAATTCCTTAATGGTCAAATGCCTGATTCTTAATACTTGATTATCATGTGTATACAAGTTGTATATATTTTTCTTAATTTCTATTTTTTTGGTTCTAAATGATAAATTATTCATGTCAAATGAATTATTCTATATTCTTTATTTACAATTCCATAAGTAAACTACTTTCCCATTACATTAATAAAACATTAGCTGCATCCGAATTGAAAGGATCGTATATCAACTTGAATATACTGTCTTATCTCCAATTTGGTTCTAATTGTATGCAAATTCAACAAGCTTTAATGATCTAAAATATATTGGGAACAATATGGTACTTTTCAAAAATTTCGTCTGCTCGAAACTGAGTTGTCTTGTTCAGTTTTCCTACACCATACATCCATTGTATTGCATTTTCAACAATTAAGTCGTAAAAACAGTACTTTTAAGGCGTTATTTTACTGACTTTATGTGGGCAGTGTATTTTACAATCTTAACATACCAATCACCCGGGCGTGTGAATTTTCAAGAGACAGCATCTGTTGGCGCTGTATCTCACTGACTCCATCTGACGGATAAAAGACGACAACTCCGATGCTGCACTTCTCTGTAACAGACAGTTATCATTCCTATTTCACTTGAGACACGGAAAATTTAAATGGTATATACTCAAACCTGTCTTAAACAGCCAGTCAAGGGAAGGAGCAAAAGTGACCTTTTAAGACAGGTCGTTGCTTAATACAAATCAATTTGCTCTGAAAATATAGAAATGGGAAATTGCAAATGTGGCTGCTTAACGTCTCACACACCAATTAATTTTGTACTCTTCTACATATAGAGAGACATGCACTTCTGGAACACTGGATACATTACCAATGGTTCTAAAAGTGCCTTATTCCCATAGATGGTCCTCTGTTGGTCCAAATATGCAGAAAAAAAACATGGGGTTGACCAGGTTGCTTTTTCACAATTTCGATGGTTTGACGCCACCACTTCATTTTTGACAATTCTGCCCATTTGTTGCAGTGTATCACTACGCATCTTTAAACTGTTATAGCATCATCAAACAGTTCCCAGTGTCACCCAAACTTTGCAGAAATCATGAAAATGTTCCAATGTTCCCATATGCACAAAGAAATATGACATTTTATGCATTTTTAAAAAAAAAAATGCCCAACCGCTTTACACAGTTCTAACTTTTTGGGCGTAATAATCTTGCTACCGTCATGTAAGGGAGGTAATTGTTCAATGAGACCTTAAGGCAGGTGGCTGCAACCTTAGTTTATAAATACTTGGTTCGATATGTTAGAATGTAAAAGGTAAACACCGTTACAATCAGTAATACAAAGGCAGGACTGAAATAAATAAACATGGGTACAAAAACCATAATTTTAGATCAGGCAGTTCGATAGCTCTACAATTTATTTGTGTATTCAACATAAAATAACCTTAACGCTAACTTTCTCATCCACTCATATTGAACAGTTTTAAAAAAATGATTTATGCATGTGAAGCTGAGCATGAGAGACAGACGATGGACTTCATCAGATGACAAAACAACTTTTCTTTCTTTCTAATCCTTGATTTAAACATATAACACACATGTGTTTACACCATGCATGTTGACATAACTTACGGGTGCGTCTTATAAAACCGTCGAGTACTGCCCCGCCTGTGTCCCCGGATGTTGCCACGACAATCATATATCTGAAACATTTAAACATACGGTGTAAATTTTTGACATAATCTGACACAAACGTATTCATAGTTACGGTAATAAATACCACGGTGGGAAACAAAAAATATCACGTGACCACAAATAATGTCGCCAAACCAAATAACTGATGAAAACAGAGGATTTTAGGTAAGAAATTGATCATAAATTATTTTAACTGGAGCAATTTACAAACAACCAAGGGCAAAAAAGGTATCAGTATTTATTCTTTCCAGCGATGTTATTATATGCGACGAGAATGCTTTCCTTTTTCAGAACACTCCGATAATATTTTCGAAACAGCACGGATGTTGTGACCACGCTTCCAACATTTGAAGATATGGGGTGGCATTCTTAAGAATATTCTTAGAGTTGAACTCAAGAATGAATTTTGAGAAACACACTTAGAGACCACTGTTTGAGACCAACATTTGCAATCATGTAGAGACACCTACTATTCAGGCAAATAAACTCTCACAATTATTCTATCTGTCATGGTAAACTAGATATCTAAGATTGAAATTTGGATTTTTCAAGCCTAAGTCTAAGAATATACGGAGAATAGTTGGTAAATACGACCCCTGGTCTCGCGTTTTAGCTTATCTTTGCCGAGTTAGTTTTAAAATTAATTGAACATTCTTACACAAACATTTTACATCCAAATATGACTATATTTTTATTAATAAATGCAGATAAATCATTTTATAGCATAAACTTAGTAAAGATTTCAACCATGCCATTGTAGTATATTAAAATTAACATGACAACCACACTTAAAAAATATGCCCATACTATGGGAAGCGATTTCACTGCTTAATATACAAACGCAGGTTCATTGTGACCACAGTAATAACGCTTCATTAAGTTTTCGATATTATCCGCAAACGAAGTTTGGACGCGGCTGTAAGAATCACCTAGTCGGGTTTGTTTTACAGACTTTCAAACATGGTGGCTCAAATTCCGCACTTTGTGTTGGATTCGAATAAAACTTTGTGTGCATGAGGTGTAGCTGTGGGTGACATATTTTTTGTTAAAACATTTTGCCCATGGGTTTATATTTTCTGACGATTTGTTTACTTGAACTTGTGGCGCGAAATATTTCCACATTTTTTGTACAGCGACCACGTCCACGTTTCAGGCGGGTTTCAACAAACTGTTTGTCAATGATAAACAGGAGAAGTTATAATAATCAAAAATACTTCCATAATTATATCCTTTAATTTCAGAGGATTGTGACGAGCGGAAGCCGAATTGAACTAAAATTGGTGTGGTTGACATTTTTACTATGTTATGCTATAAAATGATTTATTTGCACTTTTTCATAAATAATAAAGAAATATTGAAAGAAGGTTCAAATCATGTTAAATACAGCAAAGATACGCTATGACGATTTCAGATCTCCAAGTATCGGAAAGTGTGGTCGACATCTGTGCTGGCTCGGAATTATTATCGAAGTGTTCTTAAAAAGTATAATATTCCAGTCATATATAATAACATCATTGAGAAGAGAATACAATGCCATCTTTTTTGCGCTTTATTGTTTGTCATTTGCTTTATTAATAAAAAAAAAAGTTATGAAAGATTATTTATCTAAATTCCTCTGTTTAGATATCAGATATTTGGAGTGGCGACATCATTTGTGATCACGTGATGGTTTTTGTTTCCCGACCGTGAAACTAGCAAAATATAGAGTATAACGGGTGTACCAAATACACTATTAAAGTATAACACTGCCTGTAACAAAACAGTTAGGTTGTTGTGGCTAGTAGGCTAGTAGTGTCAACTAGTACGTGTCAATTGGAATGACATAGGCTATATTTAGAGCAGGTAACGTTTTTAAGATCTTTTAACATATTCTTTTTTTTTTTTATTAAAGAATAAATTATTTTGACGGGTTTTTCATGAAAATCCATTTAGTACTCAGAAAGTTAGAACAATTAAACGGGTTTATTATGTATAAAACTAATTTAAATTTACATTGAGCTTAAAAGCGTAAACTCCGCATCGTACAATATATTAAAAGTTGTTGATTTATAATTGGCACAAAAATCACTAAGGTTAGAGGAGTGTTTTAATATATATTAGATCACGTGACCAGCGGTAACGGCGGTCATATCATTTTAGTTTAAACATATTTTATTGCCAAATAAACACATATTACAATATTTATCATGTATATAAGTCAATACAATTTAAGGCAAAAGGGTCTGGCCACAAGTTCTCTCAACATTAGATTCGGCCATTCCCTTTAAACTCTATTTTGCAATTTTTAACGATGGTTAAGATATATTACATTCCTGGCAAGTAAATATGAATGACATAAAGTGTAGTTAATGAGAAAGTATACATGCGTACTCACGCAAACACACACGGACACACGCACGCACGCACACACACACACACACACACACACACACGCACGCACACATACGCACACACGCCCGCACACACATATATACACAGACATTCACATGCAAACATACATACACGCACACACATATGAATGTATGTTGAGGTATTTACTGAAAAGCGGGAATCATTTTATTTTTTGCTTTTTTTTTTTTTTAAATGAAATTAAATATTAAACTATTAGAAAATATACACACACACACACAAACACACACATATATGTATATAAAGTATTATCTGGATGGTCACTGATATTCTCGCGATCGGTTATGGTGTGGTATCTGTTACAGAGTCAGGGGAGAAAAACAAAATACTATAACGAAATTAATTATTGGAATCTTCTGGATTCGTGAATGAAAGTTTGAACACTTTCGAAGAGATTTATGTTGTCTTCATATGAATGATCGTCTGGTCCATATAACAGCTTTTTGACATTGAGTGGATGGAACAACCTTGTGTTTTGAAATAATTTAATTCTTTGTTATACAAAAAGAATGCAGTTAAAAAAGTAATGTTCAGCATCTTCCACTCCATCCGTACAGATACATGTTGGATAATTTTCTATATGATTAACGTAAAGATCATGATTTAAGTTACTACAATTATTTCTTAGCCTTGCATGCTGTGCAGATAATATTCGTATACCGTAGTTAAAGTGTTTTGGAACTATAACTGGATGAAAACAAGAATTTATAAGGTTTCGTTTATATATTGATAATGATGGTGCTTCCCTTAAAGCAACTGATAGTTTATTCCACAACGAAACTGTTGATGGAATGAAAGAATATGCAAAGAGCTCAGTTCGTCTGGTAATGATATCAAGATCTTGTGAGTTTCTAAGATCGTATGTTGTTCTAATACTAACTGTATCGGGAAATAAATATATTAAGTAGTTCGGTGTCATACCATGTTTTATTTTGTATGCCAATATCAATTTTTGACACTTTCTTCTGTCTGACAGAGATAACCAGCCAATTTCTTTATATAATTTTGAAATGGATACTGATCTTGCTGTGCCAGTAACAATTCTGGCAGCTTCATGTTGAATTTTTTCTAAGTTGTCTTTCTCGTAGCAGGTACAGTTATCCCACACTACCGAGGCGTATTCTAAAATTTAGCGAATAAATGATATATAAATTTGATTAAGAGGGTCCCTACGTATTTTAATTTAACTTTTCTCATCATGCCAAGAATTTTGGATGCAGACTGTATTATGTTTTCAATATGAGCGTACCATTTACCATTATTACTGATTGTACGGCCCAAGTGTTTGTGATTTTCAACAAATGTTACAGGAATATTTTTTGATGTGAATAATATTGCTTCAGTTTTCAAGGGATGTTCAAAACAGTGGTTAGTTACGTTCAGTAACTAACCACTGTTTTGACCAAGCAGATAACATAACTAGATCGTGATTTATTATACCATCAAGATCTGATATATTTGTAGCAGAGCTCGCTAAGGAAGTGTCATCTGCAAACAAACGTGCAAGACTTAATAAATCGTCTGCTATATCATTTACGTAAATTAGAAATAGTAATGGACCCAGGACAGACCCTTGCGGTACACCAGCATTGACGGACATTGTATGAGAAGAGGATGTGCCGACAAATACCTTTTGGCTCCTACCGGAAAGATAGTTATTGAACCAATTTAAGATTTTGCCATTTATACCGCATTGTTGCATTTTGAATAGAAGGCCTTTGTGCCAATCACGATCGAATGCTTTAGAAATATCACAGAAGACCATACAAGTGTTAAGTTTAGAGACAGTTGAATTAACAATTTGGTGGTATATGTCGATTAATTGGTATACAGTGGAATGACCAGTTAAAAAACCTGATTGTCTAGAATACATAAGATTCTCAGAGATAAGGTAATTATATATATATACTTATACACACAACGTTCCATAAGTTTACCAATACAACTTAACAGGGAAATAGGTCTGTAATTACTAACACACGATGAATCGCCTTTCTTATAAGGGACATAACAAGTGCATGTTTCCAGTTACATGGAAAAGATTCCTCGCGAATAGACTTATAAAATAAAATACATAAAGGTTTTGAAATTGTACCCTTGGTTAGTTTTAAAATTCTGTGACTTACTAGGTCTGGCCCTACAGCTTTATTAACACCTAAACAAGAAATCATGTCTTCAATGTCGTTCTTTAATGTAGTTATGTCGTTAATTGTTCTGTTTGTCCGTATGCTCGGTTCTGGTAGGGTTGACCCTCTATCATCTACGTTAGAGATAGAGCAAAAAAACTCATTTAAACAATTTGCTTTCTCATTGTCTGAGAAACATATATTTTCGGAGCTGTCGGTAAGTGTTGTTTTAAGTATTGGGATTGTTTCGGATTTACTATTATTTTTAACCAAGTTCCTTAAGATTTTCCAGTATTGATTTGGATTGTCTGTCCGAGATGTGGCAATATTTTGTTCCAAGTTGCTGAAAAGCGTTCTTTTGCATGTTTTTTCAAGTTGTTAACCTTGTTCCTTAAACGTTTGTATTTTGTCCAATCATTTTGGTTTGTACTTTTGGTCTCTATTTTCTTTTGTCTGTCTCTTTGTCTTGAAGTTGTTCGTAACTGTGAGTCGTACCAGGGTTTGTCATTAGGTCGAATTGTTACTTCTTAGGATGGGATACATTTAGTCATAAGTGATAGAAATGTCTCTGTAAATCGTGAACATGAGTCATTTATGTCAAGTTCTTCAATAAAGTCCCAGTCTGGGTCGGATATCATGCGGTTTAACGTTTCATAGTCACCTTTTTTGTAATTCCAGATTTTTCGCTTTGAACATGTTTGTTTGTAATCGTGAAACTTTATTATTAAGAGTGTAGCTTTGTGGTCGCTAACTCGTCTATCAATGTCTATTACGTCAGAGGTTAAAGGTAGTATACTGTCGGATATGATAATAGGGTCAAGTAAGGTTGCTGAGGTATCTGTCACTCGTGTCGGTTTATCGATTATATTTTTCATGTTATTTATGATGATAATGTTACGTAAGTGGCAGTCTCTTTTGCTCAATAAATCTTGGTTGAGATCACCGACAATAACAATATTGGAATTTGATTCGAGAGCACGTTCGATAGAAATATTAAACATTTCCCAAAAACATATCATTTCACTAGCTCTGACAATTTTTTTTTATTTTCATGGAAATTATGGTGTTAAACGGATAACCTGATACATAAAAGTGGAGTTAAATGTGTCGTTATCGTGTTCATGGGTCGACCGACTAGGAAAACTAAATGGAAAAAGAGTAGTGAGTCGGACTCTGAAAGAAAAACAAAAAAAAAACTTTTCAAATATGGCGGCAAGGCCCAATGCGGGTCTCGGCTGGATTATGATGTGAGTGAGGTTATAAGTCAGGCCAACGGGATATTATATGACAGTGAATATACATTTTTTACAAATTTGAGGTATTGTGTGATAGTGACGATAGTGAGATAGTTTCATCGAAGGACATTAACCATTTTTTCTCACCAAGTGACACAGGTGATCATACCTGTACACAAAACAATAACATGGCGTCAGGTCAGGCAAAAGGTACTTCATAACAGGTCAGTGGTAGCTTGGAAAGTAATAAATTCACATTGCTTATGAATATGATGCAGGATCTTAAAAAGGGACAGGATGATATGACCAGAATGTTTGATAGGAAATTGGACAAATTCAAAAGTGAACTATTAAAAAATATTGATGAACAAGTGACCTCCTTACGAAATGAAATTTCGACCGACGTTCTGAGGCAAGGCAATCGTATAGACGAGGTGATGACAACAATTCAGTCGTTAAATGATCGCACGACTACAATAGAACAATTACAAAGTGTAAACCCTCAGGGTCGTTTAACGAGGACATGGACACGGATAACGGTACCACGGACCAGGGCCAGCGTACATTTAGACCCCGGGCGCAATATGACGATACGGAAGTGTCTGTGATCACAAGTGGTTTACCCTACATTAACGGTGAAGACCTTATGCAAAGGCACAGGATTTAATTGTTGCACTAGGCAATGACGTAACGTCACATATAAACATTACAAAGGCAGTGCGATTTCGCTCGCAATTTCAAGATAAACCTGGCCCAGTGAAAATAACATTCCGCACTGTTCAGGAAAAGATCCTTGTTTTAAGAAATAAGATGCAACTTAAAAACATTGATGAATACAAGGAAGTGTACGTTAAAAGTTGCAAATCGCACGCGGAACGTCTGGTTGAGCTTAACGCGCGTGCTATACTTCGCCAGATGCCTAACGGGAGGGACTTCCGGGTTGACGCCAGTGGACGAATTCAGCCACGCGAACACATGGACAATCGCCGGGATGGGCACTAGGATTCAGCCCGACCTATTGGGACTATTCGATTGGGTCATATGAATTTATGTGGATGGACACGAGACAATCACGAACTTCGAGCCGGTATAATAAACGCTTTGGACGTGGATATTATTACTTTGTGTGAAACACACTTGAAAAATGATGATATTATTGATTTGGAAAATTATTCATGGTATGGATTTAATAGAACAGATATACATAGGGACGCACCTAAGGCGTCGGGTGGAGTTGGTATTTTAGTGAGAAATGGACTCAGTGACCAGTATAATATCGCGGTTGTGGATAAAGCATTTGAGGGGATAGTTGGTTTGCTGTTTTGAACACCGGAGTACGGAGTTGGACTTTATTGTATACTCCTGTTACTTACCTCTGGAAAATTCAGCTCGTGGCCGGGATGCACAAGCTTTTTTCGCCCACCTTTTGACCCAAATATACGTACACAGTGATATCGATGACCTTTTGTATCGGAGCAGACTTTAAAGCGAGAATTGGGTCATTATCAGATACTATATTTAATTGTGACACAATACCCCAACGCAAAACATTGGATAGTACTAGAAACCGCCATGGGTTAGAGTTAATTGACTTCTTGAATGACGCAAAATGTTGTGTGTTGAATGGCCGTTATCCCAGTGATAATTATACGTCAATATCGAGTAAAGGCCGTGCAACCGTAGACTATTTGTGTGTACCGCACGAGACATTAGCAAGATGTAGTGATTTCAAGGTATTAACGGCACAAGAGATCGCCACGGATAATGATCTACTTGGATTATTAGGTCATCGATCTAGGTTACCCGACCATTCGGCATTAGTGACTGAGTTTCAGTGTTCAGATTTTACCATAAATGACAGCGAAATTGGCCATTGCACAACATCGAACAGTAAACGATTTAAATTACGCTGTATACCTCAAGACTTCATGGAAAGTGACAGGGCAGCAGCAGCCATTCTAACTATCATTACGCAAATTGAAAGTTCACGCGAGACTCAAGATGATATAGACTCAATATACAGTAACTTGTGTGACGTGATTATGGACGAAATGGTTAACCATATACCAACATATAATTCAAGCAAAAAGACAAATAAACGTAGGAAAGTGTCAAAGCCTTATTGGTGTGACGATTTACAACAACTGTGGGATATAATGCGAATCGATACTAATTTTATAAAAGTAAACATTAATAGTTAATTCGAGACATTCTTTTTAAAACGCACACCTTTTAGATGGACTTTCTTCCGGACTTCCAGATTTCCCATCATCCGGGTATTTCCGTATTTTAGTATACTATATATTTTTAAACAATGAACGAATGAATTTTAGTGGTGATTTTACCCTAGCTTTGTTGAACTAAGATGATGATATAACCCTTTGCGAGTTCATTGTTTTGTTTACTTGCACATTGCATTAAATATTACGTTATGATCTAATTTAAGTTGTCAATTCTGTAAATCTTTTAAAGGCAAACTGCGAAATCGACAGGCGTTATAATCGAAATGACAGATACTCCACGTGTTTATTACGCACTTTAAATGAATTGAACCTTCCTATAATTTTCTTAAAATTTCTGAATCGAACGTCAATTTAAACCACAGATTTATTTTTTAAGCAGAAAGCCGACAAAGGCGGACGCTGTGAACTCTTTTCACCTTTAGCTACGTGCCTTCTCTAATTATATGGATATCCCCATCACCTTTTGCTTATCTGCATTAAATAGCAATTGTGCACAGACATCAAAAATTCACGGACTACTTTCTCTTGAGAAGTTTGAAACCCTTAGGAAGTAGTTAATTTGTACAAGCTATATGAGATACAATTTCAGTATACTTATCTTTAATAAGGACTGGCGGAGCAAAAACGATGCTTGGAAAATGAGGAATAAATATATTATTTCTGACGTCTATGATCACTTTGCCAACAGTATTAACACTCAGTGACTTAATTGAATGTTTCTGTTTATTCTGTTTATATGTTTTGATACACTGAACAGAAAATAATACCGGATTAAATATGAGTCTTGCTTTTCTGCTGATATTTTGGCACTGCAGATGTCAACAAACAATTAACTGTTAGTTTCCCTTCTGCTATTTGGTTTTTTTTATGAATGATAAGCTCTCAATATTTTTCATTCTTTAAAAACAAGAAGGAGAATCAATGGTGGTCTTACACTATAACATTGCATGACGTCATATTAGAAATGCATTCTGAATACCTAACCGATTATCAAATTCTTGATCATCTGCGACGCTTGCTTTTCTAAAATTTTATAAAACCAAGCGTCGCAAATGATCAAGGCTACGATTATTTACTAATATTGAAGGACAACGGAGTGTGTACGATTGATTCATAACGGTAAAACAAATACAAAAATATATATCGACTTACTTCTTAGAATCTCCAGACTCACGTAAAGCGTGTGAAAATAACTGTGGCATCAGCTGTAATGCAGCGTCTTTAAACGACGCCGTTGGGCCGTGAAACAATTCTAAAATGTACTGGTTTGTATTTGAATTATTAGCCAATGGACGCACTGGAAATATTTCAGCTGCTTCCAAATGTTTCCGCGGTATATGCGTTATTTATGTACTGTTTTAACTGACGAGGGTGCACGTCGGAATGATCAATCCATTTCTCTAGTATTCTTACAGCTTTTTCAGAATATTTCAAATCAACCAGTCGTTTTAACTCACTATGTGTTATACACGGAGAGTCAAGCTGTCGTGGGACATACAGTCCACCATCTGGAGCAAGCCCTTGAAGAATAACATTGTTCAATGTTGTATTTGGAACATTTTCTTTTACAGACACGTCCTTTTTATTTTGTCTGGTGGAAATATACCCTCCGTCAATTCGTTTCATTTGTGTAATTATTTTGTCTGCGACGCTCTGGGGAGTTTCATTGCGCTCGCATATAACTCTGACGTCATAAGTAAGCTCATAGAACTGTTGGCGGTATTTCAAAATGTCCGACATTGAACTGCCATCATTCTGTCCGACGATTCTGTTGACTTTCATTTGCATCAGACGTTCCAGTATATCTTCTATATGGACATCCAGAAACACGACAACACCTGTACATAAGTAATATAGTTACAATACCTAACTTAAGGAACACCATGTACGTATAACACTAAATACTACAATTTCATGATTAGAATAATATAAGTTGGTCAAACATATCAAGAAGTATTAGGTAAACATTACCTGAAGTTATTCCAGCAATAATCTAAAATATAATGCAAGCTATAGTTGAGATGATCTTCTGTTTCAAGAGTAGTTTGTAAAAAAAATGAAAAATTAAATCTGAGCGCCAGGCCTTCAAGTTTGGTAGAAAAATATTTAAGTTTTCGCTATATAACACTATGTAAAATAAATTTTGACCTCTTCGGGCAGGCCAATTTGCCCCCAGAGTCATGGTTTTGAACAAATTTGAAAGAGGACGACAAACTGACCTTATAAGTTAAACATCTAAGTCCAATGCCTTGTACTTGTACTACAAATTTTAACCTAAAAACTGTAACAAAATTAATAAGTCATAAACAATGAGTTATGGCTTTTGTCTCTATGAGTTTCCTAGATGATGCTGAGCACACATGTGAAGTTTCATTCATATCCAATGATAGATTGCTGAAATATGCACAAACTCAAAACTTTCACCTGCACTTTGCATTCTGCTGACGCTGCTGAACACACATGTGAAATTTCGTTCGTATCTAATGAGTGGTTGCATAGATTTATTACCAGATAAAAAACTTAAACCCGAAAAGTAAAGGCCAAAAGGGCCATTACTCTGCCAAAATGCTACGCAGAGTTATGGTTCTTGTTGCATTAAGGATGCTGAACATACATGTGACATTTCAGTCATATCCAATAAGTGACTGCATAGATATCTTACACAAGGCCGACGGCGGGGCGAGTACAATAGCTCCCCTATTCTACATATAGTCGAGCTAAAATGTCGGCATTGCTTCAGTCTGTTTAAAAAAACTGTTTATTTAAACACGAGTGATAGATCCAGCTGTAAAAATGTTTTTCATGATTTGTACTTGCCAGAGTAGTCTACCAGGTAGAAACACAAATTTTCGTTACATGAGTAGTCACGTTATTCACCAAACAATTGAAAAAATAATTTTGTTTCAAAACAATACATCACAAATTTTAGTCTTAAAACAAACTTGAGCAGCAACAATAACATGCAAATTTTAGTTTCGGTTAAAACGTTATTTTTAATATGATCCTTGTAAACTTTATCGTTAATTTACGAGTACAAAACTACACTTTAAAGGTTCAATGAAAACTCAGATATGTTAAAATTGGTCAACTGGTCAACACTTCGATACCAATATCATCGCAGTGTTTCAAACATAATTTTGAAAATAATCAATTTATGTATGATTGCCTTTCTTAAGTGTGCCGGGAGCTTGTATGCTAACGGAACACCCTTCTCTGAGTACAGAAAGTAATTACAGACATATTCAACATTCGAACACACAATTCGTGGGTTGATAGTCAGACGAGCTAGACACACCTGAGTAATAGAAACCGTTAATTTCTTTTGAATATATCTTATTCCTTTCTGTTCACAAAAATATAAATGGGTTTCGTCGCAAACGATCGTTCTCACCAATAACTTATTTACAGGGAAACAGATACCTGGCTACTTTTCTTAAGATATAAGTTTAGGTATTTAAGTACACAATTTAATGTGATAGTAAAACAGGAACCTGGTACATTATTGACAGGTTAAATGTCCCAAGATTAGATTAAAGATGTCAAAGATACCGCATGTATCTACAATTTTAAATACTGATAACGGGCAGTCAAATATGATGATATGATGTTATCAACTATATAGGATTGCAGTTAAACCTGTGATTATAAGTGATGATTGAAGATCAAAACATAACCAAAGCGCATGACATGTGCATGAAAAGTTGAAAATGGAAGTGACCGGAAGGAAGGCAAACACAATAAGTGTATCTATTATTAAAGGCGTTGAGCTGTTGTGTGATCCATTTAGCACGGACGGCCATCAGATACCAGTCGCCGGATTTTGTGTAGAATGTCAGTATTATTTATGTAATACATGCTATAAGCATCACTGCCGGTCATTGCCAATGAGAAATCATGTGTTACTGGACAAAAACGATATACCAAAGCAGAAAAATCCTACATATATAAAGGACATGTGCACACAGCATGAGGGGAAATCTATAGAATATTTCTGTAAAACACACAATCCGCTTGGATGCAGTGTCTGCATGACCATCGAGCACCGAGGCTGCGATGACGTCAACTATATCCCGGATACGTGTAAAGAGTTAGATGACAGTTTAGAATACAAAGGATTTATAATGAAAATACAACAAACCGAAGAGAATTTTTATTATACTAAGAACAAAACAGAGAACAATGTTTCAAAATTGAAAACATGCTACACTGAACTAATAAATGATATAAAGAGAGTGACAAAAGACATAAACACTAGGCTTAATGATCTTCAAGACAAAACTGAACATGAAGTCAAACACATTCATGATGCTGCTATTGAGAAGATGGACCTCATTTCCAATACATGTGACAGAGCCATACAGAAAATTGAGACATTGAACTCTGACATTGAAGAGTTTAAAAAAGTAAACAATATCAGCAATTGTTTATAAAGATGAAGAAATCACATATTGATGTGAATGTATTGGAAGATAGTGTAGCCAAGTTGGCAGATAGGAACAAGATATGTCAGTACAAGTTTGTGCCAGATGAACAAATACACACCATACTGAGAAACCTGAAAGTATTTGGGCAACTGAGAAACTCTAAATATCTGCAAGCCGAACATGTAGAAGATATCAAAGTTAGCTCCAATGACTGCTGGATTTCAGGTTTAACAATTATGTCTCATGGATAGCTTGCCATTATTGACTACCTTAATAAAACCATTATGCTTGTTAACACACAACAAAGCAAGATGACATCAGGACTCCTAATGCCATCATCGCAATGGGACATTACAGAGACCAAACCGGGAGAACTTGTCGTAACATTCCTAGATAAACCAGTGCTTCAGTTTGTATCAGTATCTGGAACTCTATCTGCAGGTCGTGAGGTGAAAGGTCAATGGTCAGTGTAGGGTAATAATGTGTCCCATTGACAAGCTTGCAAGTGACATTATATGATCAACCGAAAGTTGAAATTATGAAATTGGATGGTACTGTGTTGAAAGTTATATATAACTGTGTTGAAAGTTATATATACAGATGCCAATGGAAGGAGAATACTCAGTGATCCATTTTATATAGCTATCAGTCCTGAACATAAAGCCCTGTATGTTTCTGATTGTGACAACCATTCTTTGGCAAGCCTGACCCTAGAGGGAGAAATTATTGCCACATATGAGGATAATCATCTGGAGTTTGCTACAGGAGTTGTGTTGACAATAATGGGACAGTCTTTGTGTGTGGGGTTACCTATCATAATGTTCATCAGATCACTTATACCAAATATAAACAAATTTGAATAGTCGGTTCTTGATAAAAGGATTTAAAATGAAATTTTCCCTATGTTAAACTGGTAAGTCCCCGAGGCGGGGTCAACTTTGACCCTAGGATTATGACTTGAGCAAGTCTGAGAGAAACTGATAAGGTGACACTACATGCAAAATACCAAATGTCTAGGCCTTGCACTTATAATGAAGGAGATTTTTGAAAATTCACCCTACTTACCCTTTATGTTGTAGTTGTAGTTGTTGTATGGTGTTTAGCGTCGCTTTCAACAATTTTTCAGTCATATCGCGACGGTATCTACTTTAGACAGTATTCTAAGCGCTGTCACACTGGAGTATCATGCCGCAGAAACATGGTATGATACCCCACCCAGTCACATTATACTGACACCGGGCCGACCAGACCTAGAACTCTCCTCTAAATGCTGAGCGTCAAGCAAGGAAGCTTCTAGTAACCATTTTTGAAGTCTTCGGTATGACCCTGCCGGGGATTGAACCCACGACATTCCGCATGCGAAGCGGACGCTCTACCACTAGACCACGCCGCGGTCTATTTACCCCTTATATATATATCAAATCCCCCTTTAAGGACCCAGTCCTAACTGTTTGAACAAACTAGAGAGTTTTATATAGCAATTCTTCACACGTTATGGGGGAGTTTTGTTTTACATGCATATTAAGTTTCATTCACATCAAAGATAAAAGTAAAGACAAAACAAGCAGAAATATGTCGAACAGGTGTGATTTCAGTTGCGCACGTGTTACATTATTTTTCTTCAATATACTATTAATAGAAAATGAAAGATTAAAGATGGCAAAATGGCAATGAGATTATAATAGCATTGATGTTAAATCGTGATTTTATTATATCATATTAGGTCCTTTGCCATTGACCTATGACGTACATAAATAAGTATATCTAAAATCAACATGTTTTCACACACGTGGATATGAGAAAAGTTAATGAGTTTAACATGTGAAAAGAATGGTTATATATATATATACGACCAGTCAAATCACCCAGAGAATAGGAGGTAAGAGGATGAATTTAAAAGTAAGGTGAATTTGAAAATCAAACTGACGGGAAATGGTACAATTGTATAGTACGAAGAAATGATATTACAACTGAGAATAAGAATGAGGTGATGCTGCGTCATCTCTCTCTCTCTCTCTCTCTCTCTCTCTCTCTCTCTCTCTCTCTCTCTCTCTCTCTCTCTCAATCAATCAAGCCTTAAAGACGTTTCTGTGGGAAGGAAGCGATCGAAAAGCATGGAAAAGTATATTGTTTTTCGTTCTAAACCACCATCAGAAGTGCTTGTACAAAACGAAGTCGAAGAAACAACTACGAATATATAATCAATACTCGTAGTGGCAACATTTCGGATAAATCATTTTCGGATAAGAATCATTCGTGCATTTGTTCCAAAGCGCTGAATACATAATGAATTTACCTGAAACAAAATTATTCATACCGGGATGGAGACAAGGAAGAATTAATCTTGAATTTTGACATTTAGCTGACCTGATGCATGTAAAAGTTTGGTATTGAAGGACATTATGGAAGACACTTATTATAAGTTATATGGGTCAATGTTATACATAAACTGTATATGTGGAAGTTTAAGAACAGTGGAAACAAAACAAGACACATCGCTTAAACAAGAAAAGTCCAATATCATTTGACATCAACACAAAGCAATTGAGTATAAGGTAAATTGATGCTTTATCGTAACTCACTGATCAAAATCGATGTATCACATAAAATGATAACTTACTCTATGATTTCTAGAGATGAACAACCAAAAAAAGGGAATGACTGATTGAATATTTAGCGTCATTCTCATGCCATCGAGGACTAACAGACGATCACCTAACCACCGTTTCCTGGGATTAACCAGTACTCGAGCACACCCCATCTCCGAAAGTAACTGATAACTTTCCCACTTGAATCAGGGGTGAGAGACGATTGATAAAGAGACATAATGTCCTATATCTATCATCCTGAAGACTGTTGCCGGGCGAGGATTCGAACAGTATTCTTACATTGAGTAAATGTTAAAAATAAATGTAGACACCATCATGTTCTGTGTTTCCTGTTAAACAGAATACTGTTACATGAATTATGAAAATAAGAAACTATTCAACACAATCATTTCTGGAATGCTAAACAAAGGCTCAGGTTACAGATGGATTGCCATGAGCACAACAGATGATCTGAGGGGGATCAAACCTGTGACTACTTGTTTGGCACGCCCAATATCCGTGCAAGTAACTGACAACTTTCCCACTTGAATCAGTGATTAAAGATGAATGAACATAAGACACAATGTTGGAATTTGCATATAATTTTTATTTAAATCATCACAGAGACTTGCTAAGCGGGGATTTGAGCTTGCAACCAATTGACTGCTTGTTACATAACATAACAGTTTCATCCACATACATGCAAGTTTATAACCATAAGATTTTGTTCAATGGTTTGAACATACATATCATAACAGGAATTGCTGCTCAGTTATAGCCCTTGAGTCAAACTATACCCGTATATTGTGCTGTTTTATTAAAGTAGCCAGACCGATTAGCTCAGTCGGTAGAGCACGATACTTCTAGCTCAGGGTAGTGAGTTTGATACCTTAGGCTGGCTAACTTACAGTGCTAACAGTCATTCAGATGGGACTTTAAACTGAGGACCTGTATGATGGTGCTATACACCAAGCAAAAGAACCAAGTGAAACATATGATTGGGTTTCTATGATATTTATTTCCTGCACTATCCCCCACAATCCTAAAAAGACTAAACTGTTCACTCTTCTAGGTGCATCACCCAAATGGGAAACTGATGGCGATGTAAATTTAGCTTACATACAAACAAACATTGTCATATATTTCTTTATCTCATATAAGCTTTCTTTAACTTTCAGTGAAGAAGTCAGTCAAGTAGTACACCAGGACCAGGATGTGTTGCCAGAAGCATGGATTTTGACAGTCAACCAGATATTGGGACCATGTTAAGAAAAAGTATTCGAAAAACATATGATGTTTTTTTCAAAAGACTAGGAAATGCGCTTATTATGAAAAATTAAGAAGCACTACCAGTTCACCAGGCAGTGTTCTAAAATTTGAATGACAATTCAAAGATTAATGTTGGAAGTAGCCCAGTACAGGAATAAAAAATTCAAGTTAATGTAATTTTAATGGATGATTGTGTGACTACTATAGCCAAGATAAATACCAGAAAAATTACGTTAATGGACTCGTAAATAAAACTCTGAATATATTATGTTGAGTAGCAGGTCACTGATGATCCAACCTTGATTGACAGTACATGGTTTTACCACTAGGCCTCTAACATTTCAAACTTTTACTCACAAATATTGATGTTCATCAATTACTCGGTATATATGAAATGAATAAAAGCAACATAACAGTAATTACATTATAAATTACAAATATTATAATTGCTATTTAGTGCATCATTTACAAATATGAAAGTTACCTCTGCAATGAAACTTCATTAATGAAAATTACAACAGATAATGTTCACTTTTTTTGACAATTTTAGGCCATTTTATGAAAAAAGGAGTTAACATTTAGCACTGTAGCTTAGTAACAAGCAAGATGACATGTATTCTTTATTTTATTTTATGATACTGTTTGTTGTTGTGCTTCTTTATAGAAAGAATTAAACAAATCTCCGCGTTAGAACATTTTTTTATTGAATTGGTGTGAAAATGCATCGATTGCGGCCATTTTATGAAAAGGGGAGGTAACATTTAGCACTGTAACTTTGTAACAAGTATGGTGACCTGTATTTTTATTTTTTTTTTCAGATTTGGTTTCTTTATAGAAAGAGTGAAACAATTCTCCGCTTTGGAACTTTTTTTATTATTGAATTAGTGTGAAAATACATCGTTTGTGGCCATTTTATGAAAAGGGAAGGTAACATTAAGCACTGTAACTTTGTAACAAGCATGGTGACCTGTATTTTTTATTTTATTTTCTGATTTGGTTTGTTATAGTGCCTCTTTGTAGAAAGAATGTAACAATTTTCCGCGTTCGGAACTTTTTTTATTATTGAATTAGTGTGAAAATGAATCGCTGGCGGACATTTTATGCAAAGGGGAGGTAACATTTAGCACTGTAACTTTGTAACACGTATGGTTACCTGTATTTTTGAGTCGCCAGAGCTTTTGGCGAGTCTTTAGAATGGTTAGTTGTATACTGATGATTTGGCTTATTTCATATGCACCGTCTAACAACCTCCGAGAAAGTAGTCCGTGATATTTTCTGTATCTTTAAGATGAAAGTAATATTTCTAAGGTTGTTAAACTAAGCTCTAGATCTAATATATAAAGAAAACAATTGTTTGAGTCTTTATTTATTCTGGATTCACTCACAACTTGCATGATGGTGTTAGTTTGCTTATTACTACGCGACCTGGTTAATGGTCATAAATATTCAAATTAGTTACGGATCCTTAGGAAAATTGAATTATTCATACCGCCGCGCCCCCGGAACGTGTATAAATAAATCTGACATGTAATGCAAATCGCAGATATATCATAATTATATGTATTAGTAAAATAAGCTTATATAAAATAAAACATAAAATTGTTAGAGTCTATTTTTTTGAGTCACTCGCAATTTGCGTGATGGTGTTTGTTTGCTTATTACTATGCACCCTAGTTATTGGTCATAAATATTCAAATTTGCTATCAAGCCGTTCGGAGAATTAATTATTCGGGCCCCGGAACGTGTATAAATAAATCAGACATGTTGAAATGAACTCGACCTGAACGAATTCACAGATGTATCATATTTATATGATCAATTTCTCGCGTTCTTAGCTTTCTTTTGAAAAGCTTTTCTATCCGTTTGTTACTCATTCAAAAAAATCAAAATTAGCCAATGCACTCTTTTGTTGAAACCCTGACCGTTTACATCCGGGCATCGAGGAAGCTGAAGATGAAGACGTTAAATTGAATTTCAGAAGATTCTTGAAATTTTGCTGCACAAATCAAGGTTTGTTTACTGATATATTAAATGTTATCATCATGTAAATCATAAACATATGCGTAAAATTTCACTCTCGGTACATGTTTATGTCTTAGTTATGTTAAAGCACACATATTTGTAAACTACGTTTGTCTAGAAATACTATTTCTATCGATATGCCACTTCGAAGTGATTTCTAGCGGGTTTTCTAGGCCGTTAGTCGGTGGTAAATAATTTATGTGTTACAGTGTACATAGTCAGTATTGTTTTTTTTTTAAATAGAACGGACTTTATTCAGAGCATAAATTTAACAAATAAAGTGTGTTTTCTTTTAAAGATTACGTATAATTATTCACACGATATATCAACAACAAAAAGTAGTACCGTTATCAGTTGCCATTGTAAATAAATGCTCGTAATACCGTATGGGGCCGTACCGGTTTGATTTGAGCTCGCTTTGATCTGCTTCCCCTTCTATTTAATAACAGTTATGTTTGTATTATACTTTATTCATACTGTTGCATCAAGTGGTCACATGCGAAGTAAATTTCGTCCAAGTTCCGCAATTAGATTAGACCACCAACAATTTATTATACATTCTTTTCAAGCCCTGCTTGAAAAAATTGCATGCAGAAACACAGGATTTTGTGACTGTTCTATAAACTCGACTGATGGAGTTTGGCAGTCTGTACACAGGAACGTGCTATTATCTATCATTATATGGCATATATCTGTTTTAAAAACTCTTTCTACACATCTTATTAATACTTACCACTCTGACTTCATGCCTCCCCCTCTCCATTTGAAGGCTAGTGAAGGAACAGTCAGTATTACCTTATTCATTCTTTATTTAAGAGCAGGGTCTTCTTTTTTTGTTTCTAGCACATAATGTGGTATCTGATTTAGATTAACACTGATTGAATAGATCTCTACAATAAACTAACCCTTTACTTCATATGGATGTCTTTGAACACCTCTTAGATTATAGTAGTCTTTGGAAAACAGAATAGGACCATTTCTATTGCTCATAACGAGCAATCAAAACAGGGCTTGCACTGTTTTCTGCTCTATCAGAATAAATAGGTAGAATGTACCTATTCATGGAAATTGACTTTGTATGGCTTTGAGTATGGAAAAGTCCACTTAAAATGCATATGGAGTAAAGGGTTAAGTATTGTGAGGGTCAACATCCGATTAAACAGAGAACTAATGAATAACTTGTTTCATCATTAGAGAAATATCTTTTTATTGAAACAGGTACCACACAAATGTATAAGCAATAGATGGCTCTGGAAAGATAGTATTATTGTAGCATAGTTATATTGTCACATCACCGTATTTATTATATATTTGACACACAGGAATTTCATACTGAGTCTCAAACTAAGTTCCATCACATTTTTGTTAAAATAAATACAGATAATATTAACATGTATATTACCAAACATTTTGGCAAAACATAATTGTATTTCTTAAGCATGTATTGAACTCGGGTTCTTTTTTACATTGTGTTTAGGATGGTTTGCCCACAACTGTGATGGTAAATCAGAGGGAAGTGCAGGTGAAATCAATAACTTTAGAGGACCAACAAGATAGCATTAAAGTCAGTCTGTGGAGAGATTTCTGCCAGACAGAAATTGCGCTTGGAGATATTATTGAAATAACTCATGTGGTGGTCAATGAGAAAAAATATGGAAACGAGGATAGTTTATCAACGACACAATATACAACCATAACAGTAAGTTTTTATGTTACATTACATGAATGTTTATAAAGGAACAAAAGGTATTGTCACACCCCTCTTGATTTCTGTTGACCTTAAATATTAATAAACTATCTTGTGTCAGACCCTTATAAGTGTTTAATAAGGTTCTTTCAGCTATTAAAATGGTAATATGTATAACTTGAACAATTTCAAATATTTAAACAAAGCACATTATTTCTCTCACCTCAAAAAAGAAGTTAATGACATCCTATATTTGCTCTGTTCTCTTATTGACTGAACATCAACTGTATAGCAGCCATTATCTAGATTTATATGGAACTTTAAATAAATGGAATGGCGGAACTACTGCCACAATTTTCAGACAATTAGTTTGAAAATTTGCATACACTCAAAGTTTTATGATTCTGATTTAATTCCATGAACCACTGTTCTCACTTACATTCTTGTATACAACGCATAAGCATCAATATGCATCTTTTTTATTGAATTTTTGTTTTTAAAACTCTGCTATTTCATTATTTGTAGAAAACAGAAATGCTAAGCGAGGAGGTAACAGAACTAATATTAGAGATCGACACTGACGAAAACACATGCTCCATCACGACGGTTGAAAAGGGAATCTTTATTGCAAACAACGACACTCTATTCACAGCTATGGAATGTTCAATGGAAGACCTTCCAAAGACGTTTCCCTGTGTGTTTTACTTTAACGGTGAAAGGACAAGAAATTCTCAGAATAACCTCAGATTAAATGTTCACTCTCCAAAGCGTATTTTGCCGCACTCATATTTATAATTGAACTTTAATCAAACTGAACATTTATTTACATTTAACACATCATTTTCGATAACATTTCTTTACATAAAAACTGTTTTAGTTAGAATATAAGTAGTAGGCAATTTTACATCTTCTATAATTCCATTAACAACATATTTTTATTATTATTCATCTAGTTTTCAGCTGTATAATGATTAAATACAGGTTTTGTCTGATATAGCTGATATAAACCAATTTGACTTCACTTTTCTTTTAGAAAAAACAAGTATTTGATCAGTTACTTGTTACAGAAATCGGTGTTAAATTGTCTCCCATTAAATGTTGTATAAACTTTTCTTAAAAAGCAAAACAAACAACGTTTTACAGACTTAAACATAAAGTGATATAGTTAATATAAGTTCTGATCATGTACTTTATTTCATACCTCCCATTAAAGAAATTGACAACGACATGCAGCATAAGTGCCTTTTTTAATAGTTGCGATAAGTAGTCTTGTAATATATTGAGAGTATTTGTTTTTGTCACTTTGATAAACATGAACACATACATATGTTGTGTATTGAGTGGTATTTCCTTGTTTTCTGTTCAGTATTTTTTTATCATCATTTTTTTTTATCACATTGTTGAGAATATCTTGAAGATGTTTATACATCTCAGTGATGAGATACGGTTGAACTGTTTATACATGTCAGTCATAAAAATACTAATTAAGATTCAAATTGCCATATGATAAAGATATCATTTTTATGTTGTGATTTTCATCTCACCTGAGCCGAAGGCTCACGGGTGAGGTTTTGTGATGGCCTGGTCATGTTGCCCAAAATTATTTTCTTTCTAAAAGGATAAAGAATACCGGTAGTTGGTTTCACTTTCTTTAAAAATAAGCATATTGGGCTTATCCATAGCTAAAAACGAAAAACAAGACAACTTTGACTCGACAATTGTTGCCATTTCCAATACTTGGTGGGATCAGAAATTAGTAGGATGGGAAAATACCAAAGGCACACATCGGAGTCTAGGTTTCAACGCGTAATTTGTATATGGCTATGTACCTTTCAGAGTGACTTTCACTGAATATTTTCGAATTAAGATATCTTTTATTTTAACCTTGTAAACTTTTTGTTCACCTAAAAAGTGTTTATTTTTCTTTGATATATAAAATGAGTAATTATTTACAGAAAGATAGTTCTTCATTTCCAATAAATGCATTCTTAAATAGAACTTAACATTGAAAAATAATAACATCAACCTAAGGCTGTCAACAATGCTACCAGATAATATATCAATTTTTGCTAGTATTGATTACACTATCATTAATATATCCTATTGTTCCATTCGTATCGGTACCATATGGTTGTTGTTTCATCGGCAACTATATCAAACCCTAGCCATGAATATATCATTATATCGAGATTTTTATACACGCAGTCATTGGTCTATCTATCAAGATAATCGCGAAGATGTCAGTTTTTATATTCAAGAAAGTATATTTTTCTGATGGGCCAGTTTTGACAGGTTCCATGTGTAATAAATAGTATTTCAGTAAAATTTTATTACTATCATCCACACACAAAAAAGACAAATTTCACTTCAAAATTGTTCAGATTTTATTTAGTCTTCATCAGATGAAAGTGTATATTTAAAACATGCAGGCTGTACTTAATATTAGTCTGCATCTGTTAATAAATTTCTAAGATAAAGTTTGGTTGATGTTCTCTTGTACATGTATACTGAAACAGTCATATTTTGAATTTGATACATATTAACTGATTTTAAAAAAAAAGACATATCCCAAGTAAAAGTTTTTTTTTGTCGAACGATATGTTAAATTAAACTTTTCATCAAATTGATTACATTCTCATATTGAATGCTTTTTCATGAAGATCAATAACATGACTTTTTAGCCTTAGACCGATATCTGTACCTTAATTCAACTTGTTATACCTCCTATTGACAACAATATGCAACATAAGTACAATTTTTCTTATATGTTTGTGATTTTTAAAGTGTCTTGGACTATACTTAGTATACTGAGATTATTTCTTCTTGTCGCTTTGTTAAGGACATTATCTGTACAATGAACACAATGTCATGTTGAATGTATCGAGTGGTATTTTCTTGTTACATATGACTCTTGCATAATGACAGCCATTGCCAAATATTTGAACATTTATCTGATCAGTATCATTTTCATTGTGTTCACTTCACTGGTATCAATTCAAGCTATCATTAATTCTTGCTTAGATTTTTTAAAACATGTCAATCATGATATACTTATTGCAATTATCATCAAGATCTCATTTTGAGATGTTTTATACTTGTCAATGAACACATATGGTGTGTATCGATTGGCATATCCTTATAATAACTCTTGCATAATTGAAGCTAGTGTTTGAACATATTTCTTATTTGACAATATCATTTTTAACATATTTTCGCTTTATTGAAATTATTGTGCCGATACTTTAATAGATGTCAATCATTAGAATAGTACTTGATATTGCTATGAAGATGTCATTTCCTTGAACTTTTTATAAATGTTAGTCTATAAATGTTAGTCATTAGATAGTCGTTGAGATTGTAATGAAGATACCATTATGTTGAGGTTCTTTTATACACGTCGGTCATTAGAATAGTATTTGATATTGCTATGAAGATTTAGTTTTGTTGAAATTTTTATATATGTTACTCATTGGATAATAATAGAGATTATCATGAACATTTTATTATGTTGAAATGTTTATACATGTGAATCATTAGATAATCATTGAGATTGTTATGAAAATATCAACATGTACAGATTTTCTCATTTGATGATCTATTGAGATTATCATCAAAATGTCAGTTTAAGTCTTAGAAAGTTTGTTTTTTCAATCAATCAGTTTTGATATAGTCCATGTGTATATAACCAATCTCTTGCATGAAATTGTATAAATATATCCACACACACAAAAAATACACATTCCACTTTGAAATTGTTTCTACTTCATTTCATCATCACCAGAAACCATTTGATATAAATACAAAATATGCAGCACTAGTGCCATTTTTTCTTACATGGTTGTGATAGTTAAAGTTTATACCAGTTTGAGATTATTTATTTCTGTCACTTTTTTAGCACTTTTCTAACAATATCTTCAGTACAATAACCACATGTTGAGTGTATTGAGTAGTATTTCCTTACATCTTTTGACTCTTGCATAATGAAAGCCATTGTTTGAACATATTTCGGATTCATATCATTTTAAAAATCTTCTCTTTATTGAGAAAATTTTGAAGATTTCATTGTTTGGATTGTTTTATACATTTTATTCAAGATACAATTACGTGATTAAGATTGTCTTTGAGATTATTAAGAATATGTTGTTATGCTGAACTTTTCTATGCATGCAGTAATTGTTTATTTTTATGTTATTAAAAGTTGTTCAAATACATCCATGCATTCCTTGTCATTTTCATTCGCAATGGCGCCTCGGTTACTCATCCACTACCTTGCTAGCGACTCTCAGGACCTTTGATTTTTATTTTCGATTTGGTTTGTTATAGTCCCTCTTTGTAGAAAGAATGAAACAATTCTTCACGTTAGAACTGTTTTTTATTATTGAATTATTGTGAAAATGAATCGATTGCGGCCATTTTATGAAAAAGGGAGGTAATATTTAGCACTGTTACTTAGTAACAAGCATGGTGACATATATTTTTTATTTTATTTTCTGATATGGTTTTTTATAGTGCCTCATTTAAGAAAGACTGAAACAATTATCCGCGTTAGAACTTTTTTTATTTTTGAATTAGTGTAAAATTGCAATATTTGCGGCCAAATTTATAATCGTAGCAATTTATGAAAATCATTGTATGAAAGGTGAAACCCAAAATAGCATCATCATGTTTTCTGGTTTAGATACTTTATCTTTTGTTACATGGATGACAACAATATTTTGTTGAAATATATCACTCTTTAAGAAAATAAAATATGAGTTATAACTTTGCTGTCTTTTCTTTAAAAAAAATGTAAAACGGTGTAATTCAAAATTAGTCGAAGCAAAAAAAACAAGCATGGTGACCTATATTTTTTTCTAGTGTTTTAAACTTGTCTTACTTCAAAATACTTGCGTGCAAAATTTAAAAAAAATCTCCGAAATGTCTTTAACCTAAACTTAAACTAAGAAACTAATTCTCCTTTACAAACCATCTTTTGTTTAACTTTAACGATCGCTATTAAACACACATATACGCTTCAAAACATAGTTCAGACGAGACTTCCCATCTTCACACCAAACCAAAAAACAGCCTTCCTGTTCAAACTGGCTCCAAAAGAAGATTGTCTTTATAACTGAGTTATTTTCAGCTTTTATAAACCAGACATACGCATTGGTACTACGTATTGTCATAAAAAAGTGACAAATAACATTAATATACAACCGCAGTTCATCATAAAAGTGCCACTTTATTTCCGCATCCCGTTTCAATGCCATATTTACCAACAGGTAAATGTACTTAATTTATATAAGGCGGGTACGATGGACAGTTATTTATGCTAATTGGTATTTAATGGACCACCCGGTCCAACAGAACGTATTCAAGCCTGGTCACACGCTATCTCTTGACAGGTTATTAATTCTGTACTTCCCCTCTCCCCCAAGAGATCGATGTTAACTCTTTTTAAGTCTCACCAAGTTAGAAAATATCCTACATAAGTATTTTATCATGGTTCAAATATTAATCTATTAAACTAATGAAGTCAATACTTAATGAGTTACATTGAAACAGGTACAACTGTGACATTTGAGAAGTAAGGTGGAGATAAGGTGACTATTGAGAAATAAGAAAGTCGTAAACAGACACCGGTGGAGAAAGATGGAGCCAGTTTGACAATAAAGAAGTAAGAAGGATGTGAAGTGACAATAAATAAGAAGGACAAGTGTCAAGTAAGAATGGTATGAATAAAGATTTAAGAAGTAGAACTGAGAAGTAAAAATAATGAACCAGCTATGAAGTAAGAAAGTGTGGAGGTAAAGCTGTGTTCAGTAAGTTTAGGTAAGGATCCAACTTTGCAATAAGAAAGTAACTTGTGAAGTACAATTGCGACCAGGATCCACTTTTTCAGTAAGCAAGAGGTAATGTGAAAACTGAGAAGTAATAATTGAACTAAGGGTAATGGTATAGACAATATAGATTATTGAGTAATGTTGGCCTCCAGCCCATAATACATTTAATACATATGGTAAGCGTGAAATATAACAAATAAGCAAACATAATACAAACATTCAATTTTCAATAAAGCTTAAAAATAATGCAAAAAAAGAAACTTTTTCGACTTTTTTTGTTATCAGTTTGCTGATGTAGAATATCTAAAACAAGTGCAATTTAGAAATTGTATTCACGTCATTATGTTTTGAACTTGGGGGTAAAGAGTTGTTTGATTAAACATCGCAAATACAAAGTTTGCTAGCTTTTATTAGCTTGTCAGAATCGGCTGTATTCGTATAATTGAGGATTAGGAAAGAAGCTCGGTAAAATGGGAGAAGTAAGATTTGATGCATGGAAATTAAAAAGGAAATACAGGGAAAAGGTAAGAAGTAAGTGAAAGACAACAACCGAGAAGTAAGTGGTAAGAAGGCGGTAATGGACGATTTGAAGCAAAAATTATGTAATTTGACACTTGATAAGTCATAGTCACTGAAAACAAATAGGAACCATACGAAAGGTGCGTTCCATATTTTTCTAGTGTACCTGTTTTGGAAACATGATTCATTCCATCGGCGTGCATTGGATTGGACCCCGTCAGTGACACTATGACGTTACGTGTGTTAAACGTCTTCAATGCTTCACCTTCAGCTTGTATGAACCCATCGGATCCTACTTCATCTAACTGAAATTAAATTTATCAAGTAATAAATTAAAATATTCGATCATCTATACCATCATTTCATCAGTCTTTAAATATAATTTCACTCTAATAATTGTTCAGTCATTCTGAGTCCAAAATTAAAACTTTTCTTTTTTTCTTTGTCGTTGTCGTTGTTGTTGTTGTTGTTACTGTTGTTGGTGTGTACTGCATCATAGGTCATGTAAGTTGGGAATAGAAGTTTAAAGCAAATATTTCGGTTTATCCAGTAACTTCAGCAAGATAATGTTCTGCCTAAGAATCCACCTCTGAAATCATGGAACGCGACAAATTAACCTATATTTTAGGATAGCCTCACTAGATGACGTCAAATTAGTTTGCCAATCCTTTCTCCACCCGATTAGGTCAGTTATTAACGCATCTGACTTTCAATCTAGGGATCGTTCAAACCCTCGCTCGGTCACAGTCAGATAACTGATACGACATTGAGTCTCATTATTATTCGTATAGCATCGTTGATTCAAGTGGGAAGGTTATCAGTAACTTCCTGAGATGGGGTGTGAGTGAGTACATGTTAACCTTCAAGGATCCCAGGAAAGAGTAGCTAGGTTAACTGATCGTCTGTTAGCCCTCGATTGCATAAGCATGATGATAAATATTCAATCAATCAATATTCTCCCCCAGACAGGAAATGTATGTTTGTTTTGCATACAAGTTGGAGAATATAAGTATCTTAGATGGGTAGGAGGTTTGGATAGAAAATTCCGTCCCGAGCGATAACTGTTTTTGGACAGAACGAGGCTCTGTCGAGTTCCCGCGAGAATAGTTATCCCAAGGGAGGGAATTTTCTATCCTAACCGAAAAAACCATGTAAGATTATTTTGGCATACCAAACATTTTATATGTTTATTTTAATTTATAATAATTTAAATTTCACCAGGGTGACTTTTAAGACGTTAAATTAAATATATTACGTCTTATGTTTCAATAACATAAAAATAACGTCATAGATTGTTCCAACGTCAAAGCTGGGTAAGATGGGCGCCTGGAGGGGGTATAGAATGAAAATTCTGTATCTGGTAAAAATACGCGTAAATCCTTGTCCGGTATGCAAGAATGCATCATGTAGCGTATGTATTAACGATTGTTTCAATGGATTGAAATAGTACTATTCGGGTCACTTTTAATTAAATACTTGTTTGCTTTGATCCTACCAAACCCCTCAAAGCTCAACCACCCAAACTATTCTCTTTTTTTTAATTTTAAACGTTTATTTCTTCATGCATGATTTCTGTTGTTTAATTTAATTAAACATTAAATTCTTAAGATAAAACTACTTATACATATTTAATTTAGTTTGTTTAATAAGAACACAATTTGGAAATGTGTACTTGAATTTATGTATAAAAAAATGTTAGTAATTTTGTTGTTTATTACATATTGTTGTCATTTTAAGAAATGCTAGCATTCAAAATTTTATTTCTTATCATTTTCTGACAATATTGATAGGTAAATAACAAAATGATTGATATCTTATTTTGAGCTATCTCTTATTACACGTATGCCATTAAAAATATATTCCGTCAGATTAACTTGTACAACACTACACTAAGCGACAAATAATATAACAAATATGAAGAGAATGTTATAAATCATAGATGATTTGAGGACTAAATAAATATCATATTATATGGTTACATTTATTTAAAAAAGTCTTAACCCAGAAAAAAGCATATAATCAAAACAGTAAAATAAAATTTCAAAACAAAAAAAAATCAGTAAAATGGAAAAAATTATGAACGGATTGAAAACATAGTCTGTGTGTATGATTTTGTGACATGACAATTTCAATATTGTTATCACTAAGTATAGTTTGGTAATGCAAATTGAATTCAAGATGCATATGTATATATAGATATAATACGCATTAAGCTCACACTTGTGTACTAAGAGAAATCCAAGACGCGAAATACACCAAGATAAGTTCGAGGTTAAACTTGAACAAGTTTATTGTTAACCATTAGTTGTCAAAATTAGTAAATTACACGAGATCTTATAGTAAATGATTAGCGCATATTTTACAGTTAAAGTATTGGTTAATCAAATAGTGTCCGTAGATAGATAGATTTTTCTTTAATTAAGTCTCATCATGGTAAATACACAGTATATAAATTAAATAAAACATTATATTTAACAGTAAATCATGCCATTCTATAAAGAATTAAAAAAACAAAATTACATGTAAAACATATCAATATACATTTTAAACCAATTTATCACAATTGTTAATACTTGCTTTTATATATTTACAAATAACCTTACAGGATAGCAAACATACTTGCAGAAAAGCACATATAACACACCACGTTTTAACATCTATTTACGCCGTAAAAATGAGTGGCCAGTGCTAATCTTGACTTTTTGTCTAAACTGTTATTGAAATTATATAAGATTACGATGTGAGAAGGAAAAGAAATGCTACTGCATCTGCTACTTAAAGCTTAAAAAATATTTTAAAAAATCGAATATTATTCTAGATCATTCTAGAATGAACTGATTAGCACCTACTTCTCACTACAATGTTAAAATGCGTCATATGTCTAAATAAACTATTACATTATTTATATACAACTATATAAAAAAAAAAATTTCTCTCTAAAATCTTAAAACAAGTTTTGGCACTTAGTTTCACAACACTTTGGTTCGATAGTATATAACATAGTTTATCATTATCGATACACGAATTAATTTCCTTAAAAACACTTACAATTTTTGTCAATAACTCTGATCGAATGGTACCATACAAAGGGCAATTTAGTAACACATGCAACTCATTTTCAACTTCATCTTTACGATGAAAGTACACTCGATCATTTACACTCAGCTGTCTATATCTTCCGGTTTATATGGCTAGTGGAGCAGTGCCACTTCTATATTTTGCTAATGCACCTCTATGGCGTCTATTGTATACTTATTTACAGTATTGTTCCAAAATATATTCATGTTTGAACTGTTTATAAAGTGTAAGCTTTTTTCCCCCGTTACATCTTGGTGAAACTTCTTGCGTAACTGTAACAGTTTGATTCGGAGTTGAAAGAGAAGCATATTTATAGAGATACTTCAAGATAAGTAAGGAGATTAATACATATATCTTGGTGATATATAAGAAATTACGTTTCCAAAGGAGGATAGATACTATGAAAGTATACTATATAATAATACTAATACTTAATAATATATATGATAACCCAGAGAGGAATGTCCTGACTTAATTTCTAAACAGGAGAGACACCAATCAATGTTATCAAACCCATATACATGTAGTCAATAAAAGTTTGTATATAGAGCGGACCTTCAAATTGATTTTATAATAAATACATGTTATGCGTTAATTTATCTATGTTATTAATTTAGGACATATGCAAATAAATATATATTTTTTAGAGAAATAGGCGAATGCATACCTTGTTTGTATAGAATATATTCACACCAGGTTGTTTATTGATATAATGGTCCAAAAACTAGATTACAGGATATACAGATATTTATAATGATTAAGATAAACAACATGTTTGAACGAACCCATATTTCATTAAAATGGATTACGTTACCTAGTAACAAGACTGGAGTTACTGAGTTTATTATACTAGGGCAAAGAAAACCAAACATAAATTCAACATACAAACGTGAGATACCAGTCAAAGCATTGGTTTATTTGAAATAACTTTGTATTACAGTATCAACATAATACAATGTTAATGGTCAATTTCTTGGTTATCAACTAGTATATACTACAGAAAGTTTTAAAGGGATTATTACATTATGATAAAAATAAATAAATAAAAAATACAATAAGAAAAAAAATAATAATAATATAAGAAAAGTAATAATAATTGATGTTGAATTCACAATGAAACAAATTGCCAATTTTGTAATATGTAATATTATTTTACGCATATTGATGAGTTATTAGATATAACAAGTATATTTTCAGTAGAAAATGAATTAATATGGGGGATTATGTAACAACAACATTTGGTTAAAAAAACAATTTTATTATAAAATAATATGTGGTATGTCTCTGAATTTACTTGATAAAAATGTTTGGTCAGTGCTAATATCAGTTCTGATTATGCCAATAAAGATAACTGTAATCTTTGCAAGTCATGACAACGCCCACGATTTTATATATAAACGCTTGGTATATCGTGCTTGCCAATAGACGGCATGAACATCATATAAGTATTTCACTATTTATTTCTCAGGTAATCTATTTGATAGTGGCTACCATTGTAATATTGTAATTAATAATAAGATAGTTGTAAAACCAAACTTATATATTTTTTAGATTATTTAATAAGACATACTTGTTAATTTGTATTTCATTCATGTATTAATTCATGATTAATGAAATAGACGGCATGAACATCATACAAGCGTTTCAATATTTATTTCTCAGGGCCTCACATAGCGAATAGAATGTAAAGACGAAAAACCAAGGAAGCAGGTGGGTTGTTTCACAGTTACAGCACCGATATGTTATTCAAGATCTTTAATAATGAACAAGAATAACAACAGACTTTATTGTACCGTCCGTAGAGATGTGATATATAAAAATTTATTGTACCATAATACGATAAATCAAAATCTGGCCAAACAACATAATTATATAACCTAGCTAACCATGAAAAAAAGTATCTGGGTGGGAACACAGCAAACAAACATAGTTTAAAGATGGCCTACTACATAGTGTTCAGACTTGTTCACGTCTATAAGTCACGTCTGTTTTATTTTCCACAAAGTGTTCTTATATTGGGATTGTTTATAAGAACGTGTGCGAATCGTGGTTTTAATAAAGTTTTTCAAAATGAAAATTAATGACAATATAGAATTACTTATACAATCAGATAATTAGCAGGCGTCTTAAAACAAAAAAAAATGTTAATTGTCAACATTAATTTTACAGTAGTTCACTAGTATACAACTTGTATTCAAAATAATGATTTAGACTTCAAATGCATGAAATTCAACACAAGGCACGTTCACTCTTTTCTTGCAATTAACAGGCTCTGTCTATCTACTGGATTGAATAAGTCACATTGTGATTAGCATTGGAACAAAATTATATATGTATATGGAGATGATTATTTGTGAGCAACCATAATGTAGCTAGGCGCGCTCGCCGTAGTCTGTTCTGCACATTCATATTTGGTTGTTCACAAATAATTATCTCCAGATATATATCATACATTGTGAATGTGCCTCTGAAAGATTCTAAAATCGAAAACTCCGTTGTTGTGATATCAATTATCTCCAGAGTAAGAGAAAGAGAGAGCGAGATAGAGAAAGAGAAAAGAGAGAGAGAGAGGGAGATGGTATGCATATATATTAAATTAACACTACTCACATGGTCTCTCTATGGCCGCAACAGCCTGTGACAAAATCATAAAACTATGTCGACATCACATAACGTGGACGATGCATGCTTGCAGACAGACAGACAAACAGACAGGCAGGCATTATAAATGATTAAACCAAAACTACCTCTTCATATATAAAACTAAAATGTCACAGACGATGAGACACAAAGGAAATATTCAAATGTAAAGCAAATACCTTTTGCGCTACCGGCATGCCCCAGTGCGGCTCGAGCAAGTCGTCGTCGATGTCAATAGCATTTCGATTGAGTTTGGTCGCCAGTAGTCTACCTATGGTCGTCTTACCACACCCGGGACTTCCCATCAGTATTATGTTGCGCTGCAAATACATTTTTAAACATGTCTCAATGTCTAGTACCAACCTCTGCAATATAATGACCTCTGAGAACTGACCTCTGTATAGATAATGCATCATTAGAGATAATGACTTCTGCAGCTATTTGATACTTACTATAGTTCTTATAAAGCAGGGTCAAAACTCTCTATCTTACAGGTGATCAAGAAATTAAGGGTTACATCCAAAATATGTGAAAAACATTATCTCAGCATGGCTTAATAATTATAAGTTAAAGATTGAGACTAATTAAATTGTTTATGCTCTATATTTCATAATGTTGGTATGTTTTAGTCATTATTTACATAATATGTTTATTCAATGGGTCTCAGATAAAACAACTGAATATGTAAAATTAATTACCTCGGCATTTACTTAATTAGTTACTGTACGTTAATTGTCTAAACAGATTAATAAACCCAAGTTATTTATTTTGTTTACTAGTTAGGTTGATTAGATTGTTTATGCTTTACATTACACAATACTTATATGTTTTTGTCATTATGTTTGTTTATTATATTTTACCAATTCAATTCAATTCAAATTTTATTGGCAATTTCGGCAAACATTTGCCTTTTGCCATTTACAAAGTTTTTAAATAAATATGGCCAAGACACAATACACAACAAAATCATAAATATCATTCACATACAAGTTATGTACTAAGCTATAAACATATTGAGTATAAGAAACAGTTACATTATATAGGGATTGTAAAGAAGTTTCATTATAAAATATTATTTACTTGTTCTAGTGCTAGTTTTCTTATCTTAACAGCTTCAGATATATATTTTCCTATTTTTAAAATATTTTTCTTGTTTTTATTTGACATAATACTTGAAAATTTCTGAACTGTAGGCCAAGATGAACTATTTAAATATAATATTCTGATGCTATGGTATTTTGGGCAACATAGTAAGAAATGATATTCAGTTTCAACAACTTTCATGGAACATAATTTACATAGCCTATTTTCTCTATCTATATTATTAAATCTTCCAAACTCAATTTCTAAATCGTGGGAGCTTAATCTAAGGCATGTTGACTGTTTTCTAATGGCATTATTTTTTATAACATCTAAATAATCTTCAAAAATAAACTGTTTCTTGAATTTCCTAAAATATTCCAATTTAGGCAGTTCTTCAATGCCAGTATTCCAACTCTGGATATACTGATCACGTATTCTTTGTCTAAACATGGGTAGATAATTTACGTCTGTATTAAAGTTTAACCATAGTTCACCAAATCCTAGTCTATCCAAATATTCCTTCACATTACTTGCCCAACATTTACCAGTGATAGATTCACATTGATCAATAAAAGATCTATATATAATAGAATTTGGGCTTTTCAAAATCTTAGTCCAGAATTTTACTGCTCTCTCTTTAGCTATAATTGACAGTGGATATCTTCCTAGTTCCCCTAATACAGCTAGATTTGAGGTTTGCTGACGAACACCTAAAATACGTTTGCAGAATCTGATATGAATTTTATCCACTTCCTTGAAATCATAGATACCCCAGACTTCCGCCCCATATAAGATAATAGGTACCACCATCGAGTCAAAAAGGGATAACTTGGTTTTAATGTCGAGATTAAGTCTATCACAAACAGATAGTAAGTTGTAGTATATTGTTCAGGCAATTCTTGATACATGCTCTGAGCAAGGAACCGTTTCCTGGCAGGCGACATGAATGCGGAGGTCAAACATGAAGATGATAAAAATGCATCATTTAGAGATAAGCGATTGTCAAGATTTTTAAATAACAATTCACTTACTTCAATAGGATTAAGCACATCAAATAATGGACCAAACTACACATACAAAACTGCAGAAAAAATGCTTGACCATATTATTGTACACAACTATAACATAGATAGTATTACACTTATCTTGTAAGAATCCAAGCTATCTTCAGCATCACAAAATATTAAAAATGACAGTTTAGATATATATTACAATGATCTGCTGTCAATTATCAATAATAGCGCTGACGAAACTATGCCGAAATCAAAATATAACAAACATGCTAAACCATACTGGGGAAAAGACGTACAAAAAGCTCACAAAGATCAACGCGCCGCTAGAAAGTTATGGATAGCTGAGGGTAAACCACGTGGTAGAAATTTCAAAACCTACTCAAATAACAAAATGTTGAAACGAAAATTCATCAATATACAAAAGAAAGCCATACAAAGCATAGAAAATAAATTCTATAATGAACTAAACACAACAGCAGACTGTGATAACAAATTGTTTTGGAGTCGTGTAAAGAAGAGAAAAAATAAAAGATCTCCAACTTGCTCACAAATAGAAACGGACAGAGGTATAGTACGAGACCCTCACGGGATATGTGACTGCTTTTCTGATTTTTTATTAAAATATATACTCACCTCTAGAATCAGATAATTTTGATGAGGAATTTAAAACAGATATAGAAAACAAAATTGCTCAAATAACGCAGGACAATGTAGCATATAATGATAATCCTACATTAGAAGCAGATATAACGGGCGAGCATATACAAAAAGTAGTTTCAACGTCAATAAATAGAAAGTCTGTTTCATTTGATAACATATTTAATGAGCATTTGAAACTTGGTGGAAAATCTCTATTCAAAGCTTTAGCGACACTTTTTAATCGAATTATTGTTTGAAGAAAAATTTCCAAAAAACAGTAAAAAGGGTGTAATAATCCCAATATTTAAAAATAACGAGAAGAGCAGATCCGATACAAAAAATTACAGACCAATAACGCTCCTACCTGTTATTTATAAGCTGTTTAAAAAGATTCTCATATCTCATTTCCAAATGTACAACAAAATGCTTATCAAAAATATCGCGGGTCAGTTACAGCCTCATTTAACCTTCAGGAATCTATACACTACAATAAAGAACTAGGGAGCAAAGTATATGTATGTCTGTTAGACACAAAACAAGCCTTTGACACCCTGTGGTTACCTGGGATATTTTATAAATTGCATAATTTTGGTAAACAGGGAAAGATATGGAGGCTAATTGTAAATGCCCATAGTAACATGAACAGTTGTATTTACATAAATGGCATAAAGTCGGATTGGTTCATGCTAAACAAGGGGTCCATCAAGAAGGAACGCTCTCAATTTTTATCTACACTCTCTTTATAGATGGCCTCTTAAATGAGTTAGAAAGCAGCAATTTGGGAACATGCTTTTTAAGTAATAAAACTGGTATTTGCACTCGTGCAGACAATCTTACACTCTCCAGCATATCTAAACTTTGCGGTGGAGATACATAATCAACCCCATTAAAAGCAACATTGTAGTCTTTGGTGACAGATTGCGTTCCAAACAGTACCCTGAATTCCACCTAGGACAGGAACATATTAATATTGTTACTAATGTAAAACATGTTGGTATACACTTAAATGACAAGCTAAACCAGAACGACATGATTGATAATGCAGTGACTAAAGCCTCATCGTCTTTATACTCTATAATGCCTATCGGTCTTAACATAAACGATGTTATTCTCGTAGTATCAGCATCACTCATTCATAAGATATGTATCCCAACTCTAATCTACGGCTCAGAACTTTGGTCCAACCTATTTGTCAAAAACAATGAACAACTAGAAATGGTTTTTCGATTTTGTTCCAAGGCCATTCAAGGTTTTGAGAAACCAAATAGAACAGTGATGTGTCTGAGTATGCTGGGTTGTTATTCTATACTTTCAGAAATCGATAAAAGAAAATTAGGATTTCTTCATTAACTATGTACCTTACCACACGATATACTATCAAAACGCATCTTTAACAGCCGTCTGTCCATGTTTGTTACTAGATCTGATAATAAACAAAGCGGTTTTATACCTGATATTCTAAAGCTTCTCAATAAGTATAACCTGACAAATTTCATAATTAATTATATTGAAAGTGGTATATTTCCAAACAAAACATGCTGGAAAAGAACGGTAAAAAATGCTATCCAGTTGTATGAAAATAAACAATGGTATGAACAAATGGGCGCTAAAGGTGTATTTGAAAGATTCATGGCATTACAAACTGTTATCGAATCAGCTATTGTTTGGACGTGTGCCTCGAACAGGAACTCCTTGAAAAATTCGGCTATTGTAAGCAAAATATGGACAGATACTCAGCCGAAAATTTCGCGTGTGTGCCATTTCTGTGAACATATTTATCACGACACAAACTCACATATAATAAAGACGTGCCCATTGATGCAACCGTTCCGTCAGGACTTCATAAATTATGTGTTTTTAAGTAACGGAAACAGAATTGGTCTCAAATTAATAAACAGTGACAAAGATAATATTATGAGATGCTAGCTGGGACAGGCATCAAAGGACTTCGATAATACTGCTGTGCATGAAAGGTTTTGCTTAGACACATTTCAATATATCGCAAAATGTATGCTTTGGATTGAAACAATTATTTGATTACTATATACATTCATCTGATGCCAGTGCATGTTGACATTACATGTCATTGTCTTCTGTATGAATTTGTGTATTCATATATGTGTGTGTGTGTGTGTGTGTGTGTGTGTGTGTGTGTGCGTGTGTGTGTGCGTGTGTGTCTGCGTGGGTGTCTGCGTGTGTGTCTGTGTGCGTGCGTGTGTAGGTAGGTATAGCCACTGGCAAGCGAGCGAACGTGCAATTATTCATAATTGCCTACTACAATTTGCTACTGTTCTTGTATTATTGTATTTTTGTTTTCATATTTTATGTTTGTCGCCTTGTACATATGTTTGCACTGTATTCATGTACCATAAAATCACTGTAACTGGAGGAATTAAAGAGAATTAATAAATAAATAAATAAATAAATAAATAAATAAAAGCATCCCCCAAAAGCTCAACCTGTTTTTTTTAAAACTATCATGAATATTAATATTCTTTTCCTTGTTTTCTAATAGCTATTGTTGAATAAGTCATACTTTATCGGCTGCTCCTTTCTCAATATTTTCTAATTACCCCGATATTTCATCCAGATTCCATTTTTTACAAGATGTGTCTCGCGTTTTACTACAAAAGACTAAGGGACAACAACGTAAGCATCAGCAGGGGCTGGTAGGTTGGTTATTCTCATTTGCTGCATATGTATTGCAGATCCTTTTTAACATATTGAGTAAATACAATTCCGAAATTGTTTTTTTCCTTTTTCACCATCTTCCTTTTCTATTTCTGATATGTTATTATGTATTCCCATTATATCTTTCAGTAGAAATTTCCTTGAACAAGTTTTCTCGGTTTGTCTAAATAAAGAAAATCATATTGCTTACTAACTCCTCTTATAAACCTTTCTTTTTCTATACCATTTTCGTTACAAATCATATCAATTTCTCTTTTAGACAGGGCTTGAAATAAAATGTAATGTGAACAATTAAGTCTGATATTTTTTGGGGGTGTTGTAATAAGATTGAGTTAAGTAGATGACGCAACAGTTTTTATGTCTTCTTTGAATGAAATAATTAATAGTATTATCATTTTTTTTTTTTTGGCAAATATGATCATCAAATACCACAACCTTTTGAACACAAGCGTCACTCAAATTATCAATACTAACGATATCACCACTCGAATATTCTAAAATATCTTCAAGAGGGAAGTCATGTTTTTTTCCGCTATGTCCTCAAACCATTTGATTAGAAATTTATATTTTGTTTGTCGGTGTCCCGAAGATGAAAAGTATGACTCCGAAGTAGAAGAGTTTGGTGTGAAACACGCGAGAGATGAACTAAGTATTGATTTTGATTTATGGCTTGAAGATTTACATAAAAGACATGGAAATCTTATGTCATTAAATGAATTATTAAAATCGCCAGTCCTGTACGAACTTGGTTATGAAGATCTAGCACTTAGTATTAGACCATTAACTACTCAGATAACGCGTATGGAGAATAAGATATTCATGACTGAGGAAGACGAAAAAAATATCAAAGAATTGACATATTACAAAAAACTATGAAATGAATATAATAGCAGACTAGAGCGTATAATAAAGACTAAAGGACTGATTGTGGGAAAGGGACTAAGAAATTATTAAAAAGTAGATAAAGATAGAAACTATGGAAACTTTAAAAATAAACATACCTACACTAGTTTTTCATCATAAGTTAATTGCTAAGCGGGGATCTGGAACTGCATTAGAAGCAAAAATAGATGGCAACTTTATCGAGCTAATTATTAAAAGATATAAAATAAAAACAATTCCATGTTGGCAAAAGATGTCTTTCAAAAGCTTACAGAATTAAGCGGATTACCAATAAGCGCATTAAGCAAGAAAATAAATATTTTAGGTTCATGCGATTGTGTCGATGAACTCGTTGATGAATTAGAACTAATCTGTGGTTCTATTGAGACAGGAAATAATAACCTCTCTTTAAAAAACAATGGAATAAACATTACTGACAAACTATTGGAATATGGGGAAATAACCTCGGAAGAGCACAAGACGCCTTATAAAAAAACTTCGAATGATATAGAATTAATAAAAAAAAATGAAACAACGGATGAGTTAATTTCATATCTATCAAAAATTGTTTCAGCATACAAGAAAATAGAAGTAACTACAGGAGTATTAGGTCATGCCGCTGTTTAAGCTGCGGTTCCTGTAATTCCTGTTCTTATTTCATTAGCAAGAGTTATTCCAGCTATTCTTCTTGTCGTGACTGGTGTTCTAAAAATGAAAGAGGGTAATATTGGAGCTGGAAAAAACTACATTTATAAAATATTTAAATGAACATATAAAAATTAGTCCTGAAACGATTAAAGAACGGGCCTGTTTGGAATTATATAATGATCCGAAAAAGTATTTTTGCGTTTCAAATATTAAGTATACATTCTCATTTTAGGATGATGGAAACAGTTAGGATGTCTAAATAGAATTGAGTACTCGAAAGATGTTGGAAATCTAATAAAGATATGTTAGCTTCACATTCATTCAATTTTTAGAAATAGTTGTATATTCTATGTTGTTCGTGTTATGAATCAACCCAAACCAGATCGTTACGTTTATTTGAAAACATTTGTTGATAAATGTCTCGAAAGAATAAAGGTAAGATCAACCCCTGATGAGAGTATCAAGAGAATCTCTTATTGATTTAGAGAAAAAACAGGAACAATTCATCGAGAAATATAAAGATAAAGTATTAGTCATTGACAATGATATAGAAAGGAAAGACAAGAATGGCTACGAGATAAATTTGAACCCAGTTATTGAGTTTATTAATCGGTTTTAAAAAGCTTATTTTTTATCTTTAACCTTGATATACACAATGAGCGATAAGTTGTAAAAATTGATGAGAGTGGTGGGGGTACAAACAGGAAAGTACCAGAACCATGTTGATTGTGGATTTGGTTATAAACGGGTGTGTTATTATGATGATATTATGATGATAAATTTACCGGAAATGTTGTTGTTTACAGAGGTTCAAATGCTGTTTCTTGAAAGCTATGCTTAGGGAAGAAAAATATTGTAAGAAGGTTTTTAGAGAACAATTCCATAAAGATTTAACAATGAGCACAAAGGATGAGATATTATTTTAAAGACAAAAGTATGTCATATTTGTAATGGTTACTTGGATAAGGATGATAAAGTGAGAGACCATTGTAACATAACGGCGAAGTACAGAGGAGCTGCTCATAACAAATGTAATATTTATTTTAGACGTCTAACTAAAATTCCAATTGTTTTTCATAACTTAAGAGGTTATGATTACCATTTCATAATGCAACAATTTGGAAAAATTGCAGAAGAAAGTAAAAAGAAGATAAATGTTATCCTAAACAATATTGAAAAAATATATGGCGTTCATGTTGGGAGACAGTTTGGTGTTTATTGACAGTTTATGTATCAGTCATTAGATGGTTTGGTTAAGAATTTATCTTCATGTCCTTAATTGGAATCGGAAATTCAAGAGAATACCTTGTTAAAACAAAAAGGTGTTAACTTAATCCGTATAAATACATGAATTTATTTGACAAGTTTAAAGAGATTAAATTACCTTTTAAAGAATTGTTTTATTCATTGTTAAATGATGAGCATGTTTCCAATGCAGATTATGAAAGGGCTAAGAAAGTAAGGAAAGAATATCAAATAAAAAATATGGGGGGAAATCATGACCTGTATCTAAAGAATGATGTTCTCCTTTTAACTGATTTATTTGAGAACTTCAGAAAAACTTTTCTTCAATACTACAAACTTGATCCTTCTCATTAATTTTCCAGTCCTGGTCTGGTCTCGGATGTGATGTTGAAAATGGCTAACATTAAGCTAGATTTAATTACAGACATGGATATGTATTTGTTCATTGAAGAATGCCTTCGTGGTGGAACAAGTTATATTGCCAAGCGATATGCTAAGGCAAATAACAAATATATTGATGGTTACGATCCAAAAGAGAAAAGTAATAACATTATGTATTTAGACGCTTACAACCGTTATTGGTGGGCTATGAGACAACCATTGCCTTCTGGAACATTTAAGTGGGTTAATCATAATTATTTAAAGAAAAGTGGGGAAACAAATTTTATCTGTGAAGTTGATATAGAATATCCTAGTAATCTACATATAGATCATAATGATTATCAGTGTACTCCAGAAAAATTAGAAAAAGATAGTGATTGGTTAAGTCCCTATTGTAAGAAAATAAAAGAAAAGTTTACTATTGCTTCGTGTAAGGTTAAGAAATTGGTTCCTACTTTATCTAATAAGGAGAAGTATGTTGTTCATTACAGGAATCTACTTTTGTATCAAAGTCTTGGGCTAAAGGTAACACAGTTTCATAAGATCTTAACTTTTAATGAGTCTCCAAGGTTAAAGGAGTATATTGACTTCAACACCAAAAAGAGAACAATAGCTAAATACCCTTTTGAAAAGGTGTTTTTTTTTTCAAACTAATGAATAATTCTGTTTTCGGAAAAACGATGGAGAATCTTCGTAAGAGGGTAAATATTAGGCCTACCTCAGACGAGGACTTCTTATTCAAATATTAGTCGAAGCCGACTTTTTAATCTAGCGTAATATTTAATGATAATTTGTTTGCGGTGCATAAAATTAAGGAAGAGTCGCTACTAAACCGCCCTTCTTATCTTGGAATGTGCATCCTTGATTTGTCTAAACATTTGATGATAGATTTCCGCTACAACACCATAATGAAAATGTATGGACGTTCGGCTTCTCTTTTATTTACAGATACGGACTCGCTCTGTTACGAAAAAGAAACCGAGGATGTTATGAAGATTTATTTAAAATGAAAGAATTGTCTGATAAAAGCGATTATGATCCTGAAAGCAAATTCTATTTTAACGATAATAATAAGGTAATTGGGAAGATGAAGGATGAAAAGGTTTGAATTCCAATTACTGAATTTATTGGCTTGCGAAGTAAATTGTATACTTATGTCCTGTCTGATAAGAAGGAAACCAAGAGATGTAAGTGTGTTAAGAAATGTGTTGTTAAGAAAGATATTAAATTTGAAAATTATAAAAATATTTTGTTTTCTAGCGAACAATGTCATAACTCAATGAAAATTATTAAGTCGGAGAAACATATTCTAAATAGTTACAAAATAGATAAAATCAGTTTGTCTTGTTATGATGATAAACGGTTTATTTTAAAAGATGGTATTTCAACACAAGCATACGGATATGCTTGTAAAAGATGAGGAGTGAGGATTCCGTTTAAGAATTTATCTGTCTAATGGGGTGGTGGTAGTAGTATAGATAATGGTTGGTTTAGCACGGGCGTAAATGACCAGCGAGTCTGGACGAGACTAGGCGAGTCTGCACTCGGTGAGCTGGTCATTTACCCCCGTGGAAAAAAGCGCCAAATACTACTTACATAATACCTAACAGTGCAAGTTAATAGTATATCCAGTGGAAGTATGGATGATGAAGAGTACAGAATACCAAATGGTGTATGTCAGATATAGATCAAGTTGTAATATGGGTGTTGCAGAGCACACAATACAAAATAGTGCTAGCCAGGTATAGATTCGCTGGTAATGTGGTTGTTGAAGCGTACACAATATCAAATATTGTAAGTTTCGTTTAAATCCAGTGGCAATGCGGATGGTGAAGACAGTTTACTTTGACTTTTACCAGATGAGTTGCAAAACAGATAAATACACTTTTAAAATCAGTTTTAAGTTGTGTGAGTATACTTGAAATGTGTGTATAGTGAAGCAAAGGTTTATACCAAACTTAAGTGACTTACCTTTCACGTTTTCAGACAAATAGATTTGGACTCCGGTTTTCAAAGCTAGCGTGACACCACTAGCCATTTAAACCAGTGTGACACCACTAGTTTTAACACCAGTGTCAGGAGTAAAACGAGCACTAAACTACCAGTTTTTAAACCTGTGCTACTTAATAACGAGCGTGGCATCGCCAGTTTTAAAATGAGCGTGGCAACACTAGTTATTAAAATAAAGATCAATACGCAACTACTTATTCAAATCAGTGTCAGATTCGAAACGATCATGGCGCCACAACTTATTTAAACCAGTATCGGTTTTAAAACGATCATGACATCACTAGTTGTTTAAACCAGTGTCAGCTTTAAAACGATCATGAAGTCACTAGTTACTTAAACCAGTGTCAGTTTTAAAACGATCATGACGCCACTAGTTATTTGAAACAGTGTCAGTTTTATAACGATCATGATGCCACTAGTGTCGGCTTTAAAACGAGCCTGACGCCACTAGTTATTTAAACCAGTGTCAACTTAAAAACGATCATGACGCCACTAGTTATTTAAACCAGTGTCAGCTTTAATAGAAAAAAAAGAGGTGGTGTTCACGCTAGATTTTTCATAAATTCCAATTGAAAGTAAAATGAGATACTTCAAAACGCGTGACGTAAGAATGTGATTTTTGACGACGCCGTATTTCTATTATTTCTTCATTTTTGAATTAGATTGGCAATTTATCAATTTTTCAAATTAACACCGATCGCGGCTTGTTTATATGTAAAATGTATGCCTATAAAACGTGATGCCAATTTAAAAAATTACTTGCAGTCGCACATCAGTATATAATGGTCGTTTAATAGTTGTCCTGAATTGAACAGATTCCAATATTAAAACATGTTGATAATTTTGATATCTAAGTTTGCTTTCGATGTATGCATCGTTTTCATTTCTTAAGCTCTAATATGAATGCCAGAACGTGCATTTTACGGATATGACATCAAAAAGTAAGTTAAACGTTTGAATCGAGCTCAGCATCAAAATGCGCATACGATTAAATGGGAAATATAATAATAAAAAAATAAAAAAACAAACAAATCTACAATCGTTTCCACATACCAGATCAAACCAACCAGTGGAAGCTGATACTAGTCGTGATGCTCTTTATACCGAAACAAACGACCATAGTGCCGGCTGGAGGGACGGTAGAAGAATTGTGGAGCTGGGACTACTGGCAGATCTCTTAAGAGAATGTACATTTTGCAAAATGAGACTACATTTAGATATAATAGTGCAAGAAACAAGATAAGGACTTGGATCAATTCTGCATATCAAGTGCGAAAATTGTACAAATGAAAATGTGATCTCGACGGGAAAGAGGCACAGTTCAACAGGTGGAGAGAGATCCGCACGATGTTTTGATGTGAATACCAAACTTGCCGCAGGTAAATTATTCAAATGTTTAAGTATCACCGTTATTACCCACTGAACATCCATTAAACGGTGGCCTCATATTAAGCCTATTTCCTTAAACATTAAAAGCTGTTGTCAAATAGACTAGCGGAATTTAATGTTTAGAGCGTATGTTTCAGTCAATATTTTTAATAGTTTTATTTACCACTAATAGGACTGGTACATAATTTTCTATATAAAGTGTGTTCGTTATATCAAAATCACGAAAACAGTATGCTCAAACATGTGACCAAAATAATACACACCGACCATTCGAAGTAGATAGTTGGTTTGACTTTCATTGTTTCTTCATTAAAGCAATGCTGAATGCCGGCGTAGGCAAGCTACAAGTCAACAACATACTAGCGGAGCTAAATATTCCCAGTATCCGCCATAAAACCTTGAACAAAGGGAAAGAGAAATAGGTAGATGTTTTGAAGATGGTGCCAAAAATTCATGCAACCAGGCCCTTACAGATGAAATTCGGGCTATAGATCTTCTAAATGCAGTTGACAGGTATGTAGTTTCGTACATTGTGCCGTCTAAGTATATGTGTGTTTGTTTGGATATTTAGCGTCCTTTTTATGCGATCAGTTAACCTAACTACTATTACCCACTTGAATCAACGGTAAGTTACAAATGGCACTAAGACACAATCTCGTATATCGATTATCACGGAGACGGCGGCCGGGTGGGTATTCGAACTCAAGTTCCATTAACACGTTTTTTTCCGTTATTTAACACAAAGACGATTAATATAATCAACCCCTCAAATAAAAGACATACATTTGTTGCGTTTAACTATGAACATTGTATAAATATTCATTAAAAAATAAAACTACAGTGTAAAGTATATAAGTTAAAATAATTTGTTCAAAACGATGACATATTAAAACATATCGCCACTCATATTTTAGTGAAAATCTTGTGAAGCCTGAAGTTTCAACTGACGGCGCATGGCAGCGAAGAGGGACAGGTCATAACAACAACAGCTTATCAACTTAAACGTAGATTGGTACCGGTGATTGAAATTAACAATGCTTATAATTACGCTATTGTTCTAACCATGTTTTAAGTATATAATTATTTGGTTTTAATCTAATTTATTTTAGCTCTATTGAAAAAAACTCAAAGCTCATGTTAATCGCTCTCGGGTACGTTCCCTTGATATATAATTAGTACTGAGTGATTTATAGGCACCGGGTCGTGCCGGGAATTAAACCTGCAACCTCCAACACCCTATCCACTACACTACGGCCAAGTTTGTTACTGTTAGATTCAAGTTATGGGTTTCCATTATAAATTTATAATATTTTAATGAAGGTGTACTTTTTTTCAGGGTAGGAAAATTGAAAAAGAAATGCTTAAGTTATAGCGTGGCCAAAACAAACATGTAGAATATGTAAAACTAGTGAAAAACAACGTAGAACGCCCAAAGTTCATAATTGCCGCAAAAACTGGAGCGGATCCTCAAAGGCAATGGAACCATTTCTAACAATCAAGAGCTTGCTCAAATTAAAGGAAAAGGGGCTCAACATCAAGCGTCTCACAATGGATGATGACACTACAACGTATGTCAGAGCGAAAAGATCACTCAATAATGACCTTGAAAAGCAATCTGATCACCTCGGCCTTTATGCTACGCAATAGACCTCTGACATAATAAGGCGCCATTTTGGAAATACTTTCAGTCACATGATAAAATAAAATGGCGGCCCCCTTATGCCACCTGTTTATATACATGTACGTTGAAAATATAAACGTTTGTTAATCAAGACTGATATTTTAAATTTCCCTTTAAATATGACTCATGTCGAGTATATAAATAAAAAAATCGATATAACAACGCCATATATAATCAATTTAATGACGGATACATTATTTGTTACTTTCATGCGAATGAACACAGACTTGTAACACAGGCGATTCGCGTTGGTGTATTCTAGAACTATACACGAGGTGTATTCTACGGAGGATACGGAAATACCCGATGTTTCACGATTGCTTGAAAAGGCGAGCGATAAGAACAATGTTATAAAAAATATGACGAATGAACTTTATAAAATCAAACAATCACATAGTGAAATGTCACAGAAAACAGTAAAATACTTTACTAAATGTTTTTCCTATGCAATAAGTCAAAATAAAGGGAACAAAGAAGGCATCAAATCAAATCTATCAGCCATAGTACCGCATGCATTTGGTTGCCATGACAGTTGCAACAATGAATGGTGCAACTTCAAATTAGATAATTACAGACATAAAGCAGATCTCGAGTCACTTTTCGCCAAGTACACAAGTGAAAGCATATCTGAAAAACTGTGTAACTTGGAATCATCTAACGCCAATGAAAATCTAAATCAGATGATAGCTGGGAAAGCGCCCAAAGCACAACATTTTTCAGGATCAGAAAGCTTAGACTTTAGAATAGCCGCTGCAGTGTCGCAAAAGAATAATGGCCATTCTTATCTAGTTAAGGTATGTACAACTTACTTTCAAATCTATATATATTTGAGCAGATGTGCGTGCACTCGCACAATATACAATGTGAGCATTTTTTTTCTATTCTTTTATCGTATAATTTGTATCAATTATAATAAGTGTTCATAATATCATGAAGAACAATAAGAAAGAGGAAGAACAAGGGAATAAGATGAAAAAAAGAAAAAGGAAGGAGAAAAAGAAAAACCGAAGAAGAAACGAAAATGAAGAAGAAGAAAACAGAAATAAAAAGAACAAATAGAAGAAGAAGAAGACGGAAAAGAAAGAAAGAAAAGAAAGAAAGAAGAAATCACATTGACATAATGAATATTTTTTTATTATCTACAGGTAAACGAGAACCGTAATCTTTCACCGGGGAAGTTTACGTTAAAGAGACTCAAATGTCTCGACGCATTACGAGAATCTCGCACAAAGATAGATGGAACCATGAAACAGAAGAGACGCCGATTGCAACTGAAAGAAAACGTAGTATGCAGCTAAAAACACGCGAAGTTCTAGAAGGAACGACTTATGAGACAGGTAGGAAAAGATTTTTGTTTTGTGTGGTCTAGTGGTAAAACGTCAGCCATGTGACATAGAGATCGGGGATTCGATCCTGGGTCTGAATAACTTTTATAATCGATTTAATTTGAACTGTGTTATTAATTCTGCGATCAACTCAATTTGTATCTACTTATATTTTCTTTTCTGATAATGTCTGTAATATTTGTTCTGTTGTTTACTTTTAATACTGGTTTTAATCAGCTTAACATCTGTCTTAGGTGTTGGTTTGGAAAACAATGTTGTCGATGATATGATAGAGGAGATACCAGCAGCACCAGCCCCATCGCAGACACGTCTGTCAGACAACAAAGGGGACCACTCATTAATAGTCTTTGATTTGGAAACAACTGGGTTAGGTGTGTATCTATTTAGCAATAATTCTTAGGATCAGCAGGTTATTTGTAATAACCTTATATTTACTTTAAATCACATAAATCAATATATTTAAGATACAAACGTATTCCCTTTCCATGTTGCACCCGTCAAGCAGACACATTGGACACAAATGATGCTAACTTTACGGCTTTTTATTAAACTTTGGCACATAATTTAGGAACAACCACTTCACCAATCCTTGAAAATTCTGGATTATCAGTATAGTAAAACCAGTGTAAGCGGTCACCTCTATTAAGCAGCCACTTGTCTTAAGCAGCCATATTTTTTATTTCCAATCTCTATACTTAAAGAACAAATAACCTATATTAAGCAACCAGTCTTAAAAAGCCACTTTTGCTCGTCCCTTGACTGACTGCTTAAGACAGGTTTGACTGTATATGAAATGATAAATAATGTATTATTACGCAAATATATAAAACTATAATATATACATTTAAGGTAATGATGCACACATTATACAGCTGGCAGCTAAGCATCTAACAGATGAGGATACGTTTTCCATATACATTCGACCAGCGGGAGGATATATCCCCAGAAGAGTATCAACTTTTTGTAGAGTGGCTACAGACATTTGATGAACCTGTATTGGTTGCACACAACTCTTCATTTGATTCAAGAATCTTTGTAAACTGTTGTAATGAGCAAAGTGTCAATTACAGTCATTTAGTTGGTTTTGCTGATTCACTAAAATTACTTAAAAAGGAATTCCCTGGTCAGACCAATTATCGCCAGTCAACCTTAGTGTCTGCATTATTAAGGAAACAGTATGATGAGCATAACGCCACAGCAGACGTAAACGCTTTGGCAGATTTGTTATTGTTAGTGCCAAGTATTAACATAAAAATTGAAAGTCGTAAAAACAGATGTGATCAACCTTAACATTCAAAGATCATTCAATGAAAAATAATTCTACCGCACATACGTTGATCTTGTTGAGAGAAAAATATTACCAAAAACTCATGCAAAAGAATTAGCTTCAAGTGAATTAGAAGTTAAACATTTAAAATTAGTATGTTCTGGAATAGATGGCATTTCAACACTTCTTAGAGATAGACTGCTTAAACCGGTGAAATATGCCGGGACGCTATTTTTAGAGTTGAATGGTGATTAAAGATATTAATTGAATCACGTTTATCACAATATAAACACATATTACGCTATATATGCATCGTGCATATAAATCATATACGCAAAGTATGCTTGCATGCGTGTGCGTTTGAACTATTTAAGATATTAAACATAATTAGTTCGTCCAAACTGTCTTCATCTGACCATGATATGTTTTAATATGTTTATTATTTAATTTATTGAAATATATAATATGAAATAAACTATGTTTCTCGATCCAAAGTTAATATATGTTAGTCATTATGTATATACTCCTATCAGTAACGGTGAACTGCATAGTTATTTTGGACAGTTTCATAAATATTTTTGTGTATCAGACTATTGTTTCGGCTTCAAATATTAAAGGGATTATATTGGCAAGTAACACAAACGCACTGTTAATCCAGACTTTTCCTGTATGCAGTGTGCACAAAATAATGCTTATGTATTGACGTATAACCTTTATTTACTTAAAAGTTATCAAATTAACAGTAACTGAATATTGGCCAAACTTTAATACGTCCCGCAATAAAGTATTGCACAATGTTTACATTGAACTCCGTAAACTTCCCGAACAAAGCCTCGAAAACGAGATTGGGAACAAGTCCTCACGATGTTATCCTATCCGATGATTGATCGGAAACCCGAAAGTGGCAAATGTAAACAAAAACAAAAACGTGGCTTCAGAAACTCGATGTTTGTAATAAAGAGGTTATGCAATTAGACACCTTAGACGCGTATATCTCTAAGTTATAAGTGTATCTTCATGTTGGGCGTGTGTATTTAGGACAGGGAATTGACGGTAATATGCCAATATAATCCCTTTAAACAATAGCGTTATTTTTGAAAATTGCTTAAGGTATATAAGGTATATTATTAAAGCAATCCTTTACAATGTATACAATGTTTTATAACGAGTATGTAATATGCACATTACATCAATATCAAGCGACGTTCGAGTAACGTTGTCAAAAACCACATTCTTACGTCGCGTATTTTTTAAGTATCTCATTTTACTTTCAATTGGAATTTTTGAAAAATCTACCGTGAACACCCCCTCTTTTTTTTCTATTATATTGTAGTAATATGAATAAAGTTCAATATATGCTAATTTCAAGAACTTGTACCAGCGCATTTTTGCGCAATCGGGCGTGAACGTTCAAAATGTGTTGTTTTTAAACCCGCGTTTAAACCAACCCCGTCGTAATGATTAGACGTTAAAGTAAAAAAAATTGTATTTTATCTGTGTAAAAGTTATATTCTTCCCACAGGTAATAAAATTGGTAATGTAAAAAGGTTGTTAAAAACAATTTTGCGTTAATGTTGTACTATTTTATCAGGGGAAAAACGGCGAAAATCGTCATAAAAATACGTACCGCTAGGGGGCGCTGTTAACGAGAAGCTGTGGTCCACTTTTTAAAAAAAAGAAGCTTAAACAAAAGCTGAGACTTTATAGTATACGTGTACAGGTTATTGATAATTTTGGAGAGATGTCAAAAATCGGCCAGGAACGCCGCGAACTACTTTAAACCAGTGTCGGCTTTAAAACGATCACGACACCACTTGTTATTCAAACCCGTGTCAGATTTAAAACAAGCATGAGGCAACTAGTTATTTAAACCAGTGTAAGCGTTAAAACGACCATGACATCACTAGTTATTTAAACCAGTGCCAGCTTTTAAACGATCATGACACCACTACTTATTTAAACCAGTGTCAGCTTTATAACGATCATGGTGACACTACTTATTTAAACCAGTGTCGGCTTTAAAACGATCATGACGCCACTAGTTATTTAATCCAGTGTCAGATTTAAAACAATCATAACGGCACTAGTTATTTAAACAAGTGACAGCTTTAAAACGATCATGACGCCAAAAGTTATTTAAACCAGTGTTAGCTTTAAAACGATCTTGACACCAATACTGATTTAAACCAGTATCAGCTTTAAAACGATCATTACGCCACTAGTTATTTAAATCAGTGTCAGCTTTTAAACAATCATGACACCACAAGATATTCAAACGAGTGTCAGCTTTAAAGCGATCATTACGCCACTCGTTTTTTAAACCAGTGTCGGCTTTAAAACGATTATGACACCATTAGTTATTTAAACCAGTGTCAGATTTATAACAATCATGACACCACTAGTAATTTAAACCAGTATCAGCTTTAAAACAATCATGACGCCATTAGTTCTTTAAACCAGTGTCGGTTTTAAAACGATCGTGGCGCAACAAATTATTTAAATCAGCGTTAGATTTAAAACAATCATGACACCACTAGCTATATTCAAATAGTGTCAACTTTAAAACGATCATGACACCACTAGTTATTTAAACCAGTGTCGGATTAAAACAAACATGAGGCCACTTGGTTTTTAAACCAGTGTCAGCTTTAAAACGATCATGACGCCACCAGTTATTTAAAGCAGTGTCAGCTTTAAAACGAACATGGAGACTAGTTATTCATACCAGTGCCAGCTTTAAAACGATCATGACGCCACTTCTCATTTAAACCAGTGTCAGCTTTAAAACGATCATGACGCTACTCGTTATTTAAACAAGTGTAGGCTTAAAAACGACCATGGCGCCACTTATTATTTAAACCAGTGTCAGATTTTAAACATACATGAGACCACTTGCTTTTTAAACCAGTGTCAGCTTTAAAACTATCATGACGCCACCAGTTATTTAAACCAGTGTCAGGTTTAAAACGAACATGACGACACTACTTATTTAAACACGCCACTAGTTTTTAAACCAGTGTTGGCTTTCAAACGATTATGACTCCACTAGTTATTAAAACCAGTGTCAGATTTATAACAATCATGACACCACTAGTTATTTAAACCAGTGTCGGCTTTAAAACGATTATGACACCATTAGTTATTTAAACCAGTGTCAGATTTATAACAATCATGACACCACTAGTAATTTAAACCAGTATCAGCTTTAAAACAATCATGACGCCATTAGTTCTTTAAACCAGTGTCGGTTTTAAAACGATCGTGGCGCAACAAATTATTTAAATCAGCGTTAGATTTTAAACAATCATGACACCACTAGCTATATTCAAATAGTGTCAACTTTAAAACGATCATGACACCACTAGTTATTTAAACCAGTGTCGGATTAAAACAAACATGAGGCCACTTGGTTTTTAAACCAGTGTCAGCTTTAAAACGATCATGACGCCACCAGTTATTTAAAGCAGTGTCAGCTTTAAAACGAACATGGAGACTAGTTATTCATACCAGTGCCAGCTTTAAAACGATCATGACGCCACTTCTCATTTAAACCAGTGTCAGCTTTAAAACGATCATGACGCTACTCGTTATTTAAACAAGTGTCGGCTTAAAAACGACCATGGCGCCACTTATTATTTAAACCAGTGTCAGATTTTAAACATACATGAGACCACTTGCTTTTTAAACCAGTGTCAGCTTTAAAACTATCATGACGCCACCAGTTATTTAAACCAGTGTCAGGTTTAAAACGAACATGACGACACTACTTATTTAAACACGCCACTAGTTTTTAAACCAGTGTTGGCTTTCAAACGATTATGACTCCACTAGTTATTAAAACCAGTGTCAGATTTATAACAATCATGACACCACTAGTTATTTAAACCAGTGTCGGCTTTAAAACGATTATGACACCATTAGTTATTTAAACCAGTGTCAGATTTATAACAATCATGACACCACTAGTAATTTAAACCAGTATCAGCTTTAAAACAATCATGACGCCATTAGTTCTTTAAACCAGTGTCGGTTTTAAAACGATCGTGGCGCAACAAATTATTTAAATCAGCGTTAGATTTTAAACAATCATGACACCACTAGCTATATTCAAATAGTGTCAACTTTAAAACGATCATGACACCACTAGTTATTTAAACCAGTGTCGGATTAAAACAAACATGAGGCCACTTGGTTTTTAAACCAGTGTCAGCTTTAAAACGATCATGACGCCACCAGTTATTTAAAGCAGTGTCAGCTTTAAAACGAACATGGAGACTAGTTATTCATACCAGTGCCAGCTTTAAAACGATCATGACGCCACTTCTCATTTAAACCAGTGTCAGCTTTAAAACGATCATGACGCTACTCGTTATTTAAACAAGTGTCGGCTTAAAAACGACCATGGCGCCACTTATTATTTAAACCAGTGTCAGATTTTAAACATACATGAGACCACTTGCTTTTTAAACCAGTGTCAGCTTTAAAACTATCATGACGCCACCAGTTATTTAAACCAGTGTCAGGTTTAAAACGAACATGACGACACTACTTATTTAAACACGCCACTAGTTTTTAAACCAGTGTTGGCTTTCAAACGATTATGACTCCACTAGTTATTAAAACCAGTGTCAGATTTATAACAATCATGACACCACTAGTTATTTAAACCAGTGTCGGCTTTAAAACGACCATGACGCCAATAATTATTTAAACCAGTGTCGGATTAAAACAAACATGAGGCCACTTGCTTTTTATAATAGTGTCAGCTTTAAAACGAGCATGACGCAACCAGTTATTTAAATCAGTGCCAGCTTTAAAACGAACATGAAGACTAGTTATTCATACCAGTGTCAGCTTTAAAACGATCATGACGCCACTTCTCATTTAAACCAGTGTAAGCTTTAAAACGATCATGACGCTACTCGTTATTCAAACCAGTGTCGGCTTAAAAACGACCATGGCGCCACTTATTATTTAAACCAGTGTCAGATTTTAAACATACATGAGACCACTTGCTTTTTAAACCAGTGTCAGCTTTAAAACTATCATGACGCCACCAGTTATTTAAACCAGTGTCAGGTTTAAAACGAACATGACGACACTACTTATTTAAACACGCCACTAGTTTTTAAACCAGTGTTGGCTTTCAAACGATTATGACTCCACTAGTTATTAAAACCAGTGTCAGATTTATAACAATCATGACACCACTAGTTATTTAAACCAGTGTCAGCTTTAAAACGATCATGACGCTACTCGTTATTTAAACAAGTGTCGGCTTAAAAACGACCATGGCGCCACTTATTATTTAAACCAGTGTCAGATTTTAAACATACATGAGACCACTTGCTTTTTAAACCAGTGTCAGCTTTAAAACTATCATGACGCCACCAGTTATTTAAACCAGTGTCAGGTTTAAAACGAACATGACGACACTACTTATTTAAACACGCCACTAGTTTTTAAACCAGTGTTGGCTTTCAAACGATTATGACTCCACTAGTTATTAAAACCAGTGTCAGATTTATAACGATCATGACACCACTAGTTATTTAAACCAGTGTCGGCTTTAAAACGACCATGACGCCAATAATTATTTAAACCAGTGTCGGATTAAAACAGACATGAGGCCACTTGCTTTTTATAATAGTGTCAGCTTTAAAACGATCATGACGCAACCAGTTATTTAAACCAGTGCCAGCTTTAAAACGAACATGAAGACTAGTTATTCATACCAGTGTCAGCTTTAAAACGATCATGACGCCACTTCTCATTTAAACCAGTGTAAGCTTTAAAACGATCATGACGCTACTCGTTATTCAAACCAGTGTCGGCTTTAAAACGACCATGGCGCCACTTATTATTTAAACCAGAGTAAGATTTAAAACATACATGAGACAACTTGGTTTTTAAACCAGTATCAGCTATGTAACGATCATGACACCACTAGTTATTTAATCCAGTATCAGCTTTAAAACGATCATAACATCACTAGTTATTTAAACCAATGTCAGCTTTAAAACGATCATGACACCACTAGTAATTCAAACCCGTGTCAGCTTTAAAACAAGCATGAGGCTATTAGTTATTTAAACCAGTGTCAGTTTTAAACGATCATGACGCTACTCGTTATTTAAACCAGTGTCGGCTTTAAAACGACCATGGCGCCACTTATTATTTAAACCATTGTAAGATTAAAACATACATGAGACCACTTGGTTATTAAACCAGTGTCAGCTTTAAAACGATTATGACGCCACCAGTTATTTAAACCAGTGTCAGCTTTAAAACGAACATGACGACTACTTATTCAAAGAAGTGTCAGCTTTCAAACAATCATGACGCCATTACCTATTTAAACCAGTGTCAGCTTTAAAACGATCATAACATCACTAGTTATTTAAACCAATGTCAGCTTTAAAACGATCATAACACCACTAGTTATTTAAACCAGTGTCAGCTTTAAAACAAGCATGAGGCTATTAGTTATTTAAACCAGTGTCAGTTTTAAAACGATTATGACACCACTAGTTATTTAAACCAGTGTCTTATTTAAAACAATCTTGACACAACTAGTTATTTAAACCAGTATCAGCTTTAAAACGATCATGACGCCACAAGTTATTTAAACCAGTGTCAGCGTTAAAACGATCATGGCGCCACTACTTATTTAAACCAGTTTCAGTTTTAATACGATCACGACGCCACTAGTTATTAAAACCCGTGTCAGATTTAAAACAAGCATGATGGCCATTAGTTAGTTAAACCAGTGTCGTATTTAAAACGATATTGACGCAAGTAGTTATTTAAACCAGTTTAGGCTTTAAAACGATCATGAAACCACTAGTTATTTAAACCAGTGTTAGATTTAAAACAATCATGACTACACTAGTTAAAACGGTCATGACGCCACAATGTTTTTTAACCAGTGTCAGCGTTAAAACGATCATAACACCACTGGTTTTTAAACCAGTGTTAGTTAAAACGATCATGACACCATTAGTTATTTTAACCTGGGTCAGCTTTAAAACGATCATGACGCCACTAGTTATTCAAACCAGTGTAAATATAAAAACGATCGTGACGCCACCACTTTTTAAAACCAGTGTCAGCTTTAAAACGATCGTGACGCCACAACTTATTAAAACCAGTGTCAGATTTAAAACGATCGTGACGCCACTACTTATTAAAACCAGTGTCAGCTTTAAAACGATCGTGACGCCACCACTTATTATAACCAGTGTCAGCTTGTAAACGATCGTGACGCCACTACTTATTTAAACCAGTGTCAGATTTAAAACAATCATGACACCACTAGTAATTTTAACCTGGGTCAGGTTTTAAAGATCATGACGCCACAAGTTATTCAAAATTAGTGTCAGCTTTATAACGATCATGACGCCACCAGTTATTTAAACCAGTACCAGCTTTAAAACGATCATGACGCCATTAGTTATTTAAACCAGTGTCAGCCTTTAATACGACCATGACGCGACAAGTTATCTAAACAAGTGTCAGCTTGATAATGATCATGAAACCACTAGTTATTTTAACCAGTGTCACTTTTAAAACGATCATGACGCCAACACTTATTTAAACCAGTGTCAGCCTTAAATGATCGTGACGCCACTAGTTTTTTAAATCAGTGTCAGATTTAAAACAATCGTAACGCCACTTGTTTTTTAAACCAGGGTCAGCTTTAAAACGATCATGACGCCATTACTTTTTTAAACCAGTGTCAGATTTAAACGATCATAACGCCACGATTAATTTAAACCAGTGTCAGCTTTAAAACGAACATGACGACTAGTTATTCATACCAGTGTCAGCTTTAAAACGATCATGACGCCACTTCTCATTTAAACCAGTGTCAGCTCTTAAGCGATCATGACGCCACGTGGTTTTTAAACCAGTGTCAGCTCTATGACGATCATGCCACAACTAGTTAATTAAACCAGTGTCAGCTTAAAAACTATCTTGACACCGCTAGTTATTTAAACCAGGGTCAGCTTTAAAACGATAATGACGCCAATAGTTATTGAAACCAGTGTCAGCTTTAAAACGATCACGACGCCACTAGTTATTTAAACCAGTTTCAGCTTTAAAACGATCTTGACACCAGTTCTTATTATACCAGTGTCAGCTTTAAAACGATCTTGACGCCACTAGTTATTTAAACCAGTGTCAGATTTAAACCAATCATAAGGCTTCTTGTTATTTAAACCAGGGTCAGCTTTAAAACGACCATGACAACACCATTTATTTAAACCAGTGTGATATATAAAACGAGCATGACAACATTAGTTATTTAAACCAGTGTCAGCTGTAAAACGATCATGACTCCACTAGTTATTTAAACTAGAGTCAGTTTTAAAACTATCATGACGTCACTAGTTATTTCAACCAGTGTCAGCTTTAAAACGATCTTGAAACCAGTACTTATTTAAACCAGTGTCAGCTTTTAAACGATCATGACGCCACTTGGATTTAAACCAGTGTCAGCGTTTAAACGATCATGACACCACCTGGTTTTAAACCAGTGTCAGCGTTAAAACGATCATGACACCACGTGGTTTTAAGCCAGTGTCAGCGTTAAAACGATCATGACACCACTTGGTTTTAAACCAGTGTCAGCGTTAGATCGATCATGACACCACTAATTATTTAAACCAGTATCAGCTTTATAACGATCATGACACCACTCGTTATTTAAACCACGGTCAGCTTTTAAACGATCATGAGGCTACTAGTTATTTAAACCAGTGTCAGCATTAAAACGATATTGACGCCACTAGTTATTAAAACAAGTGCCAGCTTTACAGCGACCATGACGCCACTAGTTATTAAATCCAGTGTCAGCTTTAAATCAACCATGACGCCACTAGTTATTTAAACCAGTGTCAGCTTTAAAACGATCATGACACCACTAGTTATTTAATCCAGTGTTAGCTTTAAATCGACCATGACATCACTAGTTATTTAAACCATTATCAGTTAAAAAACGATCATGACGTCACTAGTTATTGAAATCAGTGTGTGTCAGCTTTAAAACGATCTTGACACCACTAGTTATTTATCCAGATTCAGCTTTAAAACGATGATGACGCCACTAGTTATTAAAACCAGTGTCGGCTTTAAAACTATCATAACGCCACTAGTTAATTTAATCAGGTTTAGCTTTAAAACGATGATGACGCCACTAGTTAATTAAACCAATGTCAGTTTGAAAACGATCATGACGCCACCACTTATTTAAACCAGTGTAAACTTTAAAACGATCATGACGCCACTAGTTATTTAAACCAGGGTCAGCTTTAAACGATCATGACACCACTAGTTATTTAAACCAGTGTAAGCTTTAAAACGATCATGACACCACTAAATATCTAAACCAGGGGCAGCTTTAAAACGATCATGACGCCACTAGTTATTTAAACCGTTAAGAGCGCGACACCACTTGTTTTCAAACCACATCACTAGCCTAGCTTTTAATCGTTTAATTTATATAAATATGTTTCATAGTGATTTTTTTGATATGTTAAAATACCAAACTAAATATCATGACATGAATCAGAAGTGATTTCAAGAGGGCCAAGATGGCCCTATATCGCTCACCTGACCTTGAGTCACCCAACTTAAGTAGATAATATAATACATGTACACTCAAAATTCCAGGAAAAAAACGAGATGGGCGAGTAGTTAGAATTTTTATTTGTTTTGAAGATGAAACAGATGCGTAGAACAGTTCAAACTTGGTAGAGGTTCACCCATGGTAAATAAATGTCAGTGAAATTACATCGAAATCAGGTCAGTAGATTCTGACAAGAAGTCTTTTGAAGTTTTTACTATAGCTGCCTATATAGTAAACTAGCACTTCGTTGTGGCGGTCGTGTTTTTTTAATAAATCACAACGGCTTGAACAAACTTGGTAAAGGGTAACCCAAGGTAGTTTCTGCAAAAATCGATTCAGAAGATTTTTTAAGTTTTTACTATAGCTTATATAGTAAACTAACCCCACCCCCTGGCCGCCATGTTTTTGACAAATCACTACAGTTTGAACAAACTTGGTGAAGGGGCCTCCAAGGAACATTTCTGTGGAACTATTTTAAAATCAAGCCAGTGGTTTCTGACAATAAGATTTTTTAAGTTTTTACTAATGCTTATATCCCCTGACCGCCATGTTTTTTTTACAAATCACTACGGTTTGAACAAACTTGGTGAAGGATCCTCCAAGGAACCTTTCTGTGAAATTATTTTAAAATCGAGCCATTAGTTTCTGACAAGAAGATTTTTTAAGTTTTTACTAATTAAACTTGCCCCAACCCCTTGCGACCATGTTTTTAGGACGAATCAAGATGGCTTGATCAAATTTGGTAGAGGGTCACCCAAGGAACATTTCTGTGAAACTATATCAAAATTGGCCCAGTGGTTTCTGACAAGAAGATTTTTTAAATTGTTACTATAGCTTATATAGTAAACTTACCTCGCCCCCTTGCGGCCATGTTTTATGACGAATCAAGATGGCTTGAACCAACTTGGTAGAGGGTCACTCAAGGAACATTTCTGTGAAATTGTATCAAAATTGGCCCAGTGGTTTCAGAGGAGAAGCTAAAAGTTAACGACGGACAACAGACGACGGACGACGGACACTAGGCGATCACAAAAGCTCAACGGTGAACCTTCGGCTCAGGTAAGATAAAAATAAGTAAACATAACAACCAACCTTAGTCCCGGTATCCAACTTGCTTACCGAACTTCTTCTGTCCGACCCGGTCGTGTAATTGCTGTACGCAGCTCGGATACATGACGAGCTTGTGTGTACATTCCTGCCAGCGCGTAAAGACCGGTGAGAAAATGTATGGCCATCAATTAACAGTTTCGAAGCTCTTCCAATCGTGGTCAATAGCCTCTGTTCTAACTTAAACATTTTAACCGTGTTTGTCACTGAGCCGCTAGCATAGTATATGTTTACACTTTACTGTACACGTATTATGATTGTGTATGCTAACACGCCAAAGATAAACAAAGGTGAGATTTTACCACTACTACACTAATCAGGAATTTAAAAGCAAGGTGAGCTTAACAAATACATGTTGCATTGCCCGTGTGCATAGAATCGGTCAATCTGTGCAGGCGCATAGCATACTCAGTTATTGCCCTTAAGGACTGAACTGGCACCCATTAATATCCGCAATATGTTCGGCCACTTTCGTTATTATAATCGATAATTATATCGGAAAATATAAACAACCCATTAAGTCAACCAATGACCCGGTGGGGGCAGTGGTAATATATCTGGCTCGTCTCCTTGGGTTCGAGTCCAGCTTTGTACACGTTTTGCTATGCATTTTACTACAATGTATTTTTCTGGTTATTAATATTATGTTACCTTATTTTCTGTAATTTAGTTCATTTCTCCTGGAAATCCTTGTACACGTCTGCGATAAGTATTTGATCTTAAGATCTAATATGTTGTGTTTTTTTTCAAAAATATTTCTTTGTCTACATTTTCTACAGCGATTAACATGTACATAGAACAATGTTAAATACTCGTATATTTGTTTCAATAAATGAACCTGTAAAAAAATCGTGGAGACGTAAGAATCGCACTAACAACTTCAATATATGAAGATAAACACTTAACCACATGTAGATATTCGTGAATGCCGATTTAGTAATATATTGGTATTGGTTTATCAACAGTAATGTCAGTATGTAGGGACACGGAATGTCAGTTCAATCCATACGGACAGTGCACCGTTTAGTAACATTTGAAATCAAAGCCCAGGAAAATATTTTGTTTAAGTAATGTGATATGGCCCATTTAAGTATAAAAATTTGGAAATCACCTGTTGTGTACGGTGTTGTTTTAGGAATGTAAGTGTTTAAGTAATTATGCATGAGTGTCAAATATACATAACCTGTTTATAGACAGAGTTATGTATTTAAGTGCGTGTGAATTCATGTTATGGGCGTATCTATATGTTGCATGGTGCATGCATGGGGGTGGGGGGGGGGGATTAAAGCATTGCTGGCGCAGTTCAGTTAGAGTAATATTGTGACAAGACATACCTTGTCACTATTGAACTCGCGCCGGTAAGTTTTTGTTCGTTTCTCCTTTATCGATTATTGACATGTGCTTTTATTGCTATTAGTTTCGTTTAGTTACGTCTTGTCTGTCAATGTAATTATGTAGTCTTCGTTTGTCTTTCCAGGTTTTAAATATTGTAATCCATAATTAAATTACCACAAAAACAATCCAGTGTGTTCTGCTACGTTCTTGCATATCAAGGGTTACATTACGAAATTTCAACAGGCCATTAGACCGATGAGGATACAACATAACACGATTTATAAAGCAAATGGTGCAATAATTAAATGAAAATGTGAACATATAAATAAAGCACACACACATGCATGTTCTCCTGTTCTATTTGGAGGAAATAAAAACATTATAAACTCAATTGTCATATCCTTGATTTCGTAATCAAGATTAAATATAGTATACTAGTAAATAATTCAATTGACTGATTGATCGAATATTTATCGTCATTTCTATGTCATGAGGCTAACAGACGATCAGTTTACCTAACCACTGTTTCCTGGGATCCTGGAAGGTTAACCAGTACTCCAGCACATCCAATCTCCACGTTAACTGAAAATTTTCCCACTTGAATCAGCGGTGAGAGACGAATGATAATAAGACATAATGTCTTATATCAATCATCACGGAAACTGTGGTCGGGCGGGGAATCGAACTCATGACCCCTGGATTGACAGTCAAACGCGCTACCGACTGAGCTAATCGGTCCCGGCAAATAATTCAAATTATCTGTATTCGATAGTAAGAGACTATATTCAATAGACAATGTCTAATATTTGGATTGCAATTACATATTTTATTTACTCAAGAAATGACAAAATATCACCACGACACCTCAACATTTTGACACAAAGCAGTCTGTGGTACCAAGTAAAAAACAACATTCCATTTTTTCTCTCACAAGTCACCAGTCAGGCGATACAGCTTTCATCTTTACTGATTACAAGTCAGCCGATACAGCTATCATCTTCACTGCTGGAATTTAAATAAAAACTGCTATACAAGAAAAGCTTTAATTTAGTCGTATGGAGTGGGAAAACAACTGACATTGACACTCGCGGATCTAGATGAGGGACGGGGGTCAGGACCTCCCTGGATCACCCAAAATATAGCTAAACAACAGCATTTACAGTCAAATGCTGCAGTCTACTCAGTTTTTTTCACCCCTCCCACGCAGTTGAGAACTCCACATGACCAACTTCCTAAATCTACCTTTGATGGAATTCTACCCTAGTCGCCATATTTCAAATATGACCTATACTAACCAATTAATTGTTTTACTTTACAACTATATATAAAAAAGAAACAGACTTTCCATCAAATACAAATATATGGTAATATATTGGACAAATCTTATAAACAGACTTTCCATCAAAAACAACTTGTCATTTTCAAAAAAAATGTTGAAGAAAATAAACCAAACGCTGCAATAATATCAATCAAATTAGGAAGGCGTATGGATATGTATTAAAGCCTCTCAGTACTTTATGTACTTTTATTCAGATGATCTTGATTAGCAGAACCAATGGCGTTATCTTATCATGATAGATAAAATTTTAGACTGAAATATGTATTTGTATTTTTAAATATTTTACTTATATAACCAAAACACGACTAGTTTAAATCAAAAAAAAGTGATAATAATTGTTAAATATGAAGTTTTAAACAGTAAAAGATAGTCAGCAGGAGCACAACGAACCAATAAGTGGCGAGTAAGGAGTGTATGAGAGGAGTGAAATATGACAGTAAAAGATAGCCACCAGGGGTACAACACACAACGAACCAATAAGTGACTGGCGAGTAAGGAGTGTATGAGAGGCGTGAAATATGACAGTAAAAGATAGTCACCAGGGGTACAACACACAACGAACCAATAAGTGGCGAGTAAGGAGTGTATGAGAGGAGTGAAATATGACAGTAAAAGATAGTCACCAGGGGTACAACACACAACGAACCAATAAGTGGCTGGCGAGTAAGGAGTGTATGAGAGGCGTGAAATATGGCAGTAAAAGATAGTCACCAGGGGCACAATGCACAACGAACCAATAAGTGGCTGGCGAGTAAGGAGTGTATGAGAGGCGTGAAATATGACAGTAAAAGATAGTCACCAGGGGTACAACACACAACGAACCAATAAGTGGCTGGCGAGTAAGGAGTGTATGAGAGGCGTGAAATATGAAAGTAAAAGATAGTCACCAGGGGTACAACACACAACGAACCAATAAGTGGCTGGCGAGAAAGGAGTGTATGAGAGGCGTGAAATATGACAGTAAAAGATAGTCACCAAGGGCACAACACACAACGAACCAATAAGTGGCGAGTAAGGAGTGTATGAGAGGCGTGAAATATGACAGTAAAAGATAGTCACCAGGGATACAACACACAACGAACCAATAAGTGGCTGGCGAGTAAGGAGTGTATGAGAGGCGTGAAATATGACAGTAAAAGATAGTCACCAGGGGTACAACACACAACGAACCAATAAGTGGCTGGCAAGTAAGGAGTGTATGAGAGGCGTGAAATATGACAGTAAAAGATAGTCACCAAGGGCACAACACACAACGAACCAATAAGTGGCGAGTAAGGAGTGTATGAGAGGCGTGAAATATGACAGTAAAAGATAGTCACCAGGGGTACAACACACAACGAACCAATAAGGGGCTGGCGAGTAAGGAGTGTATGAGAGGCGTGAAATATGACAGTAAAAGATAGTCACCAGGGGTACAACACACAACGAACCAATAAGTGGCTGGCGAGTAAGGAGTGTATGAGAGGAGTGAAATATGACAGTAAAAGATAGTCACCAGGGGCACAACGCACAACGAACCAATAAGTGGTGAGTAAGGAGTGTATGAGAGGAGTGAAATATAGCAGTAAAAGATAGTCACCAGGGGCACACCACACAACGAACCAATAAGTGGCGAGTAAGGAGTGTATGAGAGGAGTGAAATATGACAGTAAAAGATAGTCACCAGGGGTACAACATACAACGAACCGATAAGTGGCGAGTAAGGAGTGTATGAGAGGAGTGAAATATGACAGTAAAAGATAGTCACCAGGGGCACAACACACAACGAACCAATAAGTGGCGAGTAAGGAGTGTATGAGAGGAGTGAAATATGACAGTAAAAGATAGTCACCAGGGGAACAACACACAACGAACCAATAAGTGGCGAGTAAGGAGTGTATGAGAGGAGTGAAATATGACAGTAAAAGATAGTCACCTGGGGCACAACACACAACGGACCAATATGTGGCGAGTAAGGAGTGTATGAGAGGAGTGAAATATAAAAGTGAAAGATAGTCACCAGTGACACAACACACAACGAACCAATAAGTGGCGAGTAAGGAGTGTATGAGAGGAGTGAAATATGACAGTAAAAGATAGTCACCAGTGGTAAAATACACAACGAACCAATCAGTGGCGAGTAAGGAGTGTATGAGAGGAGTGAAATATGACAGTAAAAGATAGTCACCAATAAGTGGCGAGTAAAGAGTGTATGAGAGGAGTGAAATATGACAGTAAAAGATAATCACCAGGGGTACAACGCACAACGAACAAATCAGTGGCGAGTAAAGAGTGTATGAAAGGAGTGAAATATAGCAGTAAAAGATAGTCACCAGGGGCACAACGCACAACGAACCGATAAATGGCGAGTAAGGAGTGTATGAGAGGAATGAAATATGACAGTAAAAGATAGTCACCAGGGGCACACCACACAACGAACCAATAAGTGGCGAGTAAGGAGTGTATGAGAGGAGTGAAATATGACAGTAAAAGATAGTCACCAGGGGCACACCACACAACGAACCAATAAGTGGCGAGTAAGGAGTGTATGAGAGGAGTGAAATATGACAGTAAAAGATAGTCACCAGGGGCACACCACAAAACGAACCAATAAGTGGCAAGTAAGGAGTGTATGACAGGAGTGAAATATGACAGTAAAAGATAGTCACCAGGGATACAACACACAACGAACCAATAAGTGGCTGGCGAGTAAGGAGTGTATGAGAAGAGTGAAATATGACAGTAAAAGATAGTCACCAGGGGCACAACGCACAACGAATCAATAAGTGGCGAGTAAGGAGTGTATGAGAGGCGTGAAATATGACAGTAAAAGATAGACACCAGGGGCACAACGCACAACGAACCAATAAGTGGCGAGTAAGGAGTGTATGAGAGGCGTGAAATATGACAGTAAAAGATAGTCACCAGGGGCACAACGCACAACGAACCAATAAGTAGTGAGTAAGGAGTGTATGAGAGGAGTGAAATATAGCAGTAAAAGATAGTCACCAGGGGCACAACGCACAACGAACCGATAAGTGGCGAGTAAGGAGTGTATGAGAGGAGTGAAATATGACAGTAAAAGATAGTCACCAAGGGCACAACACACAACGAACCAATAAGTAGCGAGTAAGGAGTGTATGAGAGGAGTGAAATATGACAGTAAAAGATAGAAACCAGTGGCACAACGCAAAACGAACCAATAAGTGGCGAGTAAGGAATGTATGAGAGGAGTGAAATATGACAGTAAAAGAAAGTCACCAGGGGCACAACGCACAACAAACCAATAAGTGGCGAGTAAGGAGTGTATGAGAGGAGTGAAATATGACAGTAAAAGATAGTCACCAGGGGTACAACACACAACGAACCAATAAGTGGCGAGTAAGGAGTGTATGAAAGGAGTGAAATATGACAGTAAAAGATAGTCACCAATAAGTGGCGAGTAAAGAGTGTATGAGAGGAGTGAAATATGACAGAAAAAGATAATCACCAGGGGTACAACGCACAACGAACAAATAAGTGGCGAGTAAAGAGTGTATGAAAGGAGTGAAATATAGCAGTAAAAGATAGTCACCAGGGGCACAACGCACAACGAACCGATAAATGGCGAGTAAGGAGTGTATGAGAGGAATGAAATATGACAGTAAAAGATAGTCACCAGGGGCACACCACACAACGAACCAATAAGTGGCGAGTAAGGAGTGTATGAGAGGAGTGAAATATGACAGTAAAAGATAGTCACCAGGGGCACACCACACAACGAACCAATAAGTGGCGAGTAAGGAGTGTATGAGAGGAGTGAAATATGACAGTAAAAGATAGTCACCAGGGGCACACCACAAAACGAACCAATAAGTGGCAAGTAAGGAGTGTATGAGAGGAGTGAAATATGACAGTAAAAGATAGTCACCAGGGATACAACACACAACGAACCAATAAGTGGCTGGCGAGTAAGGAGTGTATGAGAGGAGTGAAATATGACAGTAAAAGATAGTCACCAGGGGCACAACGCACAACGAATCAATAAGTGGCGAGTAAGGAGTGTATGAGAGGCGTGAAATATGACAGTAAAAGATAGACACCAGGGGCACAACGCACAACGAACCAATCAGTGGCGAGTAAGGAGTGTATGAGAGGCGTGAAATATGACAGTAAAAGATAGTCACCAGGGGCACAACGCACAACGAACCAATAAGTAGTGAGTAAGGAGTGTATGAGAGGAGTGAAATATAGCAGTAAAAGATAGTCACCAGGGGCACAACGCACAACGAACCGATAAGTGGCGAGTAAGGAGTGTATGAGAGGAGTGAAATATGACAGTAAAAGATAGTCACCAAGGGCACAACACACAACGAACCAATAAGTAGCGAGTAAGGAGTGTATGAGAGGAGTGAAATATGACAGTAAAAGATAGAAACCAGTGGCACAACGCAAAACGAACCAATAAGTGGCGAGTAAGGAATGTATGAGAGGAGTGAAATATGACAGTAAAAGAAAGTCACCAGGGGCACAACGCACAACAAACCAATAAGTGGCGAGTAAGGAGTGTATAAGAGGCGTGAAATATGACAGTAAAAGATAGACACCAGGGGCACAACGCACAACGAACCAATCAGTGGCGAGTAAGGAGTGTATGAGAGGCGTGAAATATGACAGTATAAGATAGTCACCAGGGGCACTACGCACAACGAACCAATAAGTGGTGAGTAAGGAGTGTATGAGAGGAGTGAAATATGACAGTGAAAGATAGTCACCAGGGGCACAACGCACAACGAACCGATAAGTGGCGAGTAAGGAGTGTATGAGAGGAGTGAAATATGACAGTAAAAGATAGTCACCATGGGTACAACACACAACGAACCAATAAGTGGCGAGTAAGGAGTGTATGAGAGGAGTGAAATATGACAGTAAAAGATAGTCACCAGGGGCACAACACACAACGAACCACTAAGTAGCGAGTAAGGAATGTATGAGAGGAGTGAAATATGACAGTAAAAGATAGTCACCAGGGGCACAACACACAACGGACCAATATGTGGCGAGTAAGGAGTGTATGAGAGGAGTGAAATATAAAAGTAAAAGATAGTCACCAGTGACACAACACACAACGAACCAATAAGTGGCGAGTAAGGAGTGTATGAGAGGATTGAAATATAGCAGTAAAAGATAGTCACCAGGGGCACAATACACAACGAACCAATAAGTGGCGAGTAAGGAGTGTATGAGAGGAGAGAAATATGACAGTAAAAGATAGTCACCAATAAGTGGCGAGTAAAGAGTGTATGAGAGGAGTGAAATATGACAGTAAAAGATAATCACCAGGGGTACAACACACAACGAACCAATAAGTGGCGAGTAAAGAGTGTATGAGAGGAGTGAAATATAGCAGTAAAAGATAGTCACCAGGGGCACAACACACAACGAACCGATAAGTGGCGAGTAAGGAGTGTATGAGAGGAATGAAATATGACAGTAAAAGATAGTCACCAGGGGCACACCACACAACGAACCAATAAGTGGCGAGTAAGGAGTGTATGAGAGGAGTGAAATATGACAGTAAAAGATAGTCACCAGGGGCACACCACACAACGAACCAATAAGTGGCGAGTAAGGAGTGTATGAGAGGAGTGAAATATGACAGTAAAAGATAGTCACCAGGGGCACACCACACAACGAACCAATAAGTGGCGAGTAAGGAGTGTATGAGAGGAGTGAAATATGACAGTAAGAGATAGTCACCAGGGGTACAACACACAACGAACCAATAAGTGGTTGGCAAGTAAGGAGTGTATGAGAGGAGTGAAATATAACAGTAAAAGATAGTCACCAGGGGCACAACGCACAACGAACCAATAAGTGGCGAGTAAGGAGTGTATGAGAGGCGTGAAATATGACAGTAAAAGATAGACACCAGGGGCACAACGCACAACGAACCAATAAGTGGTGAGTAAGGAGTGTATGAGAGGCGTGAAATATGACAGTAAAAGATAGTCACCAGGGGCACAACGCACAACGAACCAATAAGTGGTGAGTAAGGAGTGTATGAGAGGAGTGAAATATAGCAGTAAAAACTAGTCATCAGGGGCACACAAACCGATAAGTGGCGAGTAAGGAGTGTATGAGAGGAGTGAAATATGATAGTAAAAGATAGTCACCAGGGGTACAACACACAACGAACCAATAAGTGGCGAGTAAGGAGTGTATGAAAGGAGTGAAATATGACAGTAAAAGATAGTCACCAAGGGCACAACACACAACGAACCAATAAGTAGCGAGTAAATAGTGTATGAGAGGAGTGAAATATGACAGTAAAAGATAGTAACCAGTGGCACAACGCAAAACGAACCGATAAGTGACGAGTCAGGAGTGTATGAGAGGAGTGAAATATGACAGTAAAAGATAGTCACCAGGGGCACAACACACAACGAACCAATAAGTGGCGAGTAAGGAGTGTATAAGAGGCGTGAAATATGACAGTAAAAGATAGACACCAGGGGCACAACGCACAACGAACCAATAACTGGCGAGTAAGGAGTGTATGAGAGGAGTGAAATATGACAGTAAAAGATAGTCACGAGGGGCACAACGCACAACGAACCAATAAGTGGTGAGTAAGGAGTGTATGAGAGGAGTGAAATATAGCAGTAAAAGATAGTCACCAGGGGCACAACGCACAACGAACCGATAAGTGGCAAGTAAGGAGTGTATAACAGGAGTGAAATATGACAGTAAAAGATAGTCACCAGGGGTACAACACACAACGAACCAATAAGTGGCGAGTAAGGAGTGTATGAGAGGAGTGAAATATGACAGTAAAAGATAGTCACCAGGGGCACAACACACAACGAACCACTAAGTAGCGAGTAAGGAGTGTATGAGAGGCGTGAAATATGACAGTAAAAGATAGTAACCAGTGGCACAACGCAAAACGAACCGATAAGTGGCGAGTAAGGAGTGTATGAGAAGAGTGAAATATGACAGTAAAAGATAGTCACCAGGGGCACAACACACAACGAACCACTAAGTAGCGAGTAAGGAGTGTATGAGAGGAGTGAAATATGACAGTAAAAGATAGTAACCAGTGGCACAACGCAAAATGAACCGATAAGTGGCGAGTAAGGAGTGTATGAGAGGAGTGAAATATGACACTAAAAGATAGTCACCAGGGGCACAACACACAACGGACCAATATGTGGCGAGTAAGGAGTGTATGAGAGGAGTGAAATATGACAGTAAAAGATAGTCACCAGTGACACAACACACAACGAACCAATAAGTGGCGAGTAAGGAGTGTATGAGAGGAGTGAAATATGACAGTAAAGGATAGTCATCAGTGGTACAACACACAACGAACCTAATAAGTGGCGAGTAAGGAGTGTATGAGAGGAGTGAAATATGACAGTAAAAGATAGTCACCAATAAGTGGCGAGTAAGGAGTGTATGAGAAGAGTGAAATATGACAGTAAAAGATAGTCACCAGGGGCACAACACACAACGGACCAATATGTGGCGAGTAAGGAGTGTATGAGAGGAGTGAAATATGGCAGTAAAAGATAGTCACCAGGGGCACAACGCACAACGAACCGATAAGTGGCGAGTAAGGAGTGTATGAGAGGAATGAAATATGACAGTAAAAGATAGTCACCAGGGCCACACCACACAACGAACCAATAAGTGGCGAGTAAGGAGTATATGAGAGAGTGAAATATGACAGTAAAAGATAGTCACCAGGGGCACACCACACAACGAACCAATAAGTGGCGAGTAAGGAGTGTATGAGAGGAGTGAAATATGACAGTAAAAGATAGTCACCAGGGGTACAACACACAACGAACCAATAAGTGGCTGGCGAGTAAGGAGTGTATGAGAGGAGTGAAATATGACAGTAAAAGATAGTCACCAGGGGCACAATGCACAACGAACCAATAAGTGGCGAGTAAGGAGTGTATGAGAGGAGTGAAATATGACAGTAAAATATAGACAACAGGGGCACATCGCACAACGAACCAATAAATGGCGAGTAAGGAGTGTATGAGAGGAGTGAAATATGACAGTAAAAGATAGTCACCAGGGGCACAACGCACAACGAACCAATAAGTGGCGAGTAAGGAGTGTATGAGCGGAGTGAAATATAGCAGTAAAAGATAGTCACCAGGGGCACAACCCACAACGAACCGATAAGTGGCGAGTAAGGAGTGTATGAGAGGAGTGAAATATGACAGTAAAAGATAGTCACCAGGGTTACAACACACAACGAACCAATAAGTGGCGAGTAAGGAGTGTATGAGAGGAGTGAAATATGACAGTAAAAGATAGTCACCAGGGGCACAACACACAACGAACCACTAAGTAGCGAGTAAGGAGTGTATGAGAGGAGTGAAATATGACAGTAAAAGATAGTAACCAGTGGCACAACGCAAAACGAACCTATAAGTGGCGAGTAAGGAGTTTATGAGAGGAGTGAAATATGACAGTAAAAGATAGTCACCAGTGACACAACACACAACGAACCAATAAGTGGCGAGTAAGGAGTGTATGAGAGGAGTGAAATATGACAGTAAAAGATAGTCACCAAGGGCACGACACACAACGGACCAATATGTGGCGAGTAAGGAGTGTATGAGAGGAGTGAAATATGACAGTAAAAGATAGTCACCAGTGGTACAACACACAACGAACCAATAAGTGGCGAGTAAGGAGTGTATAAGAGGAGTGAAATATGACAGTAAAAGATAGTCACCAATAAGTGGCGAGTAAGGAGTGTATGAGAGGAGTGAAATATGACAGTAAAAGATAATCACCAGGGGTACAACGCACAACGAACCAATAAGTGGCGAGTAAAGAGTGTATGAGAGGAGTGAAATATGGCAGTAAAAGATAGCCACCAGGGGCACAACGCACAACGAACCGATAAGTGGCGAGTAAGGAGTGTATGAGAGGAATGAAATATGACAGTAAAAGATAGTCACCAGGGGCACAACTCACAACGAACCAATAAGTGGCTGGCGAGTAAGGAGTGTATGAGAGGAGTGAAATATGGCAGTAAAAGATAGTCACCAGGGGCACAACTCACAACGAACCGATAAATGGAGAGTAAGGAGTATATGAGAGGAGTGAAATATGACAGTAAAAGATAGTCACCAGGGGTACAACACACAACGAACCACTAAGTGGCAAGTAAGAAGTGTATGAGAGGAGTGTCTCCTCCCGCTGGTGGGGATACGGTTGGGGCCTCCCCAGAGAAAAAAAATGTTGTCGTAAATAAACAATGGTGCATTCTGATGCATTTGATGGCATATCATTACAAAATTGTCGTCCGTTGGAAAGGTAAATATTTCAAATGTTGTCCATTATAGAAATGAATTATTCGAAATCACCGCTGCAGATGAAGACTGCCATATACTGTTCCGACCTCTCCACGGATCTCATCAGACGGTGATTGGCACTACAGCGCTCATTATTTCCCCCGCGACAGTTTTTGTTTTTATTCCCCCCCATTTTTTTATTTTTTTTATACATTTTTCTTTTTTCTTATTTTTTGCTAACATATACGATTCAGGATGATCCCTTTATTCACGGTCAGATGTATCATTATTCGCTTCAATGGTCAAACACAAGTGCAATTTTGCGATGACCAGTGACGTCAAACTTGTTTAGAGCTTTATCAATATTCACAGTGTAAATATTAATCAGTCAGAACATCACATGGCCTTTCCCTTCAGGACTTACGGTTCTATTATCTCCCTTGAACTACAGTTTTCTTTTTCCTTTCTTTTCAGGGCTTTGTTTACATAGTATTACTCTGGAAATTGATATGTATTTTAAAAAAATCAACCTAGTCAATGTGTTTTTTTTTCTTTACAATTGCAGATCTTGAACCAGTGAAGAATTTGACCACAGATAAATGATGCATTTTTTCCTTTCACAGTGGTTTGGGTATAAATGTTACAATGGAGCCCCATGGGAAATATGATAGTGTTGTGAGATGTTACACATTGTGACAGTAGTGTATGGTAGGTAAGCTGGGTGGGACATAATTTCTCGACAGCGCGTATAGATCAGCGTTATGAGTCTGGGCTTGTTATGATTAAAAAAAATATACAAAAATCAAAGTATTTGAAAGTCTTGATAGCCAGGCTATGATAAACAGCCAGATGCCTTCCTAATGTAATTGCTATTTTTGTAGTGTTTGGTTTACTTTCTATAACACTTTTTGATTGCTATTATTGTAGCCTTCTGTTTACTTTCTATAACACTTTTTGATTGATATTATTGTAGTGTTTGGTTTCCTTTCTATAACACTTTTTGATTGCTATTATTGTAGCGTTTGGTTTACTTTCTATAACACTTTTTGATTGATATTATTGTAGTGTTTGGTTTCCTTTCTATAACACTTTTTGATTGATATTATTGTAGCGTTTGGTTTACTTTCTATAACACTTTTTGATTGATATAATTGTAGCAATCTGTTTACTTTCTATAACACTTTTTGATTGATATTATTGTAGTGTTTGGTTTACTTTCTATAACACTTTTTGATTGATATTATTGTAGTGTTTAGTTTACTTTCTATAACACTTTTTGATTGATATTATTGTAGTGTTTGGTTTAGTTTCTTTAACACTTTTTGATGGATATTATTGTAGTGTTTGGTTTACTTTCTATAACACTTTTTGATTGATATTATTGTACCGATCTGTTTACTTTCTATAACACTTTTTGATTGCTATTATTGTAGCGTTTGGTTTACTTTCTATAACACATTTTGATTGATATTATTGTAGTGTTTGGTTTACTCTCTATAACACTTTTTGATTGATATTATTGTAGCAATCTGTTTACTTTCTATAACACTTTTTGATTGATATTATTGTAGTGTTTGGTTTACTTTCTATAACACTTTTTGATTGATATTATTGTAGCGTTTGGTTTACTTTCTATAACACTTTTTGATTGATATTTTTGTAGCGTTTGGTTTACTTTCTATAACACTTTTTGATTGATATTTTTGTAGCGTTTGGTTTACTTTCTATAACACTTTTTGATTGATGTTATTGTAGCGTTTGGTTTCCTTTCTATAACACTTTTTGAGTGATATTATTGTAGCGTTTGGTTTACTTTCTTTAACACTTTTTGATTGATATTATTTCTTAAAAAATCGCAAACGTTAGTTACGTCCTGTATTTATCGTAACTTTAAGAGCGCCCTTTGGCGTAAGTTTATTATTTAACTCCCAAGTGTAAAAATATGGCAAAGATGGGCTGCTCGCCGGCAAATACGACGAGAAGGGGTATTTCGCGATAGGGGGGAGATTTTAAACAACATGGACGATAAAGATCTGATTAGAAGACATAGATTTCCTTGTAGGGTTATATTAGAACTCTCTAACCTTGTTCGTGAAGATATAGAACGCCCAACACAGCGTTCCCATCCGCTGCCTGTTCATTTGCAGGTCTGTTTAAATACATAGTTGAATATCTTAGTTAACACGGTTCAGTCCACTTTTATAAGGGTGCGTAAATAACCGGTTATCTATACTGTTAATTCATTCAAAAAAAATGCTAATCAATAATGTACTGAAATCGTTTAAATGGCCCTTAATATGTTTAACGTGTATGCAATATGTCCATAACGATTATATATCGTATACGCGTACTTATATTCAACTACTAATGGACTCTTTACATTATCTATACTCAGCAAAAATAGAAACTTTTCTCTCCATGAATTGGTTATTTTCAAAATCCTGTTTGAAACACTGCACTGATATTGGTATGGCTGTGTCAGTTGATCATTTTTTAACAAATCTGTATTTTCATTGGACATTTGAAGCGTAGTTTTGTACCCATAAATTAATGATAAAGTGGACAAGGGGTGTAATCAAAAATAACGTTTTTAACTGAAACTGAAATTTGCATTGTTATTGTTGCTTTTCAAGTTTGTTTTTAAGACTAATATTAGTGAGGCATAGTTGTGAAAGAAGCAATTAAGTAAGAATTACAAGTTTAATCTTTATTTATAAAGGGTGACTTGATTGACAAAGCAAATCTTCCTTGAGGCCCTCTTAAAACAAGTACATCATATTACAAAGTCCACAAAATTATTTTGTTTTTTCAATTGTTTGATTAACAACATATCTGTTTATGTAATGCACATTTGTGTATCTACCTGGTGGACTCTGGCATGTGCAAATCATACAAAACAGGATTTTTACAGCTAGGTTATTATCATTTGTGTTTAAATAAACAAGTTTTCATAATTCAAACAGACTGACACAATACCGACATTTTTTATTAACATCTTATTATAAATGTTGAAATTAAAAAAGTTATTGCACTTTTAAACAGAGTAAAGTTTCTTTTTTTGCTCAGTATAGAATGGGCTAGCCCATTGCCTATTTATAGAAAGGGATCTCACTAAGGGAATCAACGAACTGCCTGCAGATGCTATTGCAATATGTTTTAGTTCTGTTGTTGTTGCAAGGTGTTTAGCGTCGCTTTCAACAATTTTTCAGTCATATCGCGACGGTGTTTACTTGAGACAGTATTCTAAGCGCTGTTACACTGGAGTATCATGCCGCAGACACATGGTATGATACCCCACCCAGTCACATTATACTGACACCGGGTCGCAACCTCGAACTCTCCTCTAAATGCTGAGCGTCAAGCCAGGAAGCTTCTAGTACCATTTTTAAAATCTTTGGTATGACCCGGCCGGGGATTGAACCCACGACCTTCCGCATGCGAGGCGGACGCTCTACCACTAGGCCACGCCGCGGTCTTATTTTTTAGTTCTTTTACTTTAATAAATTAAGGAAATTATTTATATAATCTAATTAAAATGCATTGATATTTTCATCTGACTGAGATATTAGAGAGAGAGAGAGAGAGAGAGAGAGAGAGAGAGAGAGAGAGAGAGAGAGAAAGAGAGAGATGGAGAGAGAGACGGTGGGATAAAGATATTGTAAGATTGTAAGAAAGAGATGTCTATTATTAAAAAGGAAGAAACCTTGAGAAATAATGACTGATAGCAAGGACTTATATAAAAGCAAGCTGAGATAAAGATGAGATGGGGGGGGGGGGGGGGGGGCTTCATTTAGAAATACATATGAGAATCCGGAAATAATGACATACAGGAACAAAGTGAGAATAAAAAGAGAGAAAGTAAGGGTTAAGTGGAGCGGTGAAGCAGTGGATATATAATTAGCTGCTCACAACAGAGGTTGCAGGTTCAATACGATTGGGAGAGAGATTGATTGATTGATTGATTGATTATTTAGCGTCATTTATGCCATCGAGGGCACGACCCCTGGATTGATAGTCAGACGCGTGCCGTAACCGACTGAGCTTATCGGGCCCGGCGAGAGAGAGAGAGATATGAAGAAAGAGTGTGCAAAATTGTGACAGAAAGGGACTAGTAGATAAATAATTCCTGCTGTCATAAACTGCCAATATTACAAAATAACAGCATGAATTTTTATATAGCTTTTATGAATTTATTGTTTTTATTTTAAAGGGACACCTTGTCTTATTAAGCATGTTTGTTGTATGTTACATAACACTTTTTGCTTTTAGGTAATGGTTACACTTAGGTTCCTGGCAAAGGACGATTACCAAAGTGAGACCGGAGACTTGCATGGTGTGTCTAAATCATCCGCCTGTCGATGTGTTGAGGACGTTTGTACTTTCCTCAACAGGCGGCTGGACAATATAAAGTTTCCGACTTCAGCTCAACAACTTAGACAAGTAAAGGAAGACTTTTACCAAATCTCAAACTTCCCAAACGTTATTGGGGCCATAGACGAGACTCTTATCCCAATACAGGGGATTTTGACAGATGAGCATATTTATGTATGCAAGAAAAGCTTTCACGCCCTCAACATCCAGGCTGTGGTAGACCCAAATCAAAGGTAATGTTATACAATTTACTTTTCAGTAAGTCAAAGTAACTACTATTTAAAATATAAGAAATTTCAAAATATAGGTATAGCTATGCTTGACAAATGCATTAACAATTAAAAAAAATTGTCTGACAACAACAAAAAAACAAAGACATTTTATATACACAGTTTATTTCATAGATAAAAAACACACATTTTTTTCAATAGTATTAAAAGGACACAGGCAAGTGTTTTAATCCATTAACTGAAGCTCATGCAATGATGAAACTATATTTAAGAACTCTTTAATAGTTTAATAAAACTAGTAGTCTCACAATCTATTTCTGAAAGCATTAGTAAAATTTCAAAATACAAATTGATATATCCTTGACCTTTATCTCTAATATACAGATATTACTAATGCACTTAATTTTTTATGTCATATATCACCACAAAAAATTGTTACTGTTTAAATATATAATTTTCAGAAACAGAGATAATTAAATATTATAAATTGCAATGTGTCCCTTTAAGAATTTATGAATGATAAAACAAGCAATTTAAAAAAACACAGCACTTTCACTTGATACAATACAAAATGTTAAGTCATTTATAAACAATGGACTTGACAAATGAAGTGCAACTTTAATGAGTACCAAATACAATACATTAATTCTGATAAGTATTATGTTGTAAGGCGACGGTGTCTACTTTAGACAGTATTCTGAGCGCTGTCACACTGGAGTATCATGCCGCAGACACATGGTATGATACCCCACCCAGTCACATTATACTGACACCGGGCCGACCAGACATAGAACTCTCCTCTAAATGCTTAGCATCAAGCGAGGAAGCTTCTAGTACCAATTTAAAGTCTTTGGTATGACCCGGCCTGGGATCGAACCCACGACCTTCCACATGCAAGGCGGACGCTCTACCACTAGACCACGCCGCGGTCATTGATAAGTATTAAACAGTCTGGTTTTATGGTTTTATATATTTCTTCCAACAGCATCAATGTAGTATTAATATTAACTGGTACTAAATCTTACTTTGTATATGTTTTTGTAAATATTATTCTTGAATGTTCATTTGTTTTAAACAACTCTGATCTTCCTGAATTAATGGCAAATAACCCCGAGGGAGGATGGCTCTTGGAAAATTCTGGTTACCCCCTTAAGCCATGGTTGATGACGCTCCTCCTTAGACCCGCCAAATAAATATTCAGCTTATATAAGTAAACAATATAGATTGATTGATCGAATATTTAGTGTCATTTTTATGACACTGATCAAGCTAACAGACGATAAGTTAACATAACCACTGTTTCTTGGGATCCTGAAAGGTTAACCATAACACGAGCACACCCCATCTCCGCAAATAACTGATAACTTTCCCACTTGAATCCGTGGTGAGGGATGAATGATTATAAGACACAATGTTGTTTATCAATCATCACGGAGACTGTTGCTGGCCGGGGATTCAAACTAGCGACCCCTGGATTGATAGCCAGACGGGTAACTGACTGAGCTAATCAGGCATGACATAAACAATATAGTAATACATTGATTCACAAACTTGAAATAGTCGAAGCTTTTTCAATATTGCTTTCAAATATTATTATATTATAGAATCAAAGTACTCTAAGTACTGAGCGGCGGGTGTTACATTAAACCACGAGACTGTGATCCCATTAGCAATTTTGGCAGATATTTCCTTTGCTACAGAAAAATATTTGAGGATGAAACACCCAGCAGCATATTCACTAAATTGACATGCATACAAGTTTTAGAAGACCTCTAACAGGTTAAGAGTTATTTACACTGCATGCCCAAGTGTGTAAGAAAATCACTCAAATGAGGTAGTTTGGTACACATCAACATCCAATAACAATAACAGTAAGCCTTTTTTCACTTTTTATAGTCAAATAAAGTATTTCTAAAAGTATAAAACGGTTCAACTATGTATATAAAACGAACAAGTTATATGCAGCAGTTTACAATCTGTACGTTCATCATGGCAACAGCTATGGTTAGAACATATAGATTGCATGTCACGTTTGTGACATTAATACTTTTATGGCAATGCTATCAACCAATAGGGTGATGACAGTCATATGACATCTATATCAAGTAATATGGCAATGATATTAATAAATATGACATTGCTACTGGCAGCAAACAGTATGACAATGATAGCAAGTTATAATGCAATGACAGAGATATTGGAATGATATCAAACAATATGACAATGATAGCAATATTGGAATTATATCAGTTTGATATTTCAATGCAGTTGTATGCAATTCTGAGCTGCAATACTACAATGACAGCAATATGAAATGGTAGCAAGCAACAATGCAATAGCAGCAAGAATTGACTGATTTCAAACAATATGACAATGACAGCAGAATTGGAATGATATCAATTGATATGGCAATCCAGTAAAATGAAATAATAACAAGCAATATGGTTATGACAGCAATATTGGAATGATTTCAAACAATACGGCAATGACAGCAGTATTGCAATGATATCAGTTAAAATGTCAATGCAGCTATATTAAATGATAAGAAGCAATATTGCAATAACAGCAATATTGGAATGATATCAATTGATATGGCAATGCAGCAATATGAAATGATAGCAAGCAATATGGCAAGGACAGCAAAATTTGGAATAATATTACACATTATGGCGATGGCAACAATATTTTAATGATATCAAATGATATGACAATAGCAGCAGTATGAAATGATAGCAAACTGAAACAATGACAATGATATCGAGCAATATGACAATGGCAGCAATATGAAATGATAACAAATATGGCAATAACAGCAATACAGGAATGCCGTTAATCAATATGAGAATGACAGTTGTATTGGAATGATAGCAAACAATATGGGAATGCTATCAAGCAATATGGCAATGACAACAATATGGGAGTGATATAAACAAATGTGGCAATGGCAGCAATATGGATTATATCAATTAATGCGGCAATGACAGCAATATGCGATGATAGCTAGCAACATGGCAATGACAGTAAAATTGTATAAATAACAAAAATCAATAATTGCAATTTGGAAAATGATACGCAAATGAATTGTTTTAGTCACAGGCCTTATCTTACTATAGAGGTTTGATAGTTATTTAAAGTAAATATTGGAAAGATAGTCCACTTCAAAAAGACCACATTAACTGAATCCATGACCGATTTCTATAGTGTAAGAAGAAAATGATAATCTAAACGTAAAGCCTGCATAAATTTAGATTTCATGGAAAGATGCATATTTCTTGCTTAATACTGATTTCAAAGAGATAAACATTAGTAAGTAGGTTTATTATGATTTTGTCCACTGACGTAACTTAGTGCTTCTTCGATACTTTCTTCAAACAAGTTATTGTTTTTCGAAAGTGTCCTACCTTTCCATTATTTACTAGATATAGCAATGCAAAAGTTATAGTAAGATAGGGGCCTGCGGTTTTAGTAATGCATAACAGTCTGGATAAGTATTGGGACCATCGATATCAGATTATGGAAGTAAAGCTCTGGCATGATTTCCAAACTTGCCTATTTAGAACATATACAATTTTGTTGGTGTGTAAGAATATAGAGTCAAGTAGAGTATTGTTAATTGCAGTTGAAAAACAACGAACAGAAGTAAAATATAACAATGGCTGAACAGTTGTTTTGCAAGACATGGTGAGAAATTAACAAAATAAACATATCAAAATAAATAAACAGACATGAACGAGACTGGATCTTAAAATTACAGCACAAATAGAAGTTATCTCGCCCCGTGCTGAACAGATGCCTTACAAAATTGATGATAAAATAAACATATCAAAATAAATAAACAGACATGAATGAGTCTGGATCTGAAAATTGCAGCACAAATAAAGGTTATCTCGCACCGTGCTGAACAGATGCCTTACCAATTTGATGATAAAATAACAAAATAAACATATCAAAATAAATAAACAGACATGAACGAGTCTGGATCTGAAATTTACAGCACAAAGAGAGGTTATCTCGCACCGTGCTGAACAGATGCCTTACAAGATTGATGATAAAATTAACAAAATAAACATATCAAAATAAATAAACTGACATGGACGAGTCTGGATCTGAAATTTACAGCACAAAGAGAGGTTATCTCGCACCGTGCTGAACAGATGCCTTACAACACTAAGCAATGTCTAAGGAAAGGCTTTTTAACAGCTTAAGTAACTGAAATTTGAAAGAACAGTTCCCTGGATGAATAAATTTGAAAATAAGCCATTAGCCAATGGTGCATGCATAATAGATAAGAAGCCGCAGGCCTTGTAATTTCAGAGAAGATTATTATAAAATATTGAAAAACATATTGAGATGTCCTCTCTGGCATGGGCATGAAAAAGCATAATAAATTAACAAACTTGAAATAACTCCATGGAAGGATGCTTCACACCAAATTTGGTGGAAACATGCCTTGTAGTTCTTGTATATAATTTAAAGATGTAAAAAGGTATCATACAATACACTTGAGGTAAAAAGCTAATTTTTGCAATAAATGAAATACATTTTATTAATTTCTCTTATTTGTTAGTCTAGTACAAAGCATAGTACTGAATTTTTAATATGGATTATACAGGACAGACTTTACACGACATGAAAGTTGTAGTAAGAATGATACATTGACTAGATGTATGTTTGGCACATGACTTTGTGATAAACACAAAAAAAATGAAAACAAATAAAAATGAAATTTTTAAAGTAAAGTTGAAAGAAAGGGAAAAAATATGCAAAATATCTTTGTGGGAAGAAGATTGCTTCTTCTTAATAATCTCATGTAAACTTATAAGCCCCTGGGCGGGGTCAACTTTAACCCCAGGGTCTTTAGTTCTTTCGAGAGAATATCATGAGGTGATATTTCACACACAATATCTGAGCTACAGGCCTTGTCATTTGGAAAAGATTTTTGAAATTGATAAAAACACAACAAGTATCTGGTGAGTGTGTCGAATTTGATACCAGAGTTATGATTTTAATAATGTTGAGAGAGCTTTTTATAGGTATGCATAAAAGTAGTGCATATCAAAGCACGTTTTCGAACGATTTTTATATTTTTTTATTTGATCGTCCTCTGCAAATGGGCTAGTGTCAACCCTATTACGGCGATTTAATGATACTAGCTTAAAAGATGATGTGCTGCTTTAGAGTAAAAGTCATTTAAAACAATTATTTGCGGATGGAGAGTGATTTTACAAATTTATAAGTGTATTTTTAAAACAATATTTCCCTGAACGTGTAACTAGACAGGGATAGGTAACCGCTGGCAAACAGCCTCTTCCATATCATCGACCATGTCCAGAACATTTTGTAAAATACTCAAGTTGACTGTAAAATCGGAGAAGTTTCCAATTTTACGGCTAACTGCTACTTCTCCAGTCACATCTCCATTTGTAATAGCTTTTATTTGTCCATCAATGATAGACATGGGAGCTTCGATTATCTGAAAGGTAAGAAAAGTATGTGTATGTGCCAGTTATGTTATGTTCTATATGGCAAATGGCAAAATAATGTTTACGATTCGAGGTTTAATTTGCATGGAATTAAAAATATGAGTCCAGGATTTCAAAACTTGCTAATAGCGGGAAAAGGAAGTTACTTTCCCATCAATGCTTGGTTGGGTCAGTTGGTAGTGTGTTGAACTTGAATCCTTTTAGGCCATTATTTCCATGATGTATTGATAGACTACATTGTGCAATTGATATAATGTGGGAAAGTTACATTACTTATAATGATGGGTGAGCTCGAGTACTGGTTAAAATCTGATGATAGTAAGACTGGATAGCTAACACATGTGTTAGGCCTCCTTGGTTAGAACTTGAATATGTAGACAATTATTATAATTGCCATTTTGGGCTGGTAATTGGATGGAACGCTTTCAACATTAACATCAATATCATTATAAGGATTTGATTTTGTAATCATGGGCGGGAAAATATTGTTCTATTGTAGACTTTGTCAGTCTTAGAGTTTCATACTAGGAGATTCAAGTGGGATGAAGGTAATTTATAGTAGGTAAGAAAGGAAATAAACAAAGAAACAGTTACCTTGACAATGACTTTCTGCCACTCAGAAGTGACGCAGTGGTCAACGGAGATAAACTGACCTAGTGCAAGGTCATGAGAACTATGATCTCGCCAAAGTGTCAGTTGGACAGTCTCCCCATCGTCAGATAATGTAATCGTCCGTATATTTGTATCAGTGGTACCCACCATCACCGTACATATGGCCTCGTCCTGAAACAGAATGGAAAAGGTCACTGGTGTAAAATGTTATGGGTGTTATTACTAATGTATACACATGGAGAGTTTATCACTTAATGCGTAACTCCATAAGCATTTTCTTTGACTCTTCTAAATTAAAAGCATTACTGTGAATTTATTAATTTTCGTTGGGGACTGATTTTCGTTGATTTCGTGAAGAGTCTCCACAAAGAAATCAAATCCCAACGAATTGATCGTATTCAAATTGTGTTATATCTGTACTATTTATCTGTACCTAGAACGTTGACATACCTTTCTGAGCTGTTTGTTATCCAATATTTTCTATTAAGTGTGTGCATTTTACAATTATTTGAAAATATATATTTTCTGCTTTTTGTGCTTTCACTTTGTCCTGGCTAAAATGCGGCAACTATATGACTATTACAGTCAACTCATTACATAAAATATGCGTGTCAAAGGTCGTGTTTCCTAGAAGAAAATGTCAATTTCAATATTAGTGTGACGTATTTTTCCTTCATTCTTACAAGTAGGTTATTTTTAAAGCATGGACTAAATACGGTAGAGATTTCTAGAAATCGTTTAAAAAAAGCTTTTTATTGTGATTTCATATGTAAGCGTAATTAATATAACTAATGGGTGACTTGCTCTGGTCTAGACCAAAAAAACACATTTTGAAATTCTTATGACACATCCTTTGATCAAAACTCGCAACACAAAAGCACCGACTAATTGACATCTTTACACAGGATTACCCCATGGTGCGAAGGGCATTTATCGTCGCGTGTATAGGTACAGGCAGCGACTTAATACTATGGAAGGGCAACGAGGTCAAAATTCTATTCCGCTTGTTACTTATTCTGTTGTTGTTAAATACAACTGCCTTTCTGTGTTTTTGTTAATCAAACCATACAATGCTGTAAGACCTGTGTTTTATTTAGTAATTTTACCTCCGCCATTACTTTGTTCGTCATACTCGATAAAACAGTTGTGAAGTGCTTACTGTTACATGGTAATATGCGGTTTCTGTTTACCATTTCGCTTTCCGCTTAACGCTTAACTGTATTCCGACAAACGTAATCCGACTGCGAAACTACAAGTACCTGTTCCTCCGAGTTTTGCTAGCTCTGCATTTAAACGGTGTCGCGTTAAAAATTAAGTTGGGAAAGCCTAAATGCAATCCGTGATCGGGCCTAAGGCCGCAATACCCGAAAAGATCCATGCTACTTCATTGATATTTGCCGTTTTTATCCAAGCGCTTGCACCCATTTTCGAAGCATTTGATTTACGAAGATTATTGTTAGAGGGAAGTTGGGGGAAACTTTAATTTCAAGGGATCTATAACTTCAAAATGCGCTAATCATGGTAGCATGATGAACTTCCTACAATTCCGTACCGTCCAAGAAGCATACGATACACTGAGAGAATTTAGAGTAAAAACAACAAAATGTTTAGTGTTCAAAGCCACAAAAAAACCTTGGTTCAAATGGTAGAAATTTTCTCTGTCTATATATTTCTCCTAAAGTGACTAGACCCTAGCCTGTGAGCACTGAGGCCCTCCCAGGGGGTGGGGTCCCTGTTCTCTGGATCTCTTAAAGTAATGCCTATTGTTCCCCAGATCTCCAAAAGTATTTGCCAAAGTTCCCGAAAAGTATTTTGTCCATGTTCCCCAGATCTCTTAAAGTATTTCCACTGTTCCCTAGATCTCCAAAAGTTTTAAACATAGTTCCCTGGAAGTACCAAATAGTGTTTCCTGAAGTAAAGCGTCTACTATAATCTTTCTATTATTAATTTACACATCATCATAATAAGCAAAATCCATGTACTGTCATCTTTTCCTTGTTTAAGATATCTATGGTCTATGGCTTGAACTTTCAGAGAAAAAGTGTGTTTTTTAAGTTTCCTTAAAATGTACTTGCAAACCCTGTGGCAGGGAGCATTTGTGGTTCAATCACGCTGGTTCAAAAACTTTAAGAGTTTGTGGTTATACAAATGCTGTGCGACTTTGGATAAGATTCTTTGAAAAATGTGGGGGATATAGCTTCTACAAGAAACAGGTTAACGGATGGACGACGGACAATTTACCACGACATAAGCCCTGCTGGCCTTTGACAAATAGAGCCACGGAAGGACAGAGGAGACAAAAAAAATTGAACAGCTGAACGGTTAATTTACAAAAGGCAATAAATACACATACATATACAAATACATATTTGACTTTATTGTGTAAAGACGATCTAATAAAAAAATAGATGCCGGGTGGGATTGAACACCAGTTCTTACGACCCGAAATCGACGATATAAACCACTGCACTATTCTGCCTTTCAGCATCAGTACTGTAAATATATCTTTGCTCGGAATTACCATCCAAAATTTATTTTGGGTACATACGATTATGGGATGAAGTTGTGCAGGGGCCCAGACTAACACGTAAGAAACCTCCAGAGCTGTCAAAAGTTGTGTCAAGCAGTCGACATCTCATTTTAAAAGTAAATTATGATCAAGTATAAAAAGTATACATAAAATCAGTGACAGAGACTGGCAGGCTAATAGCAATATAATGTCTACGGCACTTTTAGTATTTCTATAATAACTCTTCGAATCTTTGCCTGAAATTAACAAGTATGGTGCCAAAGTAAAGCTGATAAAAATGATGACCAATTCCAATTATCAATTATTTAATATTTTTCTTCTGAATTTAAATTATTACGGATCGAAATCGAAATATGTTGAAATTTCACGAAAAAAAATTTAAACAAAAAACGGTAGTCTTGATTTAACAAATACCATATACGTTTAAACAAAATACAATAAAAATAGAAATATTAGGTACAAATATGAAACAGTAAGTTTTCCATCGGTGGCGGAAGTTTCATATTGATATGTATTGAAGTCGTTTTTCTTACTTCAAAAAATGGCCTAAAATAGAGAAAATGATCACACAAAAAAACTTTAAGCGAAAAATTTTTCATTTCCTCGAATGTAAAAAGAAAAAAATAATCTCCCAATCAAGCCCTTTCTGTTGATAATCACAGAAATATGTCGTTTGATTCTGGAGGATGTGTGTTTCCGTGATTTAGAAAACGCCACGTGGGTAAGCACCGAACCCGTGATCGGACCAGATCTAGCTTTTTAGTTTCACAATCGTATTGGCAACTATCAACAAGCGTAACGCGGATTGCAGTAAACGGAATGCGCGTAACGCGGATTGCAGTAAATGGAATGCAATGTAGATCTACTGGATTGCGAGTGTCGGATAGTAAAGTCAACACGACAAATTAAAAGAAATGATTATCTAAAAAGACAACAATCAGGATGACATATATAAAGTACCACAATTAAAAAGTCACGAAAATAATATCAGCACCAATAGCTTGAAAGTAATAACATTTGAAATTAAGATATGTACAATAGCGGAATAGAATTTTGACATGGTTGCCCTTCCGTATAATACTGGTACAGATCTTATTTTAATTAATATTATTTAAACTCTTTTAACAAATAAAACACATTAATTCCTTTATCAATCATCAAATTAAATGTTAATTGACAAAAAATAATTAACTAGTAATTAAAATTATGCTACTAAAGATCAAAGGCAGCAAATCCAATGTGGCCGCCTTTTCTCAAAAATCCTACAGAAGCAAAATATAAAATCATAATATAAGAAAACAAATCAAATCTATAAACATATATACAAAATAACACAGCTTATTTATATACATTGCCCCATCGCAAGGACAGCTACAAAACTAGGTCCCACTTATTTCAATGGATAATACATTTATACAAGTACACACACGCAAACGTATGTGTCCACTTCGCAATAGCATCAAAATGATTTATTTATACAAATTTGAATCTGTAAAGCGTAGCATTTTGGCAAGCCATAAACATACCATCTCATGTTTGTAAAACACGAAGATTATTAAGCTAAGAAACTAGGTCAAATTTGTTAACGTTTGCAACAATTTATAAATATAAATGGCTGTTGAAAACGTAAACTTAAAAATTGTTGCAAACGTAAACTTGTGCTGTCACTTTGCATCCGCGTTACACGCTATATTTACCCTCATAAGTATGTTTATAACACTTTGAAGAGCATTTTTTTTACTTTGATTTGCGTCTGTTGATACTGCTCCAGTTCTGAAGAAAATGACGGCTCTGCTGTGTCACGTTTTTGGAGCTCCGTGAATTGCAACACGTATCCCCGGATTATTATTTTCGACAAACCCCTGTGATTAAATAAGAATAAAATCGGAAATTCCGAATGTGCGTTTCTGTTTTGAAATTACCAAGTTGTGTGATAGAAATCATTTATTTACACATACACTCTCTGTGTTATTAATAAAACATAAATACAAAGATAGCAAATATTATTTTTATACATTGCCCCTTCGCAAGGACAGTTGACGCTTCAAAACTAGGTCAAACTTGTTTGTAAACACTATTTAAATGGATGCAACAATTTATAAAAATACGTGGCATGCAAACGTAAACTTGAACAGTCACTTTGCATTCGCGTTACACGCTTTATTAACCCTCTTTAATATGTTTGTAGCACTTTGACAAGCATTCTTCTTACCTTGATTTGTGTCCGTTGTTACTGTTCCAAGTCTGAAGAAAATGGCGACTCTGATTGAATATGGCCGCTAGATGTCTCCAACTTTCACACATTACCATATCCGGTAAAATCGGAGTGATTTTAATAGGCGGTTTACACCCGCCTAAAAATAATAGTTTTGTTCCTTTTCAGATGTATTCATAAGACCGGAGGTAGTTTACCATACAAATCTACTAAATGTGCCAAAATAATTGAGACCGCATTTCGGCTGCACAATAAAGCCTTGGATTAACGCATTCCTTTGCCACAAGGCGGTCAAATTGTAATGGCACAAAACAATGACATTAACAATCAACGAAACAACGTAGCAGCCAACATCAGACGACGACTAATAAACAGATTTTAATGTCATCACATGTTTACTGGTAGAAACAGACACATTATGTCAAAAATGTTAATATTTCACATTTCTTAATTAAAATTCAAGTTCTGTATTTTTTGTATCTTTCACAATTGTTACTATGTGTGTACGTGTGTGTTTGTTTGTTTGTTTGTTTATACGTGTGTGGTATGTGTGTACATGTGATGTGTTTTTGTGCATGTATGTGTGTTTTTGTGTATGTGTGCTGTGTTTGTGTGTGCATGTGTGCTGCATTTGTGTGTGTTCTGTGTGTTTGTGCATATTTGCTGTGAGTGTGTGCATGTGTGCTGTGTTTGTTCTCTGTGTGTGCTGTGTGTGTGTGTGTGTGTGTGTGCATGTATGCTTTGTTAGTGCATGTGTCTGTTTGTGTGCATGTGTCTCTGTTTGCGTGCGTGCGTGCGTGCGTGCGTGCGTGCGTGCGTGCGTGCGTGCGTGCGTGCGTGCGTGCGTGCGTGCGTGCGTGCGTGCGTGCGTGCGTGTGTGTTATAATTTTATTTAACTGTTCAAAGAATTATAAAGTTTTCGTTTTACATATGTTATCACAATCGTTATATTCTATCATGTCATTACATTTTCATTATTATTTGATAAACTGCCTGCTTGAAAAACATAAATTTATCATGTCAATGCAAGTTTATCAGGCACATGATATCAGTTATGTATAATTACACCTTGTTAAGGAATCTCTACAAATGTTTGATGCTGATTTTGAATTACATAAAAAATGAATTAGAAATATTGACAAGATAAAGAGAATACCATGTTAGTGTCTAATACTATCAACTTCATCAGGTTGGGCACAAAAAACACTGGACTTTGCAGAGCCTCATCTTTGTTTATTTTAAGCCTCACCTGATAATATTAGACACTAACATGGTATTCTCTATATATCATGTCAATGTATTCATATCTGTTGATAAACTGTCTGTCTGATTAACATAGGTTTATCACATCAATTCAAGTTTATCAGGTAAATAATGTTATTACGTATATTAATAATCAGGCTTGGTTAGTGCAAGAACTTATCTGAGATATTATGGTTACATAAACTCTACTATGTAAGTTTGGTGAAGATCCAATAAAAAATGCAGGTGCTTGAGTGCACACAACAAAATAAGTTAACGGACAGACGACGAGCAATGGACAATAAGCAATCAGAATACCTCAAGCAGAATATCTCACATAATTACAAAGTCAAAAAAAAAAGCTCCACCCTTCAAATTATCACGAATTTCTTCAAGCGCCTCAGTCTGTCGTAGAAATAATTTCAATTTTCTGTTCTGTAAAGCCCGTGTGGTTCCGGCTAAGAATAGAATCACTGCCGATTTCTGCAGATCTCTGCAGAGGGGTAAGAATCCTCAGAATGGGTGTCATGTTCATTTTATCATTTTTTGTCATGTCCACTTTTTTTTAATCTGTATGTTAATTTGTTGTTTTTGTACATGTAGAGTAAACCTGGAATCTTCCTTCCTGTTGGCGTCGAATAACCTTCAATGTGTTGGTACGCCGTAAAACATTATTCATTCATTCTGTTCTGTAAGCCATTTTTTTCTTTTTCAATAAGAAGTAATTGTTCCTGAAAACTGTCGGTTTCTGCACCTATATACAACACAAAATAACATTAATTTCAATGAACACAAGTTTGGATAATTACATTTTTATACATCTTTTTGCGAGATATTGTAAGAAATTACATTTATAATATTATCATTGATGTCCATGTGAGTGATGACAAAAGTAACAATCGATGAAATTTCAATGAAAATAGTTTTGAGATGTAACACCTTTTTAAATTTTCAAAATCTTAAATTATGCTGTGCCCTGGCTGCCATTTTGGAGTTGAAAAAAAAAACCATTATGACTAAAACTTATTAAAGTTGTTAATTCCAAAAGGATGGTATTTTTGTCTTTAATAGAGATACTTTTTTAATAAAGAGAATTTATTAAAATTATATATGTGTAATATCTGAGATATGAACAAAAACCTGATAGGTGTGCCAATAAATAAACTTAAGGTACACCACTACAAATAATAACCCTATATACTATGATTAAGATAACAATATAAGTTGGTCGAGCATATTGATCAAGAAATACTAATTAAATACTTTTAGACATTTCACAATATTTACCCTCTTTTGGGGCTCTCTTAACAACTTATGGATAAATACCCCCACCATACTGAACACAATCTTAATTTCAATGAAAAGGAAACGGTACTTTAAATTCCCATACCATTCATCTGTAAACAAATAAAGTCCCTGTACAGAACCCTTTTCCAACTCAGCCCCTTGATTTGTCAGAACTTCAATCATCCACTCTTAGGGATTTGTTATGAGCAGAAATGCTTTAGATTTTAAAAAGAAGTTTTTTTTGTATACATGGTTGTCAGAAGACAACAAAGCTCGCCCCTGGGATCCGGTCATTTTGTCACAAAGTCATTCCGTAACCGGTTATTTTGGTCGTTTCGTAACCGGTTTAAAATGTTGATCGATTCTTAACCATATTTTGGTCATTTCGTCATCGGTGGAAAATATTGTGTAAATGGTTAATAAAGTTGAATAAAGATGAATAAAACAATGATTTATAGTATTTTTTATGATATCAAAATCATATTAAAATGAAAAATGACATACATGGAATAGGCTGACTATTTTTAACCAGATTATTGGTCATTAACCTTCCTTTGTTATAGAGTACAATAACTTTAAAGAGGTGCTAATGGGTCCTATTATGCGATCCACTTGTTACTCGTTATTGGTTTTTGCGCATTTAAATAATTAATGCAGTTAATTGATTGGTGACTTGGTGACGTTAAGTACACGTGCCGATGTATGGTGTAAGATCAGGATCTAAAACACCGGTACCAGTGCACCGCTATCATATCGGTGCACCGATATTTTTGTTTTAACGGTGCATCGAAAAAATATACCGATGCATCGTTAAAATATATCGGTTCGCCGTCAAAAGTGGCGGTCAATCGTTATAATATATCGATGCACCGTTATATACTGGTGCATCGCTATATAATATCGGTGCACCGCTATATTTTAACGATGCACCGCTATATTTCTATTTGTGCACCGATATATATATAGATATATATCATATTTTATGATTATTTAATAACGGTGCACCGTTACTTATTTATCGGTCCGCAGGGTTGCGTTCAGCACCGTTAAACAGCAAACATGTTTTATGCCTGGTTCCCTGAAGTTATCATGTACTGCGTGCTAATATGAGGTTGAGCCAGTGTCCAGGAAAATATGTTTGCAAACGTTTAACCAAACTGAACGCAGCCCTGGTATCTAATAGCGGAGCACCGTTAAATAAAATATATCGGTCCACCGCTATCGTCACACCGCTGTACTAGGGTCTTTGGGATTAGCCAATCAGAAGCCTCGTTCCAAAATCATGCTAACAACTATCACTACACACGGTTGAAATTTAGGGTCACACTTAGCATTTCTTTAATAACTTAAAGCAATCGAAACAATGTCTGAATTCAATAGTTATGGTACCAAAGTAAAGCTGATATAATTATTGTCAAGTTAAGATAACGATCATAAAATATTTTTCACAGAATTCAAAAATAATTATGAATTGAAACTTAAAAGAGTTTAATATAATTTTAAAAAATGGCAGTGTACTGGTTTTGACAGTCTTTTTAACAGAATACTAGACTATTCAAATTAAATTGTTTCAATGAAACATTTACCGATCGGAGGTTCAAACTCTCACAAATAACCAAAACTAACATAAATTTAGAGAGTATAAACTAGTTGGATACGACAAGTTACCGAATGAAATTTGGCCGCATAGAGCATAAATCAATTTATTTGACTTCGATTGTGAAACAAATTACAATATTACTATTTTGACAAATCACGCTCAAAGTATTAATGGGTAGAACCAGTACAAAGCATATACGGAAAAGGTGTCTCTCTAACTCACTCTCCATTTCCGCTTTATTTCTCTACACATCTCTCCTATTCCCACACTCTCTATATGAAATCACCTTTTCTCTGACACAATCACGAATTCCATCTTCCTCTCTCACACACTTCTTTCTCTTTTTTTCCCATCCACTTGTTTTCTTTCTAACTCATTCTGTTTCCATTTTCTACTCCACTCTTTTCCCTTCAACGTAAAATTTTGTTCAGAATAAAAATAAATTTCTTTGTTGTTAACTAAAAAGTCGGATAAATATGTAGTGTACTAATTTTTACTATCACTATTTGACTACAGCATGATAGTTGTGAGATAATAGTTGTGAGATTGCGTGTTACGAGATGAAAGTTGTAAGATAATAATTGTGAGATTTGTTTTTGGAGAAGACAGGTCTGCCTGCCTGCCTGCCTGCCTGCCTGCCTGTGTCTGTCTGTCTGTCTGTCTGTCTGTCTGTCTGTCTGTCTGTCTGTCTGTCTGTCTGTCTAACCATTACTTAGTATTATAATAGCACGTTACTATAACTAGGCAACAGATACGTATTAGCTATTATAGCTTTCTCACTTATATTGCAATGTGTATATTGAATGTATGACTACAATGTATATTGTGAATAAAATATTGCATGACGAACCTTCGAATAAAAACAGATTTTAATATATGTTAGTTTTATAGAAACTGTGTACACAAGAATAATTTGGATGCCTCTACTGTAATAGCCGACATGACTGATGTTGGAAACATATTGCTCGAGGATAAAACGAGTCTTTGTGTGTCCGTATAGGTTTATATTCTTGATTGTTGGCGTGTCTGGTTCTTGAGCATAGGGGGTGTTCACATTTTCTACCCGGCCACCCTTTTTTTACATTGAAAGCAAACAAACGCATTTCATCAATATTAAAACTTTTATGCCTTCAAGGGCTAACAGACAATAAGTTAACTAAACCACCGTTTCCTGGGATCCTGAGAGGTTAACCAGTACTCGAGCACAAACAATCACCGCAAGTAACTGATATCTTTCAAACTTAATAAGCAGAGAAGAATGATAATGAAATGCAATGTTGTACATCGATAATCACGGAAATTGCGGCCAAGCCGGTATTCAAACACATCCTCTGTATAATAACATAAATAATTAGATATGAGAGTCGTCTGTAACCGAGTGGTCTAAGACACTGTTGCCTAATGACCACTTACTTCTCACCGATGTAGTCTTCAGTTCGTGTCTCACTTGCGGGTAAATATCACAGTATTTGGCCCATTTGCAGGTTTTACACGTTATATCAGCTTATAAACCATGTATATGGCTGGAAATGTGCTCTTAAGTATAGACGGGTGCTAGTCTCATTTAATCGTCGTAAAAGGGGTGAGACTATCAAATAAAGAGGTTGAGTGGTTGCAGATATTTTACCTGGTCAAAAGTAACTTTAACCTGAAAAATTAAATCCAAAAAGGGCCATAACTCTGCCAAAATGCAACCCCGAGTTATGGTTCTTGTCTGTGTGTGTTCCATCGATGTTGTTGAACACACATTTAAAGTTTCATTCATATCCAATGAGTGGTTGCATATATATCTTAAACTTCAACGCAACTAAACGCAAAAGTTTAACCTGGGTGTCTAAGTCCAAAAATGGCCATAACTCTGCCAAAATGCAATCCAGAGTTATGGTTCTTATCTCTGTGTGTTTCATTTTTGATGCTGAACACACATGCGAAGTTTCATTCCTATCCCATGAGTGGTTACATAGATATTAAACTTAAACGCAAAAGTTTAACCTGGGTGTCTACAGACGACGCCGACGCCAGGGTCATGGCAATAGCTCTCCTTGGACATTCATCCCGGCAAGCTAAAAATGGCCAAATTGGATGAACAGTTTGAAAAAATGTAATAAATTGTCCCATTATATTCCCACTTACTAACTTAGTACACTTATAATGTGTTTTTCTTTTCAGAATAAAATGCTTTCAATAATACACAAAGTAGCTGACACTAAAGGTTTTCAAATAACAGTGAATAAGGGTGATGCAAGGTTACGGACACTACATACTGCATAGATGTTTGTATTAAATGTTGATACTAATTTAAAAGTTGTCATTTAACACGGAAGGGTTTTTGAAATCAGCATGTGATTTAATTTTTATTAATAAGTAATAAAGTAAGTTTAATATGATTTTATCTCACCATCATGATGTTACTTAGATTTCTGGACATAAACACAGACATATAGGAATGATTTTGAGCAAGTAATAATTTACTGGTTACATTATATTGCTCTACTTTATATGGACAACTTGTACTAAAATATTGTGTTAAATTACCATTACAAACACCAAATTCATGTTTATTCTCACACAGTTTTTAGTATGGATTTAAGATCATCAAAGGTATCCAACTACAAGTCCACTGACAAAACAGATAAAACAGCTAAAACCAGAAAAAGAAAAAAAATGTCCTCAAATTAAAACACTGTAAAGCAAAATGATTGTCGGACAAATATAGAAATGAAGTGTTAAAATAAACTACAATGAAAGAAAGAAGTGAGCAAGACAAAAGGAAAAGTACAAGGCCAAGTTCTGACCAAGAAAGCAAAACATACTTAAACGAGAAAATGTGTTGAAATATAACGCTACAGAAATACAACGTAACAATACTACCCAGCAACAAAGATAAGTACAAACAAAACATACAATGCTCCAGATGATCCAATAAAAATAAAGAGACATTTTCTTCGTAAGAAGAAAAGAGCTGTTTGAACAACATAGACATGGAGCATGAGAGTTAAAATGAAATGTTTGTCAAACAACTCAGAACTACGACCTTCCAGTTTTCCACAATAGGGTGGTACCATTTTTTCATCAAAGTATTCAAAGCACAGGAGTGTGCAGAAAGTGAAATCCGATACTAGTATCAACAACTCTAAATAAAAAAGCTGACGATAAGCTCTCCCTCTACCTCCAAGATTCTAACAGAACAAATATTGCAAGTCAATAACGCAGATGAAAACTTGAGGTAGCAAAAACAATAATTTCAAGAATTCAAGAAAGTCTACCTGAAATAATGAACATTTAGTAAAAGAAAGTGAAAAGAAATGCATTTGTGAAGCTGCACTGAACAAAGGTTGTGCTCAGCTAAGAGAAACACAGTCTTGAAGAAATGTCTCAGTCTGGCATTCAAATTTGAACAAATGATTATTCACTTTTATATTTGATGTTACACAACAGACACTAGTGCTGGATGTAACTCAACTAAGTAGCCATATAATAGGCTTGAATGGAAGTATAATTATACAGGAAATAATGTTAGAGATTTTCCATTGCTTTTCTATATATAATGTGCATCAAACACTTAATGTAATACACATAATGCATTATGCTGAAAGCCCGTGTTACAATTTGACGAAAATTCTCATAATTTTACTATTGCAAGACATTTAATGTTCTCCATTTCATTAAATCTATTAAGATTGTGTTGTATGGTTGCATTATGTTCAATTCATAAGTAAAGAAAGTTGCTTATTTAACAGAACCTGTCAAAATTAGTTTGATTTAATGTCATATCAATTTGGTAAGTTAAGTAGTGTCTGTAACAATTTGGTATGTTGTCTGGTAAATTTATGTAATTATTTTCATGTCCAGTTTTGGAATCAGAACATATGTTAAATTTTTAGTTATAGTCTGGAACAACTCTGTCAAAGCAATATATTGCATATATCTTGAGTTTTTTAGTTTATTATGATAATGTTATACTCTGTTAAAATTGTGTTTGATAAGGCGTTGTCAAGAGATCGAGTTTTATTTTACACCTAATCACTTATTTAGTCACAAGCAAGTGATTTATTTTGTTTATTTATTAATTCATATTTGTTATTTAACAAATAAATAAATGTTCAAGTAAAATCCAGGATTGACTTTGGTTGTTATATGTTACCTGTAGTGTCTGTAACCAGACACTACCATACCTACAACAAATAGAAAAAAATGAATTTGCCATTTTCTCTAGGATAAATCACTTTGGTTTATGTGACTTGGTATATTAAACTTCCAAAATCATGTTGATTAAATACTATTCTATTAGATTGAATTTTGACCCCTAAGTGCAACACAATTGAGCCCAATACTGTGATTTATCCGTTGGTCAAAAATAATTATATGAGACAGTTGGCAAGTTGCTTGCAGAAGTAAGGTTGTTCTGCTCAGTCATTCACCTGATTTTATTTGTCTTTTTCCCAATTTTTAAATAGATTGAGAGCCTATGTCAAACATACAAGAGGCCCAAGAGGGCCTGAATCGCTCTAATGACAACAAATGGACAGATGAACATTTCAGAGGAAATGTTTTGTGGAAGTTCCTCTTCAACAAATATTTTAGCGACCACCATGCAATGCTACACATGAAATATCTGTCTAGACCTTGAACTTTCAACTAGTATATAAAACAGTGACACCTGTGGGGGCACCAAATTTTACCCCAGGGTCCCGATTTCAACAAAACTTTAGAGGACATCCATGTAATGGTACATGTAAAATATCTAAGGACTACACCTTAAACTTTCAGAGAAAATGTTTTTTAAAGTTTTGCTTAAAAGTGCTTATAAGCCCTGTAGCGAGCGCAGTTGTGGCCGAATGACACTGGTTCAAGAACTTGTCCGAGATCTTGTGGTTATACAACTGCTGTGCATGTTTGGTTAAGATTCAATGAAAAATGCTATCGCGTCTACAACATTTCCCCTATATAACTATGTAAAACAGTGATCCATGTGGCCGCCCTAAATTGATCCCAGAGCGCCAACTTAACAAACCTTTAGATGACACAGCCTCAACTGAACAATACACCAGATCTTAAATACACTTGTAAATTTTGTTCTCTTTGGTAGATTTTGGTAAAACACACGATTCCTTTGAGCTGACAAGTATAATGTTGCGGTCCCAATAAAAGGTTTACAGTTGGTGACACACCCTTTATGTAATTGTTGTAAATAAATTCAAGTTTGACCAATTTTACAGCCCGTGTGGTTCCAGCTAAGAATAAAATCACTGTCGATCTCTGCAGAGGTGTAGAAATTCTCAGAACGGGTGTCCTGTTTATTTTATAATTTTTGTCATGTTCACTTTTGTGGTTAAATTACCAACCTCTGTGTGGTTCCAGGGAGCCATAGAAAATGACAATTTGAATAACACGATAGAATTTGCTGAACTCTGCAGTTCTGCATGTATCAAGGGTCTATGTTCATTCTACATATTCATTTACTGATGTATCTTTTTAATCGATGTTATTTTGTTGTTTTTTGTATATATGTAGAGTGAAATTGGAATCTCTTCAAAAGTGAAACAAGGATACAAATTATGAATATATTCAATGGACACAGACTTACTTTTCTGTGAGGATGTTAAACAAAGTCGTTTTCCACTTTAAGTTCTTTCATTTGTATTACTCGTAATTTATGTCAGATTGATTGTGACTTACTTTTGAGAATTACTCTCGAGTTTTATTTTCAATAGAGCCAGTACTGGGTTTCGTTTCTGAGGATCATAGGGGCGAGTCTGGATCAAACCTGTGACCTGTCGTGAGCAAAAGCCTATCCACTACACAAACCTGCCCGCATTATTTTATAGCTGAAATTAGAATATATCAAAATTTCCAGAACTAGCATTTGTCATAAATTAGATGGAATTCATTTGAGTGCCGAGTAATTAAGGACATTTTTATACAGAAATATGTCAGAAACAAATGTCTTCTCTTTTAACAATTATTTTGCAGTAAATATATTTCATATTTAATACTGGCCTACAGCTTTTAATTCGACACAAAATGTAATCGAAGGGTTAATTTCTTATACATTATTTTAGTTTAAACATGATCAAAGTTGCCAGGAGCACACATTGTAGTAGATTATTTCTGGAAGTCAAAACCTCCCTGATGTTATATCTTCATTGGTAACTGGTCTGTATCCACTCATTCTGAAAAAAATGATACAACATAATGTAACTGAGTAATGTAACAGTGAATATTTTGAAATTTAGCACTTCAAAAAAATGCTTTGGCAGCGACAGCAAAGAATGTTTTAATATCAAACCTGTGTATGCGGTCACCTATTGAGCAGCCACTTGTTTTAAGCAGCAATTTGCTATTTTTGTTCCTTCCCTTGACTGGCTGCCAGAAGGATTGACTGTAATGGTTATTACATGATTGATTAATTGATTGACTGTTGGGTAATGTTACTTTAAAATGACAACAGTGAATGTTTTGAAATTTAGTGCACTTCGAAAGAATGCTTCTGGAGAGACAGCAATGAAAGTTTTAGTATTAAATGTAAACAGCAAAACTATATATGAACTATGTATGAACATTTTATTTATTCTTTATTATAAGTTTTGGATTATTTTATGAAGGAATTAAATGCAAGAATTTTTATTATGCAACAGTCTGTATTTGCATTTCTTGCATTTCTTGCATACCGGATATTAATGGATATCTGCATCTTTCCTGGGGCCAGATACATTTTTATTTCACTATAAAGTTCTCATGCTACCATTTGGATACAACATCAACTTATTGCAATCGTGGTAAAATAAAATATGAATTACATGTAAACTAAACTAACAACCAATGTGTTTGGTATGCAAGAAAAAGAATAATATATGTTTTTTTTCTGTTCAGATAGAAAATTTGATCCCTTGGGACAACTGATTTTACAGCTTTCATTTTCTCTCTCTTCCATATGGTCACCAATGAATCAAGAGAGGGTCAAAAACTGTATATACAAGGTGTGTTAAAATATATGTGGACATTCTTAATATTTTCAACATTTAATATAACACATGAACAAAAATTATATTGCCAAAGAAAAAGTAATATTTCCTCTATGCAATTGCCAAATACCATATTGATATTGAATCCCGTTATATAGAAACAGCTCTAGAAAATATTAATGTAATGGCTACAATGTTTAACAGGCTAAACCTACACGAACCTCTGTTTCAAATTCATTGCATCATCGTACAGTTCAAGGAAGAGTGATATAGAGATGTGTATAATAAATAGGTGAGAAGATGTATGAAGTGTATCTAAGAGCCCGATGGATACACTGACAATATGCGATTTGGCCGGTTAAAAGTTTTGCAATTGACGCCGAATGCTCCGGGTAACCATTACATACATATAGCGCTGTTGCTACATAACCGTATTCAATATAGATATGTAATTTTAACAGAATGTACTGTAGCCATCGCAAATGTAAAATCTGGAAGAGCATTCCACAGTGGTACGACTCCTGAGGGAAAAAAGCAGTTGAGGCAGTCAGTTGATCATGTTGTAGGCAAGATATTCTTTGAGAGTATCGAGATGCGTTGTTAGTCATTAGGTGTCGGTCTCTGTCATTGTTAACCAGTTTATATGTATTTTGTAAAAAAGGGTCAATCTTGCATTGGACATCTTTACTCAAGAGTTGATCGTCGTAAATCGTCAAGCATATCCTTAATATGACGTGTTATGCTATCTCCTACATGTCCATTGTCTTTGCATCATTTCAATTTCATATTTCTTTCTTTAAGTAAGTCAATGCAGGTTCAATTCAATCCTGAAGAGAATATATTTTGTAGTCATCTGCAAAAAGCCGTACATTTGATGATATACCGTTCGGTAGGCTGTTAATGAACAATAAGAAGAGAATTGGACATAGCTTGGTCGGAGTGCATTCCGTCAAGTACAATGCTGCCAGTGTTAACGGATCATCGGTGGTAACGAATCACTTATATTTTAACCTATTGTACATTACAAAATAACTTGTTACTTAGATTTTTATTTTCATACGTTTGAAGATGAATCCTTAAACACAACTGACAAAAATTGCGAAAACAGAAGTGAATGTTTTCAATTAGTTTGAATATAGGTTTTAGTACCTCCACCGAAAGGAATATGTTGAAAATGACGTAATCCAAATTACCGCTATTGGAGAAACACAAACACTGTACACACATGCTTAAACAAGAAGTCAAAAGTTAACATCTTTAAATATTGTCATTCTGGTGCTCATGCCTCACTACAAAAAAGAACTGGAAATGCATTTACCATCTATTCAGGAGTATCGAATCAGTAGTGTACGTGGATAGGGCAACCGGGCTACTTAGGTGATGAATTGTATTCCAAATGTTATGGATTATTTTTTCCAAATGTTCACATTGAACTAAGGAGTGAATTTGTTAATTTATGGCAATATATGGGCTTATTTTATACAACTTAGGTATAAAAAATATTGCTTGATTCATATTTCATACTTTGACAATTTTCAATATAATTAACAGTTTGGTGTTAAGTCCCCACATGTCAGCAAAGAATAAGCCGAAGAAAAACAATCGATTTCTGCAACTTTTAGGTGAACGTTTCTGTAAAACTGGTAGTTTGATACTGTAGAGTACTGTTTAAACGACACTCAGACATTATATCATCTTATAGTATGAACGATTCGTTACTACCGGAAGTGACCCTCTATCACCCGAAAAGGTAGAGTCGATAAACAAACGATGTAGGCATTGTAAGATTGAATTCAAAATGCAAACTTCACAGAATATATCATTTCTCTATAATTTGACTGCGAACAAACCATAATTTTCAATTTTAACATTGATTGTGTGAGTATTAAATAAAAAGTGATTCGTAAACACCGGCGACACTGTACTACTTCTTGTGTCCAGTCTGATAACCATGAGGCAATCCAACAGTTTGTTGTCCCTCGTACACTGTAGTGGTCTAGGTTTGTATAGAAGACGCTTTTGGGGTACTTTGGTACTTCGATAATGTCTGTCTATTTGTGCTTCTTATTGTAACCTCAGTCCAGATTTAGTGCTATGTCACGAATGAATTAATCTAACTGGGTTTCACAAGAACATTTGCTTCTGAAACTGTGCTGTGAGTCAACAAGTATATCGTTTGTCCGTGCTTCATTATATCACTAACAAGGAGATGTTCTAGAACCATACACCTTACACATGTTAGTGGTATCATCGGCCAGGATACCGTTTCTTCCATGGTACATGTTATAATGTCCATTGCCAAGGCTATTAATGCAAGACCAGAACTTTTAAGGGGTAGCCGTCAAAGTTTCCTCCTCAGATGAGGTTAATTATTATCAATATCTGCAATGGGCATCTCAGCAACAAGGCTCCTGTCAAAGTGTATGACGAGCGATTTAATTCCAAGTGTATGCTGTTGGAGTTAATAGAAAACAAGAGCAAAACGGCTTCCTTGACTATTCGAATCATTTGTCACAAAATTGAAATCTACGATTAATCCAAGTAAACAAGAGTCATCTCAGGAGTAGGTCTTAAAACCGCAAAATCGTGTATGAAGTTTCAATACAATGCATGCAGCTGCTGCCAAGATATAAACTTTTGTAAGTTATTCTATTACTAAAAAATATATTTAATTTAAAACTGATCTCAGATTTCGCTGAAAGGCTAGATGTGTGTCAGCTTCAACCACAATAGAGCAATTATCAAGAAAGAGTAAGGAACAAAAGCCAGAGAGGTTAATACAGTGTCCCTTATCCTTAAGGACACTGCCCCCTTTGAACATATATATTTGTTACTTACTTGGAAGTTTACTGTGTAAAAATATTATATCTCAAAACGGACTGCTGCATACCAATACCATGCCACAGAGTGCCCATGTTTTAACAACTTGTAATTATAATAAATATTAATAACATGCTATAGCAAGGATATAATTTAGAAAACAATTGACTGATTGAATATTTAGTGTCATTTTATACCATCGAGGGTTAACAGACGATCAGTTCACCTAATCACTGTTTCCCGTGATCTTGAAAGGTTAACCAGTACTCGAGCACATCCATCTCTGCAAGTAACTGATAACTTTCTCACTTGAATCAGCGGTGAGAGATGAATGATAATGAGACACAATGTTGAATAATCAATCATCATGGAGACTGTTGCCGGACGGAGGTTCGAACTCATTATCCCTGGATTGATAGTCAGACGCGTCACCAACTGAGCTAATCGGGCCCAGCTTTAGGAAACAAAAGAAATAGTTTAATGAAACATGGCCCGACATCTCTCACCTGTGACATAATAGACCATCCCATTACAAACTATAATTTACAATTCAAGCACCACAACAGACATTAATTATACAAAAACATATGTTAACTTCAATAGAGTGATTGCTTATATTTAGCGTCATTTTTATACCATCGAGAATTTACGATCAATTAACCCAACCACTCTTTCCTGGGATCCTGGAAGATTAACCAGTACTAGAACACACCAAGTAATTGATTACTTTCCACTTGCAGCGAGAGATGAATAATAATTAGACATATATATATATATATATATATATACCATTACAGAGACTGTGGCCGTGCAGATTCAAACTCACAACTCCAGGATTAATATGATAGTCAGATGTGCTACCAACAGGGCCAATCAAACCTGGCAAACCTGTTTTTTTTATCCAAGATCATATCGTTTCACCACTGTTTGGTCATTATACAAGATGGTAGAGTACACAAGAGGCCAAATTAGGCATATTTTTGAAAATGCAAGCGCCATAACTAAAACCATTATGATCCAATTTGATTAATTAACATTTTTTCTCAGAATTGGTTACAAAACTTCTCTTATACTTTGATCCAATTAATACAAGTTTTAAAGTGCACACCAGACGGGCATATTTCCATAATTAAATTCAATAAGGCCATAATAAATTAATTGCTATATTATCATCCCCATCCCGACACTTTTTATTTTCATAAAAAAATATATATATATAATTTTTTTTTTTATTATTATTTTTATTATTAAAAAAAAAAAAAAAAATTTTTAACTAAAGCTGTCGGAGAGACAACGCGCTCGTTGACTATTCGAATTTTTGTCACAGAAGTAAATTTTGATTGAGAATGACGACAAATTCAAGCATAATGTGAATCTATTTTCTAACTTTTGTCAATAAGACATATTAAAGTATTAACCGTCATGTCAGCAACAACAAATCACACCAAAAACAATTCAAATAAGTCTATTCAGACTATCTATCTAGTTGCTTTGAAAGGTGAAAAAAACAACATCTATAGATAGATTATATTTGAAAATAATTAATGTTATCAGATTCCTTCTTTTTAAACTTTGAAGTATACAACCATAAACCTTTAACAAAACATAACATTATCAATAACTGACTAGAACTAACACATCTCAATTCAAATTTTTATGCACGCTGAGTATTGCTGATGGAGATTTGTGGATGATGCTTTTGTAAATGTGTAGTTGAATTGGTCTAGCCACCTGCACATTTCAGTTCTCTGGCAAAATCTGCATCCATCCACATTTCCTAATATTTCTTTGTTCATTTTCTTCTGAGCCAGACCCAAACGTGTCCAATCCAAAGCTTTACTCTTCACGTTTTTTTTTATATTTTCGTGTTCTTTGCCAATCTCCGACATGATTGTTGTTGTTGGTAATGAATCAGCGAAATTTTGTGACACAGTCTTAGGCACATGGGTGTTGGTTACCAAATTTGCCTCAAGTCAAATCAGAAAAATATTTCAAACAGGAGACCAGCAGGCACTATGCAATAGCCTTGTTTTGAACTCAGAAACGCTATAAAATTATCTAAAATAACTGACATCATTCAGCTCCAATATTTCCATTGACAGATTATTTTAAACAGTTTACAGAATTGGTATGTCAGGAGTCTATCATAATAGCGATTCTGTATTGCAGTATGTCAGTATACCAGTAATACTGCACACCATTATATAAATATGAAATAGATAAATTATTATTTTACAGATATATAAGGCATTTCCAAGGGAAATTAGAAAGTTGTGGTATTGAATTATTTTCTATTTAAAAATCCCCTTTCCAAAATAAAATATCCCAAGGATTATTGGAAATGATTGATTGAATATTTAACATCATTATTGTAGGTTAGCACATGATAATTAAACCTAAAAGCTCTCTCCTGGGATCATGGAAGGTTAACCAGTATTTGAAAACTGCCATCTCTGTAAGTAACTGATAACTTTCCCTCTTGAATCAGCAGTGAGAGACAAATGACAGTGAGATGTAATGTTGTATATCAATCATCACTGGAACTGTGGCCAGATAATTATTTGTGGGGTGGTAGTGCAGTTGATGGCCCCTCCCACTAGAAGTTGTAGGCTTGATCCCCAGCTCCACCTGATGGCCTCTCAAGAAACAACACTCAGCACTGGATCTACCCAGGAAGTGGACTCGAGGGTGGTTTATATAAGTGCTGAGCTTACTTCGCAATCAAACTAAAATAAATTACTATAATCAGTTTTTTAACGATCGCTTTTAAAACATCATACCACACAATATATGTACGAGGGTAAAATAGCACATGGAGGGACTGTAGGATGAAATTTCTGTACCCTGTAAATGACTTTTAATCTATGTCTGGTATAATAAAAAAAATAGACATACCTGACAATTCAGTACTTTACTTCAACTGTGTTTCATCAGGACATACAGCAGGTCTCTTCTTATCCTTTCTATATAAGCAGCTCCAAGCTGACAGAAATATGTTTGCACACCAAAGCCTAAAACAGGATTAAAAATAACTCATTGTGAAGACAATTACAATGGCAATCGCATTATGGAAGTAATGAATGCATTTTATTATTGTACTTAGGATTCCACCACAATTTGAATACGAATTACTATTCAAGACATGACTCAAACGTGTCGTCCAGTCCCGGAAAATTTTTATAAATACTTTTAATATTATTCCTATTTTAACAAGAGGCCCAAGAGGGCCTGAATCGCTCTACTTGCAACAAATGGAAAAATAAAACATTTGTAAGTTCCTCTTCGACAAAACTTTCAGGAGAACACCATGCAATGCTTCATGCAAAATATCGAAAGACTAGGCTTTGAACTTTCAGAGAAATGTAAAGTTTCGCTTAAAATCTGTTTTGAATCCCTATTTGTCGTTGAATCACGCTGGTTCAAGAATTTGTCCTTGATCTTGTTGTTACATAACTGCTGTGCGAGTTTGGTTAAGATTCAATGAAAAATGGGGGTGTTATTGCGTCTACAACGTTTTCCCTATATTACTCTATGTAAAACTGTGACCCCTGTGGCAGCCCCAAATTTGACCCCAGGAACCAACCTCAACAAACTTTTTAGGGTACTTCCATGCAATGCTAAATGTAAATTATTTAAGTTCTAGGTCTTGAACTTTCAGAGAGTTTAGCTTAAAAAGTGCTTATAAGCCCCATGGCAGAAGTTTTTGTGGTTGAATCACCTTGTTCAAAAACTTGTCCATGATCTTGTGGTTACATAACTGCTGTGCAAGTTTGGTTAAGATTCAATGAAAAATGAAGGTGCTATAGTGTCTACAAGAAAAAAGGTTATCAGAAGGACGGCGAACGGACAGACGACAGACAGATATACTATGACATATGCCCTGCTTTGCTTTGGCCAGTAGAGCTTAAAATCAAAGTCCTGTGCTGGATCTCAATACATCCTGGATCCTCCATTTGAACAAACTTGAAATACCTATTCATAGAGATCATTTTTACCAAATAAATACAAATTTGGCTGGGCAGATGTTGGGGGAAAAAATGAAATTTAAAAAAAAAAACAACATACAACAAATAAGTTTCATGTATCAATGCTTCATACCAAATTTGGTGAAAACCTGTCAAGTTGTTCCAGAGAAGAATTTGTTTAAAGAAATGTTTGATATGTTATGCTGTACCTATTGTCTATTATAATGTGGTGCCTGTACCTATTGTCTGCCATGTGGTGTCTGTAACTTTTGTCTTTTATATGGTGCATGTACCTTAACAAGTATATACATAATCATCCAGTGGTAACAACAGTTGAACATTGCCAAATCATGTCTCTGTGTATAGATCATTCTCTAGACCAAGACCTGCAACAACTTAAAATAGAAAAAAACTGACCTTTACTATATTATTTAATCAATGATAATGTGGATACCTATCAACTGATGTGACGCTTCCTGTTAACTCTTAGACTAAACTGACAGTATGAACTTTTCTACAACCATCCTGTAAAATGTTGTAAATGTTTACACACGACAAATTAGACGTATCACCAAACGTGACTCATACCTTTAAAACGTCGCTTTGACAGTGATGGACCGAAGTGTTTATAGAATTGTAGGATTAACAACCTACAATTTTAAAGAGAAGAGCAATAGCTCTGCATGGAGTTCAACCAGCAGTACAGTGAGACATGGAGTGGTATTAATCAACCATTCTTAAGAATATTCTTACAACTTGAACTCAAGAATGAATATAGAAACAAGAAAATATCGGTGGAACCGATGGATGCTCCCCCAAGTGAGTGTTTGACTCTGTACCATATGGTAATGATATTGAACAGGGGAAGTAACTGTGAGAGTTCTTAAGAGAAGTCAATACATTATTTTTTATTTCGTGATATAATACATTGTACAACATACTTTCAAATAGGTCAATAATATGCATCCTAGCAAGTTTCATAAAATTCCAACATGGGGTTGTAGAGAAAAAGCGTTGACAAGAATTTGGTTGTAGTTGTTGTTGTATGGTGTTTAGCGTCGCTTTCAACAATTTTTCAGTCATATCACGACGGTGTCTACTTGAGACAGTATTCTAAGCGCTGTCACACTGGAGTATCATGCCGCAGACACATGGTATGATACCCCACCCAGTCACATTATAATGACACCGGGCCGACCAGACCTAGAACTCTCCTCTAAATGTTGAGCGTCAAGCGAGGAAGCTTCTAGTACCATTTTTAAAGTCTTTGGTATGACCCGGCCGGGGATTGAACCCACGACCTTCTGCATGCGAGGCGGACGCTCTACCATTAGACCACGCCACAAGAATTTGGTCACAGACAGAATCAAAGGACCATCACTCCGTAAAAATCATCAAACCGGAACACAAAGACAATATGCGCATCTGCATTTGGTAATCTGCATCTTAGCAAGTTTCATAAAATTCCAAACTGAGGTTGTAGAGAGATAGCCCGGACGGACGCACGGACGAAGCAGCGACTATACAGCGACTGTGTACAAGAATTAGGTCACAGACTCAATTAAAGGGCCATAACTCCATGAAAACTCATTGACCGGAACACAAGTTTCATCAAATTCCAACATGGGGTTGTAGAGAAATAGCGCGGACAAGTATTTGGTCACAGACAGAATCAAAGGGCCATAACTCCGGGAAAAATCATCGAACCGGACGTAAAGACAATATGCGCATCTGCACTTGGCAATGATGCATCCTAGCAAATTTAATAAAATTCCAACCAGAGGTTGTAGAGAGATAGCCCGGACAAGAACTTCGGGACGCGCGGACGGACGCACGGACGAAGCAGCGACTATATGCTTTCCCCATTTTGGGGAGCATAAAAACACTTTGACACCATTTTATAGGCCAAAATTTGCGAGCAAGCAAGAACACCTAATATATAATCCAATAAATGAATGAATGAATGAGGTTTTACGGCGTACCAACACATTATAGGTTATTTGACGCCAACAGGAAGGAAGATTCCAGGTTCACTCTGCATGTACAAAAAACAACAAATTAACACACAGATTTAAAAAATACACCAACAAATGAATATGCAGAATGAACCTGGAACCTTGATACTTGCAGAACTGCAGAGTTTCAGAAAATACTATCGTATTACTCAAATTGTCGCTTCCTACGACATGCATGAGTCACAGTGGTCCTATTCTTGCCATCACTCATATGGCTCCCTGGAACCACACAGGGGTTGATAATTTAACCACAATTGTGAACATGACAAAAAATGATCAAATGAACATGACACCCATTCAGAGGATTCCCACCCCTCTGCAGAGATCGACAGTGATTCTATTCTTAGCCGGAACCACACGGGCTACATAATCCAAATACACTCTCACAGTTATTATCTTTCGTGGTAAACTAGACATCTAAGGGTGAAATTTGGTTTTCAGCTCAAGCCTAAGAATATTCTCATGAAGATTTCTTATCTCACGACACTGTATCAGTATGAACAAAGATTTTAGTTATTCAAACCGTTTTTTTAAGCGCGGCTGTAGTGTAGTGGACAGACTGTTGGCCATTCACGGCCAAAGAAGCAGATTTAATCCCAAGCTCGATGCAGTGCCTCTCAAAATGCAACACCCAGTAATGGCCCTTCCCAGTAAGCGGAGTTCGTTTAAACAATATTTTATTCACGTAAGTACATATATTTAGAATATATTTAACAATGAAGCAATAAAGTCATACATCTAACACATTATGTGGAAAGGAGACAGAAAAATGCTTTTGAAGCTTGTGTGAATCTTCTTCCAGTAAGCTGACTTGAAAGCAGTTATTACAAGTTTTGAGCTTTCTTCACAATGACACTAAGACATAGTAAGCCTGGCAAAGATCTGTTAACATGACACACAAAACCACAGACATTGTCAAGGTATGATATGTGTCAAATCTCAGAAGATACTACTTACCAAAGATACCTGTGAATACAAGAGAAGTTCGTGTAAACTGTTCAGGTCAACTGTTTTGGCAAACTAAGTACATGACATAAACAGTTGTCACCACTCCTGGAACTACCAATGTGGCCAGTGCTCTGAAAAGAGTAGAAGTCCAGAAGGGATTATTATAAAGCATTCATAAAATCCACAAACATAAATTAGTCACATATAATATACATTGTGTTGATAACATAATATGAATATGTTTATGAAGTTTCACCATAACACGAGTAGTTTGTTCTGAAAGAGATAAGAAGCAGAGATAAACATAAGATTTTAACCGGCGGACGACGACAATGATGCCAAGGTCATGACAGTAGCTCTTCCTGTTTTTTTTTCTCACAATGACAAGCTTATAAAATGCATTGAACATCAGATGGAATCCACTTATTACTTGCATTTATATAAAAGCAGGTGAAGACGTGGACACATGACACATTGGATATTGATACTGTTTAAGTCAATGATTTTATTTTTTTACATAAAAAACAGTACCTGTTTTACTGAGGAAATCTGCATTTTTGCCTTCTACACATAACGTTGTTGGTTCTTACTCCATATTTTATTTTCCATACAATTTCTGTGTTTTGCTGCATAATGACAAAATCTATATCTTACCTACTGCACGTAAAGTTGTTGGTACTTCTTAACAATTCACTCCATATTTTATTTTACATACGGTTTCTGTGGTTTGCTGCATAATGACAAAATCTATATCTTACCTACTGCACGTAAAGTTGTTGGTACTTCTTAACAACTCGCTTCATATTTTATTTTCCATACGGTTTCTGTGGTTTGCTGCATAATGACAAAATCTATATCTTACCTACTGCACATAAAGTTGTTGGTACTTCTTAACAACTCGCTTCATATTTTATTTTCCATACGGTTTCTGTGGTTTGCTGCATAATGACAAAATCTATATCTTACCTACTGCACGTAAAGTTGTTGGTACTTCTTAACAATTCACTCCATATTTTATTTTCCATACGGTTTCTGTGGTTTGCTGCATAATGACAAAATCTATATCTTGCCTTCAGATTCAACTCCCACCTTTATCCAAGAGCTGTAATATGAAAAATTTAAAATCAGCATGAAATTTTGTGAAATATAGTCCAATATCTCTTCTTTTTTTACAAGTCTTAGTTTGTAAATGATTGAAAAATAAATATTATAAAACATCCATGTCCATTAAATATGACCAGTGTTATACACAATTTTGCCTTTTTTAAAATTTTGAAACTGATAATAGTCATTTTTGGGCATTAACTTTCACATCTTCGCTAATTTTTGCCCCTGAAATAAATCATTTTAAACAAGAAATGTCACTGGTAAGTGTCGCATGCCCCACAAATGGTCTGTGAAAGTAACCATATAAAGTTAAGTTATAATAGGAAGTGATGTATCCATGAATATCAAGAGTAATGGAATGACGTGTCAGACATGCAATTTAACGATTTTTTTACATTAAAGCATGACCTTGACCTTTGTGTAACCTTGACATTTGATGTAACGGTCTTGGTATTTCTACAGGTAAATGCAGGTGACACATCATCATGACATGCTGATCACTTGTGCAGGGCTTTACATTAACGCTCAACCACGGGTACAGAGAAGTTTTAAACTGCAAATATTGTATGAATTTGCAATCAAATACATGCAGTTACTGCTGAGATATAGAATTTCTAATTTAACATGAGCTATCGGATGAACAGCTTGACTATTCACATCAATTATCTGCACCTGTATATTGTTGGTTGAGTACCGTCTTGCTGAATCACATTTAAACTGGTCTTGTTGAATAATGTTAAAAATGGAATTGCTGAATATCATGATAAAAATTGGTTTTATTGGATATCATGATTTAAAACTGTTTAAAATGTATATCAGAACACTTGAACATAATGCAAAACACTATGTTGATAATATGTCTACTCACAATCGCTCACTGTTGGATGTAGATTCACGAGCTTGTGCCCATGGAAAATTTGGATGGGTTCTTGACATTATTTGGCGCCATTATGTAACCGGGGTTAACTCTCTCTCTCTCTCTCTCTCTCTCTCTCTCTCTCTCTCTCTCTCTCTCTCTCTCTCTCTCTCTCTCTCTCTCTATGGAGTCCTGGTCATTTGATTCACAACTTTACACTTTCTTCTTATTTACATTTTTATTCATCACATATTTTATCCGTCACATTTTTATCACTGAAAATACATATGACATAAATAGTAACAATTTATCACATATATTACACATTCAATATACATTTAAAATACATTATGATAAACATTATTACACATATAATACACATTTGAAATACATAATGATAAACATTAATATGATTTTAATAATAGCTTGCTTTTTTCTTACGATTTAATGAATTATGCTGATTGAAAAACTGAATTCATCGTTTGCTTATAATTCTTTACATTCTTACATAATTTAACATTTTATTATATTTAAATCATCATTATGGCTAAGTGCAATAATGCATGGTAAAATAAATAAGACAAACGTTGCAATAAAGAATACATGTCACTTACAAGTATATGGTACTATGATGGTGAACGGTTTAAACTTTTTCACACACACTATATCTTTATCCTATATATATATATAAAAAAGAAACAATTGTCACATTTGAACATCATGTACCTATTTAAAGTAAATCTACATGTTCCTTATAAATTTTATATGGAAATACAACATTACAATATATAAATATTTACTCTATGAATATTTCTCACAGATTTTCATCAATGTCTTAAAATTCAGATACTCGGACGCATGATCACACAACAATAATAATTACTTCGTTATTTACACAGATATACGTACTTACACACATACATGTTAAAAACTCACATTTACATATATTTTATGAAACGTTTATGGTAAAACAATATTCAAGCTTTATGATTTTAATAAAGCTTGAATATTGTTTTACTATAAACGTTTCATAAAATATATATAAATGTGAGTTTTTAACATGTATGTAGATTTTCTAGTAATCTCGAAGAGATAATGCAGCATGCAATTGACAGCAATGTAGTACAGAAAGAAGATTTGTCCTCAATTGTTTTTAGGTTGAAACCCACATTTAAAAGACATATGTGCTTTTATGAAAAACATGTACACATATTTTGATACATTCAGGTTCGAGATTAGAAAGATTGAACAAGAACATGGTCTTAAAACAGTGAAACAGCATAGTGTCAAGAAGACAGTTGAACAAAACATAGAAATTGAAAAGTTAAAAGCTGAAATTAAAGAATTAAAATCTAATAGATATGAAACTAATAGAAAGTTTTCTACAGATTATGCACAGGGCAATACACATGCATACCATCATGAGAAAGATACAGAACAAGCACAGACACAGCGTAGGAAAGTGATTTGTTGGATATATGACCAAGAAGGTCATGTAAAGTTAGGTTGTAGAGCAAACCTTGAACATTCAAGACAGCATGGAGCTTATTTAAACTCCAAAAAGTCTACGGAGAAGGACAAACCTTAGACTTCAATCCATATCGCCCTACCGTTAATAATGTTTTGCCAACAAACAATAATATTTCTGTTCCAGATGGATTAGTTGGAAATTCTAATGAACCAACCATCAGGTTAAATGGAAATGAAACGGTTGCTTTGTTAGACACTGGAACTAGTGTCAGTACAGTGACAGAAAGTTTTTTATAAATAGTACCTTTCAGATATTGAATTACAACAATTGAATCATGAAGAATGTGCTGATGGGAATATTTTACCATATTTGGGTTTCATTGTTGTAAATGTTTGTATTCCAGGTTTAGATCCTGATAAGGAAACAGAATGCCTTATATTGGCCCGTCCAATAAAACACAAGTGTTGTTAGGGACAAATATTTTAAATATTTTTATGCAAGACTGTAAAACCAAGCATGGTGTGAAGTTTTTGCAAACTGCACCATCACAAGTTCCATTGTATTTAGCTTTCAGAAGCATGACCATCAGCAAGAAGGAACTTGAAAGAACCAAAGATGTGCTGGGAATTGTTAAATGTGCGGAACGAAACAAAGTTATTTTGTCTCCTAATAGTTCAATTGTTGTTTTAGGAGCAGTAGACAAAGAGATTCCACATGCGGATACTTGTGCTTTGTTAGAAGAGTCAATACAGAGTACATTACAAAATGATATTGATATAGAACCAACATTGATTTCTTACAGACATAAAAACAATGGCTTGATTGAGGTTCATATCTCAAATATAACAACAAGAATTGTGATAATTCAACCATAAGACGTACTTTGTGAGTTACATCCTGTTTCTGTTACAGATATTGACGAGAACGTTAATACAAAACAAACACAAGATACAAATTCTTTACTTGATGATATCCATATAGAGTCCACAGGTTTAACTAAAGAACAACAGAGTCTAATAGAGAACCTTATTTTATCATATAATGATATTTTTTCGACTAATGACACAGATATTAGACATAACTCATCAGTAAAACACAGAATAGATCTTACTAATGATGTTCCTTTCAAACAGAAAAACAGATATATTGCACCTTCTGTCTATCAAGAGTTAAGAAAACATTTACAGCAACTTTTAGATGCAGGTGTTATTAGAAAGTCACACTCTCCATGGAGTTCGAACATAGTGATTGTCCGAAAGAAAAACAACGAGATTCGTCTATGTGTTGATTATAGAATGATCGATGACCGTACAATTAATGATTCTTATGCATTACCTAGAATTGAAGAAATTCTTGATTCACTTTCAGGTAATAAATATTTTACAGTACTAGATATGAAAAGCGGATACCATCAGGTTGAGATTATGGAAAAACACAAAGAAAGAACAGCTTTTACTGTAGGTCCACTAGGATTCTATGAATATAATCGACTAGATTTTGGTTTAGCTAACATCCCAGCAACGTACCAAAGATTGATGGAAGATTATCTAGGAGAATTAAATCTTTGTATATGTTTTATCTTTTTAGATGACCTGATCATTTTTAGCAAAACGTACAAGGAACATCTAGAAAGATTAGCCCAAGTGTTGCAGCGTTTGAGAAAACATAATTTTAAACTTTCTCCAAAGAAATGTTTCTTTTTGCAGGAAAAAGTAACTGATGTTGGTCACGTAGTTTCAGCGCAAGGAATTGAACCTGATTTTGGAAAGATAAAAAAAAAAAGAAATTGGCCGAAACCAACAACACCAGAAGAAGTTTCATTGGTTTTGCAGGTTATTAAAGAAAGTTTGTTAAAAATTTTGCAAAACATTTCTAAGCCTTTAACAGATCCGATGCCAACAACTGCAAAGAAACAAAAACAGAAAAAGAAGACAAAACAGAAATCAAGACAATGGAAATGGGGTGAAGAAGAAGATAAAGCTTTCAATACATTGAAAGAAGGTTTGATTTATTACCCTATTTTAGGATTTGCAGATTTTTCTTTTCCATTTGAACTGCACACTGACGCATCTAGCAAAGGGTAGGGTGCAATTTTATATCAGATACAGAATGGCGAGAAGAGAGTTGTGAGTTATGCTAGCAGAGGATTAACACAGAGTGAAAAGAACTATTCAGGACATCAGTTAGAATTTCTTTGTCTGAAATGGGCAATAACAGAGAAATTTCAAGATTACCTACAAGGTCAACAACAATTCCTGGTATTAACAGATAATAATCCTCTAACATATATCTTAACCACAGCTAAACTAGATGCCACAGAACATAGGTGGGTAGCTGCATTAGCCAATTTTAATTTTGAAATTAGGTACAGACCAGATAAAGGAAACCAAAATGCTGACGCACTTAGTAGACTACCGGTACCAACAGAGACGATTAGAAACGATTGTGTGAAAGCAATATGTAATAACATTCATGATGTAGCTACATTTGTAGCTTAACATTAGATGCAGACATTCCTAATGATGATGAAGAAGCAGATGGAGCTATAGAATATACATTTAGAGACTGCAGAAAAATACAAGGAGACTCTGTTATACTTAGAACGTGGATTCAGGCTGTCAAAGATAATAAGAAACCAACAAGAAATAACATGACATGTAGTAAAACTAATTATGGTTTTCTTAAAGTATTTGACAATCTTACTCTTATTAGAGATGTCCTTTACAGGATAATTAACATCGGATTACAGATCGTAATACCTGAAGAAATTATAAATAAAGTATTAGTAGGATTACATGATGATTTAGGCCATCCTGGGAGAGATAGAACATTGTCTTTTGTGAAAGATAGATTTTTTGGCCAGGTATGACTACAGATGTAGAAAATTGGATTTCTAAATGTGGACGGTGCATAAGAAGTAAGAAGGGACCAGCCAAAGCACCATTAGTTAACATTAAGACCATGCAACCATTAGAATTAGTATCTATGGATAACTTTAGAACGTTCTCTAGGTGGATTTCGACATATTTTGGTTATTACAGACCATTTCACCAGATATGCGGTAGCAGTACCAACTAGAAACATGACTGCGAAAACAACAGCAGAAGCATTTTTTAATAATTTTGTAGTCAATGATGGATTACCGAAAACTATACATTCAGATCAAGGGGAGTGTTTTCAGAGTAAATTAATGAAAGAATTGTGTATTATTACAGGAATTGCCAGATCCAGAACAACACCTTATCACCCAAAGGAAAATGGCATGACTGAAAAGTTCAACAGAACATTACTTGACATGCTTGGAACTATAGATCCAAATAAGAAGAAAGATTGGAAGAACCATATCAATCCTATAGTACATGCATATAATAATACCCGTCAATTCTCCACAGATGTTTTACCATTTTTTTTAATGTTTGGTAGGGAAGCGAGATTACCTATTGATTTGGTATTTGGTGTTGAACAAAACCAAAAAAGACATCATAGAATGAAGTACATTCAAGAATTAAGGGATAAACTTAAAAAAGCTTATGTTATAGCTACAAAATCAGCGAATAAGGCCAGAGACCATCAGAAAAAGTATTACGACACAAAAGCTAAAAGTACTAATATCATTGTAGGTGATAGAGTTTTGGTAAAAATTGTTGCTTTTGGTGGTAAACATGAACTTGCCAACAAATGGGAAGATGACATTTATGTTGTTTTAAAACAACCTAATTAAGATATTCCAGTATTTGTTGTAGAGAAGGAAACGGGAGATGGGAAGAAAAGAACCCTACACAGGAATGTATTATTTCCCATAGGTACCATTTCAGATCCATTAGTTAAGACTAAGAAAGTGAAGAAAAGTGTAGAACCTGAACTAACTACTAGAAGCCAACCAAATTTTGTCTCAGATTCTGAAGATTCAGACTTTGATGATGACAATGTTTTTGTTTCAGCAAATACAACAGAACCTGATGTTGAACACAACATAGGTATAGAAGTAGAATCTGACATTTCTGTTGTAGGTGAAACAGATTCAGAACATGAAGGTGACGACTTCATTGTTCCTGAATCTGATGTTACTGCTTCTGGTGAGGACGCTCATAACCCACTTGAAGATGGGGGAACAGAATTAAGTGAACATGACAATGATGATGCTGAAGATTATCAGGTTGACGATTTAGACATTAGGGCAGATAACCATGAAGCTGATATTAACAATACTAACAATGAAAGGGCAGATAACCATGAAACTGATATTAACAATACTAACCATGAAACTTCTTTCCAGGATAACCCCCTAGAAGAAACACAACCACAACCAATTCCCGTACCCAGAAGATCTAGAAGAGAGAGAGAGAAAACCACCAGACTGGATAAAACAGACCAATTTATATTTTCAGCTCAACATCAGAAACCCATATGGATTCTAAAAACAGATTACATTCTATCAATTTCAGATTTATTGAAGGAATTTCCACAATATATGTCAGAAACTATATTATCTTTGATAAATAACACCAATATCTAGGAAGACATTCTTTTAGTGGAGGGTGGATGTGGTAGTGTGTATATTAAGTAATTAAGTAACACTGAGTAATGTTAACTTTTAGAAGATATGTGTATATTTATTTTAAGCTGTGTTGTGTAACTTGCCAAATATGGTATTGAATATTGGAAATTATGTACTAATCATGTAGATTGGTCAGTTACACTGGTCATTCCGTTATGTAAAATTATATTGGTCAAAAAGAGTATAAATAGTAAATTTTAAATAGTAATTAGGCAGTCTAGAGAGAAAATTTCGAAATGAACCACGTGATAAAATTAATAAGTGTTGATATTGGATATGGAAATTTGGGGTGAGTGCAAATGATATTTTTCATGTTATAATATTATAAAGATGACAAATGTGAAGTACATATCAAATTTTGTCTATGTTATTATATTGTTAGTTAAACAGAATGAATATTACCGGATTTGTATTATTAATCAGTTTGTTAATACACTTGCATTAAAATCATAAAGCTTGAATATTGTTTTACCATAAACGTTTCATAAAATATATGTAAATGTGAGTTTTTAACATGTATGTGTGTCAGTACTTATATCTGTGTAAATAACGAAGTAATTATTATTGTTGTGTGCTCATGCGTCCGAGTATCTGAATTTTAAGACATTGATGAAAATCTGTGAGAAATATTCATAGAGTAAATATTTATATATTGTAATGTTGTATTTCTATATAAAATTTATAAGGAACATGTAGATTTACTTTATATAGGTACATGATGTATAAATGTGACAATTGTTTCTTTATATATATATAGGAAAAAGATATAGTGTGTGTGAAAAAGTTTAAACCGTTCACCATCATAGTACTATATACTTATAAGTGACATATATTCATTATTGCAATGTTTATCTTATTTATTTTACCATGCATTATTGCACTTAGCCATAATAATGATTTAAATATAATAAAATGTTAAATTATGTAAGAATGTAAAGAATTATAAGCAAACGATGAATTCAGTTTTTCAATCAGCATAATTCATTAAATTGTAAGAAAATAAGCAAGTTATTATTAAAATCATTGTAATGTTTATCATAATGTATTTTAAATGTGTATTGTATGTGTAGTAATGTTTATCATAATGTATTTTAAATGTGTATTGAATGTGTAATATATGTGATAAATTGTTACTATGTATTTATGTATGTCATATGTATTTTCAGTGATAAAAATGTGACGGATAAAATATGTGATGAATAAAAATGTAAATAAGAAGAAAGTGTAGTAAAGTTGTGAATCAAATGACCAGGACTCCAGAGAGAGAGAGAGAGAGAGAGAGAGAGAGAGAGAGAGAGAGAGAGAGAGAGAGAGTTAACCCCGGTTACATATTTACTTATTTTTAAAAAATACTTAGTAGTGTAGTAAACTCTGTAATCTACGTTACCAACGCGGAACAGAGGTCTGTTCATTCAATGACAAACTTTCACTTCACTGTAGATCTACGACCAACTTTCGCACTCAAACAGAAAATACCATTAAAAAGGTATAATCAACTAAATAACCACCAGAAATGACTTTGAAATTGTAAAGTGTTGCATATAAAAGTCATTGAAGCCCCAGTAAGAACACTCATGGTGGTTGCATATTTCTTTCTTATCACAACAAAATGATGTTTATATCAGTTTTTATGCCAACTATGTTCAAAATAAAAGTCTTAAATTACGTTACTGACAAAAAAGAAGCAAAGAAATTATCAATACTTTTTGTTTGAGCCGATCAATGATTATCGTCTGCACACTGTTAATGAAGGTCAAAACAGATGCAAATGGCGCAATTGGTTAAAAGGGGAATAACTCAGTGACAGATAAAACTTTTTTCACGATAGTTTACGGTTACACGGTAAGTTATTATGGCAATAGTGCATTTAAATACACCATTTTGTATCGTCGATATAACGTAGATTACATCACGTAGATTACAAAGCTAGTTTATTGCCTCCGGTTTCACCGATCAATTGGATTGATGTGGAAAAATATGTTTTCATTTACTTACCATCACAAACGCTTATAATAGGCACAAACCGTTTTAAGCGCCATAACTGTTATGATGCAATAGCAAAATTAACGTAGCTTACAGTGTTAACGAAACTCTAGGTACACAGGACATGCCGGGACTTAATCTAAGGAAATTATAAGAAAGTAACTCAATAACTTTTTTGTTTGTGTAATGATAAATAATTTAGTTTATTAATGTTGTATAATCTTAAATAAGTTTATCTAATTTTCTCCTTTTATGTGATTTAGGACCCGATAACGTAGTTTACATCGAATAATGAGACATCGTAAAATATTATATAAAACTTATGAAAATGATTGAAACATTCTGATTTTTGGGCAGTGTTCTGTTTCATATGTCTTCTTTGAAGAGAATTTTTTTTTGTGTGGAATAACTTATATACAGGCACAAAAAAATAGTCTAAAATAATGCATACATAAAAACGACAGATCATTTTTGCTTATTCTGTGACGATAACAGATGTGAAAAATGAACATTCATGTGCACAATTTAGTTTTTGTCTGCAATACATGTACAGAACAGTTGTTGCCTTCTGTTATAAGGTTTTATATTTAAAAAAACACAAGCAGAATTAGATAGCTACATACTAGGGACACACTTTAAGTAAAAGTGACCATTTATTTTGAGAAATAGTGATCTATCTTCATGAATGGCAGCAACACCAGCAACCTCTATACATTCAGGTGTCCCATTTGAGAGAATAAACTGTGGCATGTGGGTGTCCAACTCAACTTTAACTATTCCACCAGGATCACCATCATGCGAGACAAAAACAGAACTTCCCACTACTGAAAGAGCCATAACTTTTCTGCAAGTTAGTGGGTATGGAGTCAGCTCGTTGATCACCCCTCTAGTAATAACACGTCTTGCTGCAGGTCACACGTGTACAATACTCTATTCCTGTCTGAAGCAACCACAAGTATGTCTTGACAAGCAGTTGCTATACATGTAGGCAGGTGCAAAAATTTCCGTCACATTCTTATCTCAGCTCAGACTGCTTTATTCAGCATTTTCAGTACACTTCAAGCATCAGAAAGTACCAAATTTATATTACAGAAGCGAAGGAGAAAGTGGCATCCTTGAGCACTTACCTGAAAGAATGTGTGTCAAATGTCCAGGAGGTTTTGGGAGTTACCAAAGTAACAAATGGCCCGGACGGAACAGTTGCCAGTAAAACAACTGGATCAGTTGACATGATCAAGAATGAACTACAACATCCAGAAAGACACACCCCCCGGATGTCCTATAGATCTGCAGTCATGTTTGACTGTGGAAGTGGAGAATCATCATGCCAATGGTCACTTTAAGGAGCAGTTTTCCCCCTGCCTGCAAAATACTAGGAATCTGTCAAACACAGTTCATGAGAGTATGAAAAGAGCAGTAGCGTGGTCGGTTCACTATTACACCAACCCAACTTCGTACTATCCTGTCCCAGGAAACACAATGAGTTTGTGTGCCATGCCCAGAATGGGTCATCTGAAACCTACCAGAACTCTGAATGCTGCGGAGCAAGATTGGGCAAATAACTTTGGACAATGTGTTCAGCAGAAGACTGTGAGACAGGAAACAACGAAATTCAAAGCAGGCACTTTACCCTTGAACATGTATGAAAGTAAAGTGAAAGCAACACAGAAGATATTGTTTGAAAAGGAGAAAGATGTTGCTGTTGGTTATAGATGTGTTGTACCAGAAAAAACATCTGGTTCGCGAAACAGTGAACCTGATGACCAGACTGACCAGGTCTCAGAATATGACTGATTCGTCAGATGAAGAGGATATTTCCTCAGCAGAGTCATACAGACAGTCAGCAGCAGCAGCAACAACTTTAGACTTGTTAAGGGCAGTGGCAACAAGAAGCGGGAGAACTATCAAGATTTCTCCAAAATACCTGTAACATTTTCACCATTCTAATGGATGAAATATAATTATGCATATAATGAATGAAACAGTTTACTGCATGTCTTAAAAGAAGTGATGTTGAGCTACTTTGGAAACGTAAGTTTGTTGTTATCTGTTATCTTCACGTTATTTACTGTTTACTGTTTTTCCTTCATTTTGTACATTTTGTATTCACTGTTAACTGTTTTCAGCAAAATCAATTTGCTATTATCCTGTTTTATATATTATTTTAGCATATGCAAATTGTTTACAATTCAACAAAAACGATTTCTTGGTTTCATCATTGCGGTGCGTGGCATTAACAGAGCACATTTCAAAGCAAATTATTTACGAAAAAGAGTCTACAAATTCATTAACACTACATTTATTTACTTCCTATATACACTCGACAATTTCCTCAGAAGCCTTAGTTTGTCCGCTGACACTCCGCTCTGACTATATTCCTTCCACACGCCGAAAATTCTCTCAACCTCTACTTCTACAGTTTCTAAATCTATAATAAACGCAGAGGCATGAAGTTCCTAATCAGTGACTTAATTAATAACAGTTATTAAGTCACTAGCCTAATAAACGAGTAGATTCATCCGGATCCATCTTTTGTTGTCGATGTAAAGAATAAGTTTGATACTACTGGTTGTTTTTACTTTTCGCCATACTGTAGTCAAACTATTTTCTTTAGCTATATATTTGTATATCGTCATTTTCTACGTTTTCTGTATCATTATTTTTCTGCATATGATGAATTGGAATGATTGAACAATTCATTTATATTTATTTATTTCATCATTTGTTGTTTTTGTTGTTTTAATAGCATTTTTTAATTGATTTCCAGAAATGTCTTGGTTGAGTTTTTGCATTTTTTTCTAATCGCTGTCCCTCTTTTAGATTAAATTTATTTTTTGCTTTTTTTTCGTATCTTGTTATATCTTGTTATACATCCTAGTTATTAGAATAATGAAATAAATTTGCGTTTGATTAAAAACTAAACTTGATTATTTACGTCGGGCAATATGCAAACAAATAAATAGACACCACAATTATTGACACAATGTAAATCAATTTGCATTTAGTAAAACATCTCTTTTTATATTTAAAAACTGTAAATTAAAGACATACCGCTTTTCGTTAATTAAAGGTAGACCTAATACTTTGGTCGCACATCATGCAAAATAAATTGACATGTCTTTTCATACATTACAAATATTGAAATTACTTGATAAATTTGAATACAGTTGTGTTTTTTATCTTTTTCTGGGCAGGTCTATTCCCCGGAACCCTTCTTAATATTGATAAGGAAAACCCGGAACCCACGGAACCCTTCGTAACTTACTTATTATGCAATATAAATTCATAATTTTGATACCAACTGAAAGAGTATGAAGTTGTCTTAACGTTCATAGTAAAAAAATAACTTTATGATCAGAATTTTGTTTTTAAATTAGGATCAAAGTTGGGTAAATTTTCATTGAAATATTGCAGCCAAAATTCAATATTATAAAACCCGGAACCCACTGAACCCTTCGTAACTTACTTATTATGCAACATAAATTCATAATTTTGGTACCAACTGAAAGAGTATAAAGTTATCTTTACGTTCATAGTGAAAAAATAACTTTATGATTAAAATTTTGTTTTTAAATTAGGATCAAAGTTAAGTATATTTTCATTGATATATCGCGGCCAAAATATAATATTATAAAACCAGGAACCCACGGAACCCATAATAACTTACTTTTTATGTAATATAAATTATGTATTGAGGTTTTTATCAACTTATATCCAGTTATACAGATAAAAATACGGACAAATAAAACTATTAAAACATAATTGTCTCATTCTCGTTACCTGCTCATTGCTACCTGCTAACGACACAGTAGCAACATAGAGGCGCACCCGTTACACTTGTGTACGCCGACGCGTGACACTCCACGAGAGGTAACCATTTTAGTCCCACCGCTGTCAATGGTATTTATTATATAATCAAATTATCAATGTACAGGTAGAAGTAAACATTACTACTTGAAAATACCGAAATATGCTGAAATTAATATAATTGGTATAACTTATTATTATAACATTTGGTAATAACGACGAAAAGGGTTTTCAAATTGATACATATATGTTATAAGTGCATGTAGGATTAACAATGTGACACATGCTGGCTGTAGAATGTACGCTGTGTGGACTCGACTATATTAAAAAAGTACAAAAAACAATATGCTTAAAATTATAGAATTGGTGTAGCTTATAATTATAACATTTGATAATGATGACGAAAGAGTTATTAAAATGGTACAGATATGTGCGAGTGATATTACATGATATATTTGCGCTAAAATTGACTTTCATTATGTTTCAGACAGTAGCAGTAGTTATCGGGGCTAATGACGTTCCGGGCTCCGATACGCCTAAAATTCTTGTTGAAATGCAGCTGCTATGCGAGAAGATTCATAGCATGAACAAAAGGTAGTTAATTTATCACGTTATATCACATCAAATTAAAGTCACCGTAAAATGGACACTTGTGGTTTCATATCGCATAAACACCACATGTGTTACCTGTAGAGTGGACTTGACATGTCAATCAAAATCTTGTATATATCTTTGATTTTATTAGTATTGTTTTAAGAGATAAAATGAGAGAGAGAGAGAGAGAGAGAGAGAGAGATGTAGAGATGTAACGTACAGGTTGTTTCAATTGCCCATGTATGCATTCCTTACCAAAATTTCTATCTATCCCGAATTAAAATGTGATAAATTCACATAATTCATAGTTCTGACGAAACACCGATGCCATCAGAGAAGGGGAATAACTCCAATACACAAAAATATTAATAGAATTTGTTCAAACTATGAAACCGCCAATTTGTTACCAATTTCTTTTTTAGAAACGATTTGAGTAGATAGTGAAGCTGCTTCACTTCATATAGGTAGGTCCATTATGCCAGCAAGTACAAGGTATTTGCTTCTTTCGTAAAATGTCTTATTTAGATGTTGAAACAGCTGAGCACTCTGTCGACATGTCTGCACATGAACATGAATGGTGAAGTCTCCTTCGACTATTTAACTGCTGTCAGTGTTTTATTGCTTGAATGACTGGCATGACGAAGACGGGATTGCTAGTCTGTTTTAATAACAATAGGCAGGGTGTTGCAGTATGAGTATATGGCTTTAAAAGAATCGTGAATTTGCTTTGACCAAGCATTCAGTAACAGAAAAAAACATAATTAATGAAGAATTGAAGGTAAAATCAAGTTTTGTCTTTGCAGCCTCTGCCAAATATTTGCATAAATTTGCATAGGGAAATTTTCAAGAAAATTACCCTTTTTTTTGCATTCAATTAATATCTTTTTCTCATAAAGATATGTTAAAATTGTAAACTTTTCTTTTTCCTGGTACTGTAGAGTCCTAGACATATCAACAAATTATACTGGTTATACCTATTACCATGAGTTTATCAACCATGTAAATGATGACATCAATAATAAACAGAAATAAAGTTACTTCTAAAAGATATTTCTAGTAAACATACCTTTGAAAATGATGAAACTCGTAAAAATATGGTGGTTGTTTATGATATACAGTCAGCCATTTTTATTTTTTCCTAGTATACATATTATCGCGAATCAGCCATTCAGATGGCTAGTAATGGTAACTTTCAAATAATATTAAAGCAAGTCCTGTATGAAAAATATTATTAAAGATTCAAATTAACGTAAACAGTGAGTTTGTGCACTTAAGAATTTTTGTACTGATTCTAATTATGCTAAAAAAAGGGCAGTGTTTCATTTCCCCTGCAGTTCCAGACGCACAAATCGCAGCCGATACGTCCCAAATATCTCAAATAAAGATATTTAATTCCCAACGCTATGTGTTTCTTGCACACTGCTTTGTAAACACTAGTGCGCTCGCATCATCAGATGAATTTCAAGAGCACTGGGTAGTGCGACATATTGCACGTCTCTATGGAGCCTTGTAAAGATTTTTATTTTGCGTCTCCCGAGATAAATTAATGTTTCATTGATTTATTTCAACAGTTTGTTCATGTTGTCAAGCCATATAACAGCGTTAAATAACTTACACAGCGAAGCGGTGTCGGTGGATTTTTTCCAGTACATAAATTGAATAAGGCGTTATGGACAGCAGATCAGATATCAAAATTATAAAAAAGCTGTCCATTTACGCCTTATTTAATCAGGCTAGAGCATCGGGTTACTACTGCACATCTTTCTAAACAATGGTGCGCGCATCTAGCATAATCAATGTCGTCTACCGTTGCGAGTGGTAAATACGCAAGCTGCTTGCCGACCATGAATACTTCTTGTGTATTCAGACGACTTTATAGTGCTATGTCGGCTGCTAAAAAGTTCAAGCAGGGTACGCTTTGTCATTCGTTCCGCAATCTGACTATTCTTGCAAGGCTGGCCCTGACATGTATACACACAGCAGGGTGTGAGAGGGGATCTAAAGACAGGAGAGTCTATGAACTGAAGAATTCATAATAACTGAAATGTAAAGGAATATAATTATGATATCTTGTACTACAAACTAATATATACAAAATTACATATTTGTTTTATGTATTTCTTTCAGTTGCTTCCAACTGATTCTTACCGTTTTTAATTGGGTTTCACAGTGGTTCAGGACCCCCTAGTATTTTTGGGCCACTTTGTGACCCTAAAATAAGAGGACTCACACTTTCAAATGGGGACTAGCAAATGCTAGACTCAGCGAGTCCCAGGACTCACAAATATAAATATGTAAATGAAACACTGCAAGGGCACAAAAATGTTGACACTCTCCAAAGAAATCTTACTGGTTTACAGTTATATAATGTGCACCCATCTTTTTCAAATGTCACACTGTCCCCATGTTAGAAATTTTAAGTGCACCTGTGTGAGATAATGTTATTATACAGGCATTCGCGGTAGTATGTATATCGCGGTATTAAGTATATAAGGGATATAATTAAATCACTGGTAAATTGCAAGGCCCACTCTGAGACATTGACACACTTAAAATCGTAAATGTCTAAGCTGGATTTTTCATTTGCTCTCCATTTCGATAATATTTCATAAGTTCAGAGACATAATTATAATTGAAAGTAAAACCAGTACTCAAACACACCCATTTCCACAAGTAACTGATAACTTTCCCACTTGAATCAGTGGTGAGAGATCTATGATTTTGAGACGCAATGTCATATATCAATCATCAAGGAGATTGTGGCCTGCTAGAAATAGATTTCCCAGCCCTGGATTGATAGTCAGCCGTGCTAACGACTTAGCTATAATCTTGACCCAGCTGTACTGAAAATAATGTTTGTGATATATGTATAGTTAATTCTATAGTTTGATTATATTTGAATAATATTATAAACGGGAATGCTATTATTGTTAAATGATGTTTTTTAATCCATTTTAGGTGCAGGATGAACTTTTCAGAATTGTTTCGACAGTCTAACCAGATTTGTAGGTTTTCGCCAGATGGAAAATTCCTGGCCTCTGTTGTGGAGTTCAGACTCATCGTTAGAGATGTAGAATCATTTCAGGTACAATCTAGTTATTTTCACTCCAAAAATAAAAAATGCAACTCTTTTTTTTATGCCTAAAACACTTCATTAATGAACTCCGCCAACACACTTTTGCTGATGCTATTTAGTAAATTTATGGAATGCAAAAAAGAAATTCTCTAACCTTGTGATACAGATACAAGCTTGGAACACTTTATGTGAGGCACTTTACCAATCTCTCCCAGGGCGCATTGCACTAGTGCTCCAACATCTCAACTTTTGCAAAAATCTTGAATATTAATTCTAATCACACAATTGACACATATATAGCAGTTTTACATTATTTTATTCATACCAAATCCGCATTTACGCTTCCACATAAATTGCCTTAATGATATGCCTATGCATTCGATTATTTTGCGTGAAAGGAAATAAATAAATACTTTTAGTAAAAAATGCAGATTTATTATATTTTTAATGAAATTTGTTAAAATCACCATGTACTGTAAGAATGATCATGTGTAGGTTTAAATATAGCAAAAATCTTTGAGACAAAAGTGAATGGAGTGTAATGTTCTGAATGGTATTACTCAGGGCATTTCAGGGTCATATGTATATATTTTTGAGATGTTATGATATTATTAAATGACAATCTTAACTTTTCACCTGATATAAGTTTGTGCAAAATAAATAAATGTAATTCATTTCCAGACAGTTGGTGTAACAAGACTTTGTAACTGTTAAGAACTTAATATACTCTAAATTGTCATGCTATGGTATAAAGCAGTTTACTACCGATATACAAATGAGTTAACAGTATACTTCTGATATACAAATTAGATTGAATTAGATACTGATTATATTAAAACTGTTTTCCAGATTCAGAATTTGTTCAACTGCATGGACACCATTCAGCAGATAGAGTGGTCAGCAGATTCACAGTTCATTCTGTGTGGCCTGTACAAACGTGGGCTTGTACAGGTCTGGTCACTGGAGCAGCCTGATTGGAAATGTAAAATAGACGAAGGATCTGCTGGGCTGTGTGGTGTCAGGTATCACAGCATATCATCTCATAGCCTAGTTTTGTAGCCACATTAAATACTTGAGCATGAAAGTTTTAATTTGGGGTTTATTTTGTTGAACCTATCATGTACCTGTCGATAATTTTACCTAGGGGTAGGGGTTGGGGAGAACTCACTCTGGGAATTCGACAACAATGAATGAAATTCCAATACCTGGGAGTTAGACAGATGATGGTGATACCAAGTGGGGCATTAGATATTTGATTAGACTACCACTCAGTGAAATTTTAAAAGTGTTTCATATTTATATAATATATAGCTGTGCCCAATTAGCTCAGTACATAAGTACTGAATAGAAATAAGAATACCAGCAATAAGAACAAAATAATAATAAAGATAATACAATTTTTTCGATAACGACACACAATATATCTTACACTCCTAGTGAAACTTTTTTGTTGTTAGAATATGCCAAATGTGAGTTAAAAATAAATATTGCAATAGTATTCGAATAGAAACAGACTATATCAATAGTATCACAATAGTACATTCAGCAATATCAATAGTATCACAATAGTACATTCTGTAATATCAATAGTATCACAATAGTACATTGGGCAATATCAATAGTATCACAAAAGAACATTCAGCAATATCAATAGTATTACAATAGTACATTCAGCAATACCAATAGTATCACAATAGTACATTCAGCAATATCAATAATATCACAATAGAACATTCAGCAATATCAACATTATTACAATAGTACATTCAGCAATATCAATAGTATCACAATAGTACATTCAGTAATATCAAGGACTTGTATAGAAGGATTGGAAACTTGTATATCCTGACTAAATGTCGATAAAGCAGCACACGAAGGATTCATTACTTGGCAAATTAATCATTCATAACGTACGGGCAATTGATTTCTTAACATAAACGGTAAGTTGTATGTAATTCTAGATGTTTAAACATGTTTCGACCATGCAAAATTCTCATTAATGAAAGATTTTGAGGTTTGAAGTCAAGTTTCTCATATTTAGATTCATCTCAACAATTTTAAACACAAATTGCTGAGAATGGTATAGTTTTGATGATAATTTCAGTCTGCAATGTAATAATTTTGATTTGTGTTCCTGAGGTGAATGGAAGTTAAGATAATTGAAAACAAGATATTGCGAGAAATTGCGTGAATATGAGAGCGTTCACAAACTCTCAATCAGTTGCATTTCCTTCTCTATATAATTCCTTGGTAATATTAATAGCATTGCAGGAGTCAAAATTGACATTGGAAGTCACCCATACTGTTGATATATAATATTCATGTGACTAAATCAGAAATAATATTAATACTGCTGGGGGGTTTTCTGTAAAAGAAAAACATATTGGTCACTCATACACTAGACTGTACTTACAATTACAGTCAAACCTGTGTTAGTGGTAACCTCTATTAAGCAATCACTTGTCTTAAACAGCCACAATTTCTATTTACCCGTACCATTTGATAATTTCAATTTTAATAAGCCGGTTTCAATCATTCATCTGCCTTAAGGGGTCAGTTTTGCTCTTTCCCTTGTATAAAACGCTGGGCCCAATTAGCTCAGTCGGTTACGCAACTGTCAGTCTAGGGGTCCAAACCCCGCCAGGCAACAGTCTCCTTGATGATTGATATACGACATTGTGTCTCATTATCATTAATCTCTCACCGCTGATTCAAGTGGAAAAGTTATCAGTTACTTGCGGAGATGGGGTGTACTCGACTACTGGTTAACCTTCCTTAATCCCAGGAAACAGTGGTTAGGTTAACTGAATGTCATAAAAATGACACTAAATATTCATTCTTTCATTCTTCCACTTGCAGATGGAGCCCAGACAGTCGTCATGTCTTGACCACGGCTGATTTTCATCTTCGTATAACTGTGTGGTCACTTGTCACAAAATCTGTGTCATACATTAGATACCCCAAACAGTGCCAGAAAAATATTGATTTCAGCACCGATGGAAGGTCTGTAGAAATATTCTCCATTTATCTAACATTGTAGCCTACATGTTAACAAATTAACTGCCAACACATGTTTCGCCTTTCCCAAAATTTTATTGCTAGAGTAATTTGATCCTCAAATTTAAATACGCTATAGTTTGTTATTGATAAGATAGTTTCTATATTAATTGGTTTGTATTCAATAAAAGAATTGACATTATTTACTATTAATAAGCTGTTTAAGATTTTTTATAATTGGAAGATGAAAATGATAAGCCTGCAAATTAGCAACTTAATTGACAAGTGTGTATTTGTGGTCATTGTCTCTGCCGTTACATATATGTATAGAAAATCTGTATTTTTATTTGGTGCAATCAGGATATAAATGAGTATCAAGCATGCTTTAAATTAAATTTATCTTGTCAGTGTATTTTGTTAAAAAAAAAAGAGGAAAAATGTATTACAGTAAAACCTGTGTAAGCGGTCACCTCTATTAAGCAGCCACTTGTCTTAAGCTTTAATAGAAAATTAACCTGTATTTAAGCAACAACCTTAAAAGGCCATTTTTCTCCTTCCCTTGACTGGCTGCTTAAGACAGGTTTGACTGTGTAAAGAATAGAAAAAAGTGTTATAAAGAATAGAAAAAATGTGTACTTAAGAAAAGAAAAAATGTGTAGTAAAGAATAGAAAAAAATGTGTAATAAAGAATAGGAAAAATGTGTAATAAAGAATAGGAAAAATGTTTCATAAAGAATAGAAAAAAAATGAACTTGGGAAAGATCATATTATTGAAGCCAGAGAGAGAAAACTGGTGTGTTTTGGCAAAATTCATGCTTTAAAAATGTTTTTACTGCAATTTAAATAAACAAAAGAGTAATAGGGTCTGTGGATATTATACACTTGAAAAAATATATCGGGTGTAAAAAAAGATGTGGATATATAATCTTACATAGTGTTTAGAATTTCAGGTCAACTTTCATTTTGCACACATGTTTATTAAAGCATATGCTGTATATATAAGAAATTTGTCCATTTTGTAATTTTTCAACATAATTACAAAAAACAATTTAATAGCTATATGTTGACATTTTTCTAAATTTTTAATGTAAGCATTATTTTTTTTCACATTCACATTATTTAGCGCTTTTAAAAGAAGATTAAATGCATGTCATTAATAAGGTTTCCTCCCTTATTCCATGTCTTTTGTTGTTTTTTTTGTAACTACATGTCGACATCTATTATAAATATGTTACTGAAGTTGTCACATATTTATTATATTTTTGGATTTACATTTTTTTAAAAGTACATTTAATTATATTTTTGTTTACCGGTATACTTATTTATCTTAGCTCAATTGCGAAGAAAGCTCAAAGTTTAAATGAATTGCTCTCAAGTCCTGCTTCCTTGGAAGAACTTGTAGGGAGTGTTGTTTTTTAAGAAGTATCGGGTTGAGCTAGGGATCGAACCCACAACCTCTGCTGTGTGCGGCCAACTTTCTATTAACTACATTACTGCCCTGCTTTGATAATTAGTTTTTCTGGTTGTCTTTGAATTATTTTTTGATAAATAAAACTTGACTGGAAATTGTTTTGATAGTTCAACTTGAATATTGATAAATGTGTTATCTGTTTGTACACAGGTATATGGCCCTGGCCGAGAGACGAGACTGCCAGGACTTTATCAGCGTGTTTGCCTGCAGTTCCTGGGAACTTGTGAAGCATTTTGAAAGCAGCACAGAAGATCTGGCAGGGATTCAGTGGTCACCAGACAGTAGCGTTCTTTCAGTCTGGGACACGCCTCTCAACTACCTGGTGCTTCTGTACTCTGTAGATGGACGCTGCCTCGCAAAGTTCAGTGCTTACGATTATGCCCTAGGGATTAAGACATTAACCTGGTCGCCTACTAGCCAGTTCCTGGCTATTGGCAGCTATGATGAGAAGTTGCGACTTCTGAATCATGTGACTTGGAAAACTATAACGTCATTTGACCATCCAGAAACATTAGATAATAAAGACATGGTAGTGTACAAGGAGATTGAAACACGTACACCTCAACCTGTCAAAAGTGACTTTACTGACATTCCTACCACTGCCTTGTTTTCACCTCAGAGCAAATACGAAGTTCAGTCATGTCCAGTAACCATTCCAATTGTAAAACCTGACACTAGCAAAGCCAATCCAAAGCGAGGTCTCGGTATTGCGGTATTTAGTCAGGACTGCAAGTATATGTTTACACGGAATGATAACATGCCTCACACACTGTGGATCTGGGATATTCAGAAGCTTGCTTTATGTGCTGTAGTGATCCAGTCTGCTCCAATCAAGCATGTGGAATGGGATCCAGTCAAAACCAGACTAGCTCTCTGCACAGGTGTGAACAAACTGTACATGTGGTCCCCGGTGGGCAGTCTGTGTGTTGAGGTGCCTGTAGAAGGGACGTTCCAGGTTCACTCCCTGAAATGGCACCCAGATGGTGGGTCTCTCCTGCTCCTTGGGAAGGACATGATGTGTATCTGCTATCTGAATGACAATAATGATGAAGTTGATGATACCTTAGAGTAGTAACGTTATATCTAGCAGATGTGATATTAATTTATTAGTGCTTTATGTCAAGTGACACTGTTAGGTTATGTACAGTTGGAGACCAGGTAAGGTGATTGGAAAGGATGGGGTATATTTTATCCACTTAATTTAGCTAAATACTAGCACTCATCTTAAAATGGGTGTGGGGGGAGCAATTTAGCGCTGACCATTAAAATTTGGGAATAAATTTCCAAATATTTTTAAAAAAGTTTCTATATTGAAATAGGATTATTCTGAAAAGGCTTATTTGAATTTTACGATATTATATCTTCTAGAAAGGGTCCTCTGTGGCCGAGTGTTCTAAGCTGTTTCAAGATCACTTACCACTAAACACTATAAAGGTTGTAGGTCCGAGTCCAGCTTGATCCAAAAACATTATGTGAAAAAGTTTGCCAGTTATTTGCGGAAGGACGATAGTTCTACTTGGATTCATTCTAAGGTCTTCCTCCACCAACAAAACTGGATATGCTATGTAATCTGAAATGTGTTGAAAATGACATTAAACCCTATTCAAAAACAAAATAATATATTATCTTGTAGAAGATAATGTTAATCAAAGTAAATTACCTAATTTAAATAATATATTAGTAAGGAAGGTTTACAACTGAAATAAATTTAAACTTTGAACTATTCATTTCACTAATTATAATGGATAATTTGATACATATCTTTGGAAATCTTGGAATATATATACCCCACCTTTTCAACATCAAAACAATTATCTAGGACTCGTGTGCATATGTTGGTTGCTTGAACTAACTGTGATACCTTTTGCCTCAAACACAAATGAGACTCAATATCCGAGAATAGCGAATGTTATTTCTGCAGCCAAAGTATTCTGTGGTATGGATGAAATATTATTATGCAAATAGATTTTCTTCATTATTGTTGATTATGAATAAAAATTGATTTGCAGTTCTATGAAAAAAAAGATACCCACACCATAAGACTTGACACTGGAGTGTTTGCTCACCCCATCCACGCACTCAACCTACCAAGCTGTGACGGAACAATTTATGACGCGACATAAAAACATATGAAGTAACACTTGGTTTAACATGTTTGGTATGCAAGAAAAATAGGGGAAGGGCCGTAATTAAAGTTGTGAGATCTTGTGGCCCAACCCCATTGTTGCAAATACAAATGCAGTAAGATATGATTAAACCAGAAAAATAATCTTACATGGCTTTTTTAGCTCGGATAGAAAATTCTGTCCCTTGATAACTGTTTTCATGGGAACATCCTGACATAACAGCTATTCCTTGGGAGTGAGTTTTCAATCTGTACTTCAAACTTGTGCAAGATTCTTATATTCCGAACCGTTATAAGAAACACATATATACAATACTTACACAATTATTTTAGAAAATATTTTGTCCATAATAACAAGGAATTATATAGAGGAGGAAAGGCAACTGATTGAGATTTTGTGAACACTCGCGTATTGGCGCAAAATTTCATTTTTAATTATCTTCATTTCCATTCATCTCAGGAACACAAATCAAAATTCTTACACTGCAGAAAGAAATTGTCATCAAAACAATAGTATCTCAGAAATTTGTGTTTAAAATTAATGATGTACTTGTGATTATTAAATGTGTATACTTCAGCTAAAATATCCACAAATTACTATAAATTTTCCTTAAAACCTCAATGCCTTTAATTCAAGAGCATTTTGCGTTATCAAAACATGTTTAAATATCTAAGATTACATACAACTTACAGTTTATGTACAAGAAATCAGTTGCCTGTGAATTATCATCAACATACATATATAGTCAGGAGATGCAAGTTTCCTATCCCTCTATACAAGTCCTTAATAATAATCATCAAACATTGTCACAGTCTTCATTTATTTATGTAACTATGATCATTAGTAGAAACACACAGTCTTCACCAGGGGCGTAGCTGGTTTAATTTGGATGTGTAGGCAAAGGCAGTGTAGGTAGGGGGTCCGGTGTATGCTCCCCCATACATTTTTTAAATATGAACTTGAAATGGTGGCTTCTGTTGCATTTCAAGACATATTTACAGCTATTACTCAGGGTTCATATAATGATTGAGCAAAAATACACAGAAACTTATTTTACAGCATTATCAAACACAATAAAAACCAACTTCTCATCTCATTTATACCCTTGGACTTATCCCACAATCACATTTTATTGCATTTTTGGCGTTTTTATATATTCCAATTTTCGGAGAAAGGTGTAGGCCCGGGCCTACATGGCCTAGCTATGCCCCTGTTCAAAATAAACAGTTTTTGGAACTTTCGTTGTATGGTGTAATATTCTGCTGAAAATAATTCTGCTGTGCTCTATATTGAACCACAGAAGTATTTTATCCACAGAAATAACCGTTTTTACAGTGTAAATATATATATCATTTAGAGTTGTGTTACTTGCAAGTGTTGATCACAGGTTGACCCTGTTGTATGATGGATATTATGATCAAGTGCTGATATCGTTGCTTCTTCCAACGTCTTTACAACCTTGAGTGGATCCAGTGAGCTCAGTCGGTAGTGCGTCTGATTATCAATCCAGGGGTTGAATCCCTGCCAGACCACAGTTTCCATGATGATTGATAATCCAGCATGGGGTCCCAATGTCATTCATTTCTCACAACTGATTAAAGTGGAAAAGTTATCAGTTACTTGCAGAGATGAGTGTGCTCGTGTACTGGTTAACCTTCCAGGTTCCCAGGAAAGAGTGGTTAGGTAAACAGATCATCTGTTAGCCCATGGTGGCATTAAAAACTACACTTACACTTCAGATGAAACAACCTAGATCTGGTCCATATATAATATGTCCATTTATAGTTTATGTAAACATATTTTTTTCAAATTAACTACCACTATGTTTTTTAGCTCACCTGTGAGCTTTTGTGATCGCCTGGTGTCCAGTCGTCTGTCGTCCGTCGTTTACTTTTAGTTTTTAACAACTTCTCCTCTGAAACCACTGGGCCAATTTTGATATAATTTCACAGAAATGTTCCTTGGGTGACCCTCTACCAAGTTTGTTCAAGCCATCTTAATTTGGCGGCCAGTGGGTGGGGTTAGTTTACTATATAAGCTATAGTAAAAATTTAAAATTCTTCTTGTCAATAACTACTGGCTCGATTTTAAAATAATTTCACAGAAATGTTCCTTGGGTGACTCTCTACCAAGTTTGTTCAAGCCATCTTGATTCGTAAAAAAAACATAGCAGCCATGGGGTGGGGTTAGTTTTATGTCAAATTACTTCCCTTGTTTTATAGCATAAATGTCTGTATATAGCAATTATTATAAGAAGAGGTAATAAACTCTTTAAATAAACTTTTTTTTGCTATTATTATACAATATTATACCAGATATAAGTTTTAAAAGATAATTCATCATAAAAAGATGAATGATACAATTATAATCAATGATTGAAGATTGAAATATTATTCATATATCATGAACCATTTTAAAATAGGTGTTTTTCTGAATACAAAAGTCGAAGTTTTTATGGATCAGACAAGGATGGTTTACTGCTTCACAATAAAGCAATACCATATTTTTAGCTAGTTTCATCACAGCAAGAAGTCTGCTTGAGATTTTCAGTGTCAAAGTGTACTTGAAATCTTAATTTGATTTTTAGGGAGAGTGCACTGCAACAAAGATTCTTTCAAGCGATAGAAATTGGGAAGGCTTGTGTTTGAAACTCATAGGAATATTTATTGTGCTGGAACTGTGGATTGTTTCATGCACAATAGATTAGTCTGATGCTTTAGTTTGAAACCGTTCTCAAATATAACAGGTTCAATTTGTGCTGAACTGGATTTTTATCTTAGCTCGAAGACTTAGCAGCTATAGTAATAACTTCAAAAGCCTTCTTGTCAGAATCTACTGACCTGATTTTGATGTAATTTCACTGACATTTACCATGGGTGAACCTCTACCAAGTTTGAACTCTTCTACGCATCTGTTACATCTTCAAAACAAATCAAAATTCTAACTACTTGCCCATCTCGTCTTTCTGGAAGATTGAATGTACATGTATTATATAATCTGCTTATGTTGGGTGACTCAAGGTCAGTCAGGTGAGCGATATAGGGCCAACTTGGCCCTCTTGTTCACTCTCTCTGTGAAATCTTTATATGTACCATCCTAGAATTTTATTTAAATTGTTATTGAAACCAGTCCATTTATATTTATATATAGTTAATGGAGTAATTGAATTTATAATAAATAGTATGATTTTTGTCAAAGGCTAATTTCAGTGCTATTATTGTAAATTGTGATGCTGTTGTTGACTTTATTTAATATGATACTAATAGCAAATATGGACAGATTTCATTACAAGACTACTAAAGTAATTATGTCTTCTGCTCTCTGGGAGACATATTGGAACCCCCTCATCATCTGTGGTTGCATTTAGTTGAAACATGCTGGGAATGATCAGTTTGCATTCCAGTTCAGTGATTTTTGGCAGATTTATGACCCTTTGATGTTTTCGCAAAAAAAATCTTGCTCGTGTGTCCGTCCACAACCTACGACCATATTTTAACAAAACTTGCTGCAAATGATTTATTTAAAGAGGCATCGCCTATAAAGATAAAATATTTAACACTGATTATTTAAATGCTATCATGAAAAAAGCTTTGTTATGAACTTTTTGTTCAGAAACATGCATTCTTTTCAACCTCTGTAATGCATGTTTTACAGTCAGAATGTGCAGTATTGTTGTTGATTAAATTTCGTCGCACTCTTAATGCTATAACAACAATTATCCTAAATCCAATAATGCCCAAGTGACAATAATTAATCTACAAATTTCAGGTAATTGGTGAAGTGCATTCCGAAACTATACGGAGTTGGCGAGGCCTCTTTAAAGGTTTGACGTGCATATAATATTTGCTTTACTTTTCGGTCTCGTGGCAGTTTTTTTCATGCAGCCCCATCACCAGTCCCACTTAGTCAGTTTTAAACATTAACAATAACATTGAAGATAATTCTCACAAATGTAGTAGGGGGGCACGTAATATTTCCCCCACAAGACAAATTCTAGGTTTATTTATTGTTTTCCTAGGATGGTAGATCTATAGTTGTAAAACTCTAATATTATTTATAAAAAAACATGTGTATATTTGTGTAACCTCATGAAAATGATATTTGTATTTGAAACTAATACAATATTAACTTGTAAGACACTGTTATTTGTCATTTTATTGCCAGCTGCAACAATCAGCAAAGCTTAAATCATGCTACATTGTCAAGCCATCTGTCTGTCCCATCACAAACTTAGTTGTGGAACGTGTGGTCTATTGTGGGTTTGATCCTCTGCCACCGCAATGTTCGGTTTCCTTCAACAAGACCCAATTAGCTCAGTCGGTTAAGTGTGTGACTATCAATTCAGGGTTCGTGTTTGAATCCCCGCTCTGCAACAGTCTCCATGATGATTGCTATACGGCATCGTGTCTCATTATCAGTCACCTCTCAACGCTGATGCAAGTGGTAAAGTTATCAGTTACTAATGCGGAGATTTGGTGTGCTCCAGTTAATCTTTCAGCATCCCAGGAAACAGTGGTTAAGTTAAATGACGCTACATATTCAAATAATCAATAAGTCGACAAGACACTTTATCCACATATGCTTAGTTACATTTGGACCGTCATTTGTATAAGTTTTAAGAACTTGTTTCACAATTAATACAAATAAAGAAACGCTTTTGTGTGTGATTTGTGGGGACCACTCCTGAAATTAGTGGTTGGATTTTAATCAAACTTTTCAGGAATGTTGTACTTGATGTCCAGTTATTCCTAAAGAAAATTCAACTCTGTTCGAATGATCATTGTGTCAATATCACTTTTTTGTATTCTTAAAGTAGTTTTTTATACTAATTTATTTTATCTTGATTGCGAATTATTCTCTTGAACTCTGTTTTTAAAGATTGCTCAAGTATGTATCATCTGGGTGTTTATAAGACATGGTATTGAACATGCGACCACTAGGTGAGGGGTCTACAATGCATCCACTATATCACCGCCTTGTTTACTTATTCAATATTGCGGCAGGTACCACAGGAGCTTGGGGAGTGGATAATAACATTTAATGTGGTATGCTAGGGGACCTGCCTACCCCAATTAAATGTTATTATCCACTCCCCAAGCTCCTGTGGCAGGTACAAGGATGTTAAGTTACATAGAATAATATGTGTAAAGTTATAATTATGGAAACTATCCAAATTCTGATTTTACACCAGCATTGGCTACCATTACTAAACGTAGACTAGACTAATTGGAAGGCATCAAAATCCAATATGGCTGCCATTACTAAACATGGACCAGATTAATAGGAAGGTGTCACTTGTCTCAAAATCCAGTATGGCTGCCATTACTAAACATGGACCAGATTAATAGGAAGGTGTCACTTGTCCCAAAATTCAATATGGGAGCCGTTGCTAAAAGTATAATAAATTAGCATAAATTTTAATCGATATCTTTGAAAATTTGTATGCATTTTTGGACCATTTCATGAACATTCTTAAGTAAGTTAAAGCAAATTTGTGTTCTGTCCATAAATGTTGAAGATGTCAGTCACAGAGACACATAAATAACATAGAGTTATAAATAGTTTTCATCCCCTTAGATCTATCATTTACATTTACTATATATTTACGGATATTTTTATCAGTTTAAATTTCACATTTTATTCGAAATAATGCAGAGAATTCCGTAAAAATAAGGAAATATGTAACTGGTAATTCCTGACACACTGCCTTTAAAAGGACATTCGATAATAAAGCATGTCAAGACATGAAATCAACCTTTACACCTCATAGGCGTAGGAGCCAGAGGCCAAGGTGGTGGAACCGGGCCTCCCCAATATTCAGGTTCAGCATATACTTTGGGGCCTGGAAGTACATCCTCATACATTCTCTCCTCAGGTTGCCCCCTCCCAACCACCTATAATTGAAACGCTCCTACACACAAGACCTATGACGTAAAGTGTCATGAAAATGTCATACTATATGAAGCTTTATATTTAAGAAAATATTAGCTATAAAACTAGCTACATCCAGCTAGCTATGAAAATATGAGTACAAGACTCGTTGTAAATATTGTACATTTTGTCATAGCTAGATGTCTTTTAATCTTTAACAGAGTTACGCACCATTTCTTATATAGAAACACGTTTAATGATATTTATGTTCGTATATAAGTGAAGTTTTATTAATTTGATAATAGCATATTTGGATCATGTAAACAAGGACGTGTCTCTATATAATTCCTTGATGTAAAGTATATATAATTTAAACTTACCAAAACAATCATCCTTTTAAATGGCATTGCAGAAAAGTAGGTTATCTCCCTTCCATGCTCCCCAATCTAATCATGTTAACGGGAGTATATCACGAAAACGTTATGAATGTCTTAAAAAAATAAAATTATTTTTATAATGGATAAAAAGCATCTCTTTATCATTAATAAATAAAATCCGAATGGTTTGGTATGTCAAATCCACCAAAAAATGAGACAATTATTTTCAAAGGTAGTATATTAGGTCCACTGTTATTTTTATGATATGTAAATGATGTGCAGGATACGTAGTAGTAAAGACTGTAAACTCTACTTTATGTGGATGACAGTGCCATCATTTTTCTCACAAAAACCTTGCAGTAATTAGTCAGAAACTTGATAATTGTAATAAATTGCTGATTGATAACGTCTTATTGTCATATTTAGAAAAAACTGAGTATATCCTGTTCGGCGGAAAAAGGAAAGTATCACAAGTGAGCAATTTCTCTGTGAGTTGCAATGGTCATATTATAAAGTGACATACTTCTGTTAAATAGTCAGGTAATGTCCTAGATAATACTCTCACAGATAATGCCTGTGCAGTAGATATAATAAACACAGTTAATTCCAGATTGAACTTCTTCTACATATATAATAATGTACTTGAGTTTAATATTAGGAAAACGCTTTGTGACTTCCTGATCTGTCAGTTTGACTATGCTTGCTCATATTGGTTTAACAGCCATAACAAGACACTCAAATCTTAACTTCAAGTGGCACAAAACAAGGTTATCAGATTGGTTTAACAGCCATAACAAGACACTCAAATCTAAACTTCAAGTGGCACAAAACAAGGTTATCAGATTGGTTTAACAGCCATAACAAGACACTCAAATCTAAACTTCAAGTGACACAAAACAAGGTTATCAGATTGGTTTAACAGCCATAACAAGACACTCAAATCTAAACTTCAAGTGACACCAAACAAGGTTATCAGATTGGCTTAACAGCCATAACAAGTCACTCAAATCTAAACTTCAAGTGACACCAAACAATGTTATCAGATTGGTTTAACAATCCTTAACAAGACACTCAAATCTAAACTTCAAATGACACCAAGCAAGGTTATCAGATTGGTTTAACAGCCATAACAAGTCACTCAAATCTAAACTTCAAGTGACACAAAACAATGTTATCAGAATGGTTTAACAGCCTTAACAAGACACTCAAATCTAAACTTCAAGTGACACCAAACAAAGTTATCAGATTGGTTTAACAGCCTTAACAAGACACTCAGATCTAAACTTCAAGTGACACCAAACAAGGTTTTCAGATTGGTTTAACAGCCATAACAAGACACTCAAATCTAAACTTCAAGTGACACCAAACAAGGTTATCAGAATGGTTTAACAGCCTTAACAAGATACTCAAATCTAAACTTCAAGTGACACCAAACAAAGTTATCAGATTGGTTTAACAGCCTTAACAAGACACTCAAATCTAAACTTCAAGTGACACCAAACAAGGTTATCAGATTGGTTTAACAGCCATAACAAGACACTCAAATCTAAACTTCAAGTGACACAAAACAAGGTTATCAGATTGGTTTAACAGCCTCAACAAGACACTTAAATCTAAACTCTAGTGACACAAAACAAGGTTATCAGATTGGTTTAACAGCCTTAACAAGACACTCAAATCTAAACTTCAAGTGGCACAAAACAAGGTTATCAGATTGGTTTAACAGCCTCAACAAGACACTCAAATCTAAACTTCAAGTGACACAAAACAAGGTTATCAGATTGGTTTAACAGCCTTAACAAGACACTCAAATCTAAACTTCAAGTGAAACAAAACAAGGTTATGAGATTGGTTTAACAGTCATAACAAGACACTCAAATCTAAACTTCAAGTGGCACAAAACAAGGTTATCAGATTGGTTTAACAGCCTTAACAAGACACTCAAATCTAAACTTCAAGTGACACAAAACAAGGTTATCAGATTGGTTTAACAGCCTTAACAAGACACTCAAATCTAAACTTCAAGTGGCACAAAACAAGGTTATCAATCAGATTGGTTTAACAGCCTTAACAAGACACTCAAATCTAAACTTCAAGTGACACAAAACAAGGTTATCAGATTGGTTTAACAGCCATAACAAGACACTCAAATCTAAACTTCAAGTGGCACAAAACAAGGTTATCAGATTGGTTTAACAGCCATAACAAGACACTCAAATCTAAACTTCAAGTGACACAAAACAAGGTTATCAGATGATTGGTTTAACAGCCTTAACAAGACACTCAAATCTAAACTTCAAGTGACACAAAACAAGGTTATCAGATTGGTTTAACAGCCTCAACAAGACACTCAAATCTAAACTTCAAGTGACACAAAACAAGGTTATCAGATTGGTTTAACAGCCATAACAAGACACTCAAATCTAAACTTCAAGTGACACAAAACAAGGTTATCAGATTGGTTTAACAGCCTCAACAAGACACTCAAATCTAAACTTCAAGTGACACAAAACAAAGTTATCAGATTGGTTTAACAGCCTTAACAAGACACTCAAATCTAAACTTCAAGTGGCACAAAACAAGGTTATCAGATTGGTTTAACAGCCTTAACAAGACACTCAAATCTAAACTTCAAGTGGCACAAAACAAGGTTATCAATCAGATTGGTTTAACAGCCATAACAAGTCACTCAAATCTAAACTTCAAGTGACACAAAACAAGGTTATCAGATTGGTTTAACAGCCATAACAAGACACTCAAATCTAAACTTCAAGTGGCACAAAACAAGGTTATCAGATTGGTTTAACAGCCATAACAAGACACTCCAATCTAAACTTAAAGTGACACAAAACAAGGTTATCAGATTGGTTAACAGCCTTAACAAGACACTCAAATCTAAACTTCAAGTGACACAAAACAAGGTTATCAATCAGATTGGTTAAACAGCCATAACAAGTCACTCAAATCTAAACTTCAAGTGACACAAAACAAGGTTATCAGATTGGTTTAACAGCCATAACAAGACACTCAAATCTAAACTTCAAGTGACACAAAACAAGGTTATCAGATTGGTTTAACAGCCATAACAAGACACTCAAATTTAAACTTCAAGTGACACAAACAAGGTTATCAGATTCATTTTGAGTGTCGTACCAAGAGCATCACTTAAATATAGTAAAAATCTTGGTATATTAGAATTGGAGAGGACAGGGTCAAACAATTAGAAAAGAATCATGTGCATCAATTATATTGTGACAAGTGTCCATCATATATGATGGAAAAGCCATCAGATTTTCACTCTTATAGGACAAGGAAAAGTAAATTTAATGTTTCTGTTCAAGCAATAAGCAGTGTGTCTTCAGCAACATTTTACTACAACAGTAAAGTCACATGGAATGGAATTTTTACTTTTATTTCATGCAAAAGGCCACAGACCGTTTAGCATACAAACATACAAACATAAAACAACATGTAATATAAACTAGTAATTGATGGCACATTTAAACAATGGCACTGTATTAGCACATTTATCATGAATGGACTAAAATTCAAACCTTAAACAAAAAACATAACAAATATTAATCAAAGACAACCATAACACACTTGTCATGAATAATAAACGTAAATCAAAACCTAAATAGCAGAAATTATAATCTAGTATAGACACTTGTAAAGCATTTGCGTGGGCAGAAACGGGTAACTACTCATAATTTATGTTTGATCTTTGTTCAAAACTTTTGTAAATATATACAGATAGGTGCCTGTTTATCTACTCCACAAATTTAAGTATGTTAGCATTTTTTCCAAAAGTATTTCATAATAAATTGCTTTCTTATGTAATGATATAATGAACATTCACACAAAAAGTGAGATCCATCTTCCAGTGGATTACATATTTTACATTTCCTTTCTTGGAAAGGCATTCTAACAGGCTTGTGTCATCAACGAGCTTCTACTTTTAAACCTACGAGCAGAAACTCTAAATTTTGATAGTTTAACTATGTCTAAATGTGGTTGAAATCTAAAATTTGTAAGGAAATTGTAAGATTTGTCTATAGTTGAATATATAAATGATTTATAAACTATGAATTGTCTATAATATGCCAAATATAACACGTAGTATTTTGACTATAAGATGGTTCATACACAATATATAGCGATGTGTCTATTAGATGGTTCCAATACAATACGTAGTGATGTGTCTATAAGATGGTTCCTGTACAATATGTAGCGATGTGTCTATAAGATGATTCCTATACAATATGTAGTGATGTGTCTATAAGATGGTTCCTATACAACATGAAGTGATGTGTCTATAAGATGGTTCCTATTACAACATGAAGTGATGTGTCTATAAGACTACATATTGTCTATAAGATGATTACTGTACAATATGTAGTGATATGTCTTTAAGATGGTTCCTATATAACATGTAGTCTTTTGTCGATGATATGGTTCTTTTACAATATGTAGTATTGTGTCTATCAGATGGTTCCTTTACAATATGTAGTGATGTGTCTATATGATGGTTCTTATACAATATATAGTGATGTGTCTATAAGATGGTTCCTATACAATATGTAGTGATGTGTCTATCAGATGGTTCCTATACAATATGTCGTGATGTGTCTATAAGATGGTCCTTATACAACATGTAGTGATGTGTCTATCAGATGGTTCTTGTACAACATGTAGTGATGTGTCTATAAGATGGTTCCTATACAACATGTAGTGATGTGTCTATAAGATGGATCGTATACAACATGTAGTGATGTGTCTATAAGATGGTTCTTTAATAATATGTAGTGATGTGTCTATCAGATGGTTCCTATACAATATGTCGTGATGTTTCTATAAGATGGTTCCTGTACAATATATAGTGATGTGTCTATAAGATGGTTCCTATACAACATGTAGTGATGTGTCTATAAGATGGATCGTATACAACATGTAGTGATGTGTCTATAAGATGGTTCTTTTACAATATGTAGTGATGTGTCTATCAGATGGTTCCTATACAATATGTCGTGATAGTTTCTATAAGATGGTTCCTGTACAATATGTAGTGATGTGTCTATTAGATGGTTCCGATACAACATGTAGTGATGTGTCTATAAGATGGTGTTTTTACAATATGTAGTGATGTGTCTATAAGATGGTTCCTATACAATATGTAGTGATGTGTCTATAAAATTGTTCTTAAACGATATGTAGTGATGTCTCTATAAGATGGTTCTTATACAATATGTAGAAATGTGTCTATCAGATGGTTCCTGTACAATATGTCGTGATGTGTCTATAAGATGGTATTGATACAGTATGTAGTGATGTGTCTATAAGATGGTACCTATAAAATATGTAGAGATGTGTCTATCAGATGGTTACTGTACAACATGTAGTCTTTTGTCTATGAGATAGTTCCTATACAATATGTAGTGATGTGTCTATAATATGGTTCCTATACAATATGTAAAAATGTGTCTATAAGATGGTTCCTAAATAATATGTAGTGATGTGTCTATAAGATGATTCTGATAAAATATGTAGTGATGTGTCTATAAGATGGTAACTGTACAACATGTAGTCTTTTGTCTATAAGATGGTTCCTATACAACATGAAGTGATGTGTCTATAAGATAGTCCCTATACAATATGTAGTGATGTGTCTATAAGATGGTTCTTATACAATATGTTGTGATGTGTCTATAAGATGATTCCTATACAACATGTAGTGATGTGTCTATGAGATGGTTATTAAACAATATGTAGTGATGTGTCTATAAGATGGTTCTTATACAATATATAGAGATGTGTCTATCAGATGGTTCCTATACAACATGTAGAGATGTGTCTATCAGATGGTTCCTATACAACATGTAGTGAATGTGTCTATAAGATGGTTCCTGTACAATATGTAGTGTTGTGTCTATTGGATGGTTCCTATAAGACATATAGTCTTTTGTCTATAAGATGGTCCTTATACAACATGTAGTGATGTGTCTATAAGATGGTTCTTGTACAACATGTAGTGATGTGTTTATAAGATGGTTCCTATACAACATGTAGTGATGTGTCTATAAGATGGTTCCAATACAATATGTAGTGATTTGTCTATCAGATGGTTCCTATACAACATGCAGTCTTTTATCTATCAGATGGTTCTGATACAATATGTAGTGATGTGTCTATAAGATGGTTCTGATACAATATGTAGTAATGTGTCTATTAGATGGTTCTTGTACAATATGTAGTATTTTGTCTATAAGATGGTTTTTATACAATATGTAGTGATGTGTCTATAAGATGGTTCCTATACAATATGTAGTGATATGTCTATAAGATGGTTACTGTACAATATGTAGTCTTTTGTCCTTCAGATGATTCTTATGCAATATGTAGTGATTTGTCTATAAAATGGTTCCTATACAATATGTAGTGATGAATCTATAAGATGATTCTTGTACAATATTTAGTCTTTTGTCTATAAGACGGTTCCAATACAATATGTAGTGATGTCTCTATCAGATGGTTCATATACAATATGTAGTGATGTGTCTATAAGATGGTTCCTATACAATATGTAGTGATGTGCCTATAAGATGGTTCCTGTACAATATGTAGTCTTTTGTCTATAAGATGGTTCTTATACAATATGTAGTGATGTGTCTATAAGATTGTTCCTATACAATATGTAGTGATGTGTTTATAAGATGGTTAATGTACAATATGTAGAGTTTTGTCTATAAGATGGTTATTATACAATATGTAGTGTTGTGTCTATAAGATGGTTCCTATACAACATGTAGTGATGTGTCTATAAGATAGTCCCTATACAATATGTAGTGATGTGTATATAAGATGGTTATTATACGATATGTAGTGATGTGTCTATAAGATTGTTCCTGTACGATATGTAGTATTTTGTCTATAAGATGGTTCGTATACAACATGTAGTGATGTGTCTATAAGATTGTTCCTATACAACATGTAGTGACGTGTCTATAAGATAGGTTCGTATCCAACATGTAGTGATGTGTCTATAAGATGGTTCCTTTACAATATGAAGTGATGTGTCTATAAGATAGTTCTGAAACAATATGTAATGATGTGTCTATAAGATGATAACTGTACAACATGTAGTCTTTTGTCTATAAGATGGTTCGTAAACAGTTTGTAGTGATGCGTCTATAAGATAGTCCCTATAAAATATGTAGTGATGTGTCTATAAGATGGTTATTTTACAATATGTAGTGATGTGTCTATGAGAGAGTTCCTATACAATATGTAGTGATGTGTCTATAAGATATTACTTAAAAAATATGTAGTGATGTGTCTATAAGATGGTTCTTATACAATATGTAGAGATGTGTCTATAAGATGGTTTCTGTACAATATGTAGTGACGTGTCTATAAGATGGTTCCTATACAATATGTAGTGATATGGCTATTAGATGGTTCTGATACAATATGTAGTGATGTGTCTATAAGATGGTTCCTATACAACATGTACTGATGTGTCTATAAGATGGTTCTTATACAACATGTAGAGATGCAGTCTTTTATCTATCAGATGGCTCTTATACAATATATAGTGATGTGTCTATCAGATGGTTCTTATACAATATGTACTGATGTGTTTATTAGATGGTTCTTGTACAATATGTGTCTATAAGATGGCTCCTGTACAATATGTAGTGATGTGTCTATAAGATGGCTCCTATACAATATGTAGTGATGTGTCTATAAGATTGCTCCAGTATAATATGTAGTGATATGTCTATAAGATGGTTCGTATACAACATGTAGTGATGTGTCTATAAGATGGTTTCTATACAATATGTAGTGATATGTCTATAAGATGGTTTCTATACAATATGTAGTGATATGTCTATAAGATGGTTTCTATACAACATGTAGTGATATGTCTATAAGATGGTTTCTATACAATATGTAGTGATGTGTATATAAGATGGTTCCTATACAATATGTAGTTATGTGTCTATAAGATGGTTCTAATACAATATAGTAATGATGTGTCTATAAGATGGTTCCTGTACAATATGTAGTGATGTGTCTATAAGATGGTTCTTATACAATATGTAGAGATGTGTCCTATAAGATGGTTCTCATACAATATGTAGTGATGTGTCTATAAGATGGCTCCTGTACAATATGTAGTGATGTGTCTATAAGATGGCTCCTATACAATATGTAGTGCTGTGTCTATAAGATGGCTCCTGTACAATATGTAGTGATGTGTCTATAAGATGATTATTGTACAATATGTAGTGATGTTTCTATAATGTGGTTCTTATACGATATGTAGTGATGTGTCTATAAGATGGCTCCTGTACAATATGTAGTGATCGGTCTATAAGATGGCTCCTATACAATATGTAGTGATGTGTCTATAAGATGGCTCCTGTACAATTTGTAGTGATGTGTCTATAAGATGGCTCCTATACAATATGTAGTGATGTGTATATAAGATGGTTTTTATACAACATGTAGTGATGTGGTTATAAGATGGTTCCTATACAATATGTAGTTATGTTTCTATAAAATGGTTCCTATACAATATGTAGTTATGTTTCTATAAGATGGTTCTGATACAATATGTAGTGATGTTTCTATAAGATGGCTCCTGTACAATATGTAGTGATGTGTCTATAAGATGGCTCCTATACAATATGTAGTGATGTGTCTATAAGATGGCTCCTGTACAATTTGTAGTGATGTGTCTATAAGATGGTTCGTATACAATATGTAGTGATGTGTCTAAAAGATGGCTCCTATACAATATGTAGTGATGTGTATATAAGATGGTTTTTATACAACATGTAGTGATGTGGTTATAAGATGGTTCCTATACAATATGTAGTTATGTTTCTATAAAATGGTTCCTATACAATATGCAGTTATGTTTCTATAAGATGGTTCTGATACAATATGTAGTGATGTGTCCATAAGATGGTTCCTGTACAATATGTAGTGATGTGTCTATAAGATGGTTCCTGTACAATATTTTGCGATGTGTCTATAAGATGGTTCTTATACAAGCATGTAATGATGTGTCTACTAAGATTGCTCTTTTACAACATGTAGTGATGTGTCTATAAGATGGTTTTTGTGCAACATGTAGTGATGTGTCTATAAGATGGTTCTTGTACAACATTTAGTGATGTGTCTATAAGATGGTTCTTGTACAACATTTAGTGATGTGTCTATAAGATGGTTCTTGTACAATATGCAGTCATGTGTCTATAAGATGTTTCTTATACAACATAGAGTGATGTGTCTATAAGACGTTTCTTATACAATATTTTAGTAATGTGTCTATAAGATGGATCTTATACAATATGTAATGATATGTCTATAAGATGGTTCTTGTACAATATGCAGTGATGTGTCTATAAGATGTTTCTTATACAACATAGAGTGATGTGTCTAGTAAGACGTTTCTTATACAATATTTTAGTAATGTGTCTATAAGATGGTTCTAATACAATATGCAATGATGTGTCTATAAGATTGCTCCTTTACAACATGTAGTGATGTGTCTATAAGATGGTTCTTGTGCAACATGTAGTGATGTGTCTATAAGATGGTTCTTGTACAACATGTAGTGATGTGTCTATAAGATGGTTCCTATACAACACGTAGTGATGTGTCTATAAGATGGTTCCTATGCAACATGTAGTGATGTGTCTATTAGATGGTTCCTGTGCAATATGTAGTGATGTGTCTATAAGATGGTTCCTATTCAACATGTCGTGATGTGTCTATAAGATGGTTCCTATACAATATATAGTGATGTGTTTATAAGATGGTTCCTATACAACATGTAGTGATGTGTCTATAAAATGGTTCCTGTGCAATATGTAGTTATGTGTCTATAAGATGGTTCCTATACAACATGTAGTGATGTGTCTATTAAATGGTTCCTGTGCAACATGTAGTGATGTGTCTATAAGATGGTTCCTATTCAACATGTCGTGATTTGTCTATAAGATGGTTCCTATACAATATAAAGTGATGTGTCTATAAGATGGTTCCTATACAACATGTAGTGATGTGTCTATAAGATGGTTCCTGTGCAATATGTATTGATGTGTCTAAAAGATGGCTCCTGTACAATATGTAGTGATGTGTCTAAATTTTAACAGGCTTTATTTCTAACCTACTGAGCAGAAGCTCGTAAATGTGTAATTGCAAATCTAAATATTGATAGTTAGACCAAAGACTTATATAAAGAAGAAAAATTAACTTATTCATATGTTGCGAACAATCGCGTATTCGCGCAAAATCATCTTGCGAAAGTTCGTTTTCAAATATCATAACTTCCATTCATCTCAGAAATACAAATTGAAATTCTCTCTTTGCACAATGGAATTCTCTACAAAACGGAGACCATTCCCATCAAATTGTGGTTAAGATTGTTGAAGTACTTATGGTCACTAAAAAAAAAACGAATGTACTTGAAATGTTACTTCAAACTGCAATATTTCAATTTCAAGATCATTTTGCGTGTTTAAAACTTTACAAAACATCTCTAAGGTTACACACACCTTACATTTAATGTAAAAGAAATCAGTTGGCTACGAAATTTAAATGATTTATTTGCCAAATTATTGATTCTTCGCATGCTAAAAATTTAGTAACGAGATGTAAGTTTCTTATCCTTCTATTGGTTTAACTATATCTAGATATGGTGGAAATCTAAAATCTGCAAACAACTGAAAGATTTGGCCCTAGTTGCAATTCGCTATTCCAATTTTAAATAAAATTATTACCCAGTCTACGTTTGAACACTCCTAAAACATATAATTTCCAACATCTTTGAACATCCCATCGTCGAATACCCACGGGGAAGTCGACGATGGACATCCATGCATAATTAAACTTTATAAAGCCTAATGTTTCTAACATACATGTTACTGATATTGCCCAAGAATTCTTATCAGACCTTATTTCTAAATCACTTAAAAGCTGTTTGCAATACTGTAAATGAATTCGCTCAAGTTTAGAACTTGTATTAAACCCCCATAACTTAATATTGGTGTTATTAGTTTATCAAACAAAACTAAGCATTGGTTAATAGAAATTCCTGGGAATTTAACAAGGTATATTTTAAAAAATACTTTTAGGGTTTGCCCACTCAGCGCATCAAATGATTTACCAACTGTAAACACAATCTCTAGATATGTTAACTTATCTACAATTGCAACTGTGTTTTCTTGATACATAAATTCCATATTTCGTCTGATGACACACCTTCTTTTAAGTACCATATTTTTTGTTTTCATAACAATTGTGTTAATAAACCTACATCAAGTACGATATTCATCTAATAAATCTAGACCTTTCTCTAAACCTTCTGTTTCAGATATCATAACAATGTCATCAGCATAAAATAATAAAAATATTTTTATGTATGACATGTATGCTAGTAAAACTACTACTACCACACGATCAGTGTGTTTCCCCAAATTACGTCACTAGCCCCATTTTCATCTCTGTGTGCCTAGACACATCACTTACGGAGCCGTCGTTCTGCCATTTTTGAATATACGCACAATGGAGGGGATTAGGAGGGATGTGTTCCCCCACTCTGAAAGGGAACTTTTGGGGGTTCCCTCAAGAAAATTAATTGCAGTAATAGCATAGGTTAATTATATATATATATATATATATATATGCAAAACGTAGATGGTTCTTATCTAAATTCTGCGTGCGTGCGTGCGTGCGTGCGTGCGTGCGTGCGTGCGTGCGTGCGTGCGTGCGTGCGTGCGTGCGTGCGTGCGTGCGTGCGTGCGTGCGTGCGTTCATCACGGGTTTCACCAAAATATCAAGGAAATAATTGCAAAATAATTAAATTATCTCCACACGTATATAAACGACGACTACACTTAGTAATAATTCTAATGATTATTCTTTTCACTTATAAATAAATATTAAAGTTAACTTTGTTACAGCCGTCAAAATATATGACTGATTGATTATCTCTAAAGGGCAGTGCCAAATTTCTGTCTTTTTTCAGTACAACGGTATCAACAATTGATTTTGCGTTAGGTTCCTTCTCCCGATAAATGTGCTCGACAATCTCTTTGTTGTCGTGGTACTTCTTAGCTAACCCACGTTTTTACCCTGCTTATGGTTACTAAACGACCTTTCCGCAGATGTTGTGGGAACTGGCATGGCTAATAAAACATTAAGGTATCATTCATACCTGTAACTTAATTTGTGGAGAACATTTAGGAACTGCGCTTTGAAACTTTCGCCTTCTTGCAGCAATCTTGATTCAAGTTCTGTTCTGAGATGGTTCAAGAATGGTAGATACATATTAATTCTCCCATACCACCGTGTCCAATCGTTTCTTGAGGAAGCGGTGGATGTAACGTTGGATGACGATGGAATAACGCTGAATGGTGATGGGATTTGCGACCAGCGGTAAGAAAACTAACTTTTTTAACTTTTGTTAATTTTTTGTTTAAATCTGAGTCCGGCAAGATGATGTCGTAACATTTCTGATCACTCGGCAGCTACCGAACTTTTACAGGGTGTAGCGGTTATCTGTATCATTCGGGAAGTACATGGAAATTTCTTTGGAAACATTGACAACACAGAGCAACACTTGATTTTGTGTTGCAAATATGCAAATGTGTGTTTTTCTCAAACTTAATACAAACCAGCAATATTTATTTTTGACAAGACCTGTTCAAATAACAAAACTCGTACTAGATAGATGCATTCATATCAATGGTTTAATATCAGCACGGATGAAATTATTGCTTCAAAGAAGAAATATAAAGGGAAACTTTATATAATTTAGAGAGTTCGGTGACAGCTGTTATGGTAAAATGGAAGACTGTGGCTCTAGAACTTTGAGACAAAAGGTACAACTAATGAAGCAGATTGTAAATAAAGGGAAGTTTATTTAGCTTTTTTGTCAACCAGACGTTGCAAATAGACAAGTCATATTTGAAGCAGTTATAAAACGCATATTGATGAATTCACTTTCCTATTACGAGTACAGGGAACAGACGTAAGAGATTAATAAGGTGCATAAATAAGCTGGAAGCTGGAGTCAGCATATGCATTGGTATGCATTGATATAATTAGCCCGAGAAATGTCTTCATTTCACAATGAAACTTTGATAAAGAACACACAAACGAGTTTCAGCAGACGTATCAACACTTCTTTCAACTGATCTATTTATGTATGGGCAACATTTTCTGGCAATAAAATACAGTAAATTTACTCTTATGGCGAATGGGAATGTACATGTAAATTTGAACATGGAGAAATATTGCAGACACTAGGTTTTAAAAATGATCTTGTTCTTAACTTGCCTGAAATGCAAAATTAGCTTCACACGTCGTGGACAATCATACATCTACTTGTCAACATAATCAGATCAGTAGATAATCAGTTCTATGATGGTTTTACCTGGTATAATTCAATCACTAAGGTAATTAGAATGTTATTGTTTGATCGTTCTGCGTAAAGAATTAATCGGTGAATAGCGGCCATCTTGAATATATAGGTCATTTTGAAGTTGCATACCCTAGCAACGGTATAATTGTTATATTAATATATAAAATGTTTTATAATTATAAGAAATGAACACCAAAGCCATTAAGAAATTGCTATAATACTACAGGAATGTTAATTTAGACGATTTATTTTAAAATGAGTTTTTTTTAATGTTACATAAAATCACGCATTAGCCATCAAGATGAATACTGTATTTAACTGACCAAAAGATAATTAACTTTATATACGAGTTACCTGAATATCACTTATAATAGTTACTCAAACAGTTATATACGAGTTACCTGAATATCACTTATAATAGTTACTCAAACAGTTATATACGAGTTACCTGAATACCACTTATAATAGTTACTCAAACAGTTATATACGAGTTACCTGAATACCACTTATAATAGTTACTCAAACAGTTATATACGAGTTACCTGAATACCACTTATAATAGTTACTCAAACAGTTATATACGAGTTACCTGAATACCACTTATAATAGTTGCTCAAACAGTTATATACGAGTTACCTGAATACCACTTATAATAGTTACTCAAACAGTTATATACGAGTTACCTGAATACCACTTATAATAGTTACTCAAACAGTTATATACGAGTTACCTGAATACCACTTATAATAGTTACTAAAACAGTTATATACGAGTTACCTGAATACCACTTATAATAGTTACTAAAACAGTTATATACGAGTTACCTGAATACCACTTATAATAGTTACTAAAACAGTTATATACGAGTTACCTGAATACCACTTATAATAGTTACTAAAACAGTTATATACGAGTTACCTGAATACCACTTATAATAGTTACTCAAACAGTTATCAATGCCTTAAATATTGTTATAGAGATGCTACATGTGTTTTTCAATATTTTGGAAGGATAGACACCATGCCGTAACGATCATGGCGCCTATTCGTTCCTTTCCTTTCTATTTTTCACTACAGTTTTAAAGACACAACACTGTCTGCTTGATATTCTCAAAACAGTCTCATCACATACAGAACATATTGAGAACTTTCCGTGTGGATATTTTGTTGAAGGCAATGCGTCTCGTATGATATAAGAATTTAATGGCCAATTTTTAACTTAATATACCGAATACGAGCATATTTCATCGTCGCAACATATTGTTATACATTTGCGTAAGACTGATAATCGAACAGAAACTTGTTTGTATCGAAAACTATAGAAAAAAAAGACTTTTAGAAAATCAACTATTCTCAAACGTTACACATATTTCATATAGTTCCAATAAAAATATAATGTTATATGTTCGATAACAATACTGTTTTCGCACTTTTAAAACACTCGTTCCAATGTTTCCACCGAAAATTGTTGTATTTTCCGAATTATCAATAGTCTGTAAAAGTTCGATTACTGCTTAATGATCAGAAATGCTACGACATCACCTTGCTCGACTCAGATTTTCAAAAAAAAATGTCAACAGAGATTAAAAAAAGTTTGTTTTCTTCCCACACCACCATTCAACGTTATTCCACAGTTATCCAACGTTACCTCCGCCGCCTCCTCAAGAAACGATGGATATGTTGAATACCAAGATGTTGTTTCAGCTTGTGTTGTGCACGACCAGCGAATACACAGGGACGGGATGGTTCGACACCAACATCAGACGGCTTTGTCACAGAGTACGTCCCATACTAATGGGTCGTTCCGTTCACCAATTAATTGATACGGGCTTACGGCCGCGACAAGATCGTAGGTTTAACGTTGCAACAAAGAGAGTGGTGAACAAGACGCTGATATGTATTGAATAGCAACAAAAGTCAAGATGAAATCGAACATCAATATGCAAATTCTTTAATTTGCCGTTTTAGTGTCTCCATGTTAGGATAAAGCATCCAAGACAGCCGCCACTACCCGGAAAGCGGATAGAAATGTATGAGAGCATCCGGTGTAGCTCGAGCTGCACGAACTGACTGCAGTTTCGTACGTTTGTCTACTTCGTCATGACTTACAAGCTCTGCATTAAGATTGTTCTGAAATTTTAGCAGCTGGTTCGCAGAGTAGTTTAAAGCGATGATGATCTCTTGGACTTTGTCCATCATGTTACGTGTATATTGTTCTTCAGACGCATGAACGATCGCGATCTATTTTTTTTTTATAAACATCTTAATCCCTAACCCCCATTAAGCATCAACTTTAATTGCTTATTTCAAGTTTTATTTTTATCTTTTTTAAAAAAATCGCTGTATGGATTTCAATTGCTGTACGCACGTGCGTATCGCGATCGACGTGCCTGGTAGTTATTGTAGCACGGGGTGATTTGAAGACATAGGATTTGTAATAAAAAAATGCTCAAAAATTGTCTCAGATGTCACATTTCCATGAAATAAATGTTAATAAACTTCACTAACTATTTTGTATAAAGATATATATATTTCTAAATAGTATATAGTTCATTAATTTTAACCAACATATAGACTTCGCCACCGAACCATTTTGTACTGGAAATATTGCTGTCAATGACGTGTTTTCTGAAAGAGACTTATCTTTGATTCACCAAACCAGTTACATAAGAACAACTTGAGTGTTTGGATGTTGTTTCAGAGGAGAAACACGTCGTTGCGGTACTCCTTACTTGTTACGCGGTACTCCTTACTTGTTACGAGAAAACTTCCAAATGAAAGTGTTGTAATGAAAAAGAAATTGCTATAAAACTACAGGAATGTTAATTTAGACGATTTATTTTAAAATGAGTTTTTTTTAATGTTACATAAAATCACGCATTAGCCATCAAGATGAATACTGTATTTAACTGACCAAAAGATAATTAACTTTATATACGAGTTACCTGAATATCACTTATAACAGTTACTCAAACAGTTATATACGAGTTACCTGAATACCACTTATAATAGTTACTCAAACAGTTATATACGAGTTACCTGAATACCACTTATAATAGTTACTCAAACAGTTATATACGAGTTACCTGAATACCACTTATAATAGTTACTCAAACAGTTATATACGAGTTACCTGAATACCACTTATAATAGTTACTCAAACAGTTATATACGAGTTACCTGAATACCACTTATAATAGTTACTCAAACAGTTATATACGAGTTACCTGAATACCACTTATAATAGTTACTCAAACAGTTATATACGAGTTACCTGAATACCACTTATAATAGTTACTAAAACAGTTATATACGAGTTACCTGAATACCACTTATAATAGTTACTAAAACAGTTATATACGAGTTACCTGAATACCACTTATAATAGTTACTCAAACAGTTATCAATGCCTTAAATATTGTTATAGAGATGCTACATGTGTTTTTCAATATTTTGGAAGGATAGACACCATGCCGTAACTATCATGGCGCCTATTCGTTCCTTTCCTTTCTATTTTTCACTACAGTTTTAAAGACACAACACTGTCTGCTTGATATTCTCAAAACAGTCTCATCACATACAGAACATATTGAGAACTTTCCGTGTGGATATTTTGTTGAAGGCAATGCGTCTCGTATGATATAAGAATTTAATGGCCAATTTTTAACTTAATATACCGAATACGAGCATATTTCATCGTCGCAACATATTGTTATACATTTGCGTAAGACTGATAATCGAACAGAAACTTGTTTGTATCGAAAACTATAGAAAAAAAAGACTTTTAGAAAATCAACTATTCTCAAACGTTACACATATTTCATATAGTTCCAATAAAAATATAATGTTATATGTTCGATAACAATACTGTTTTCGCACTTTTAAAACACTCATTCCAATGTTTCCACCGAAAATTGTTGTATTTTCCGAATTATCAATAGTCTGTAAAAGTTCGATTACTGCTTAATGATCAGAAATGCTACGACATCACCTTGCTCGACTCAGATTTTCAAAAAAAATGTCAACAGAGATTAAAAAAAGTTTGTTTTCTTCCCACACCACCATTCAACGTTATTCCACCGTTATCCAACGTTACCTCCGCCGCCTCCTCAAGAAACGATGGATATGTTGAATACCAAGATGTTGTTTCAGCTTGTGTTGTGCACGACCAGCGAATACACAGGGACGGGATGGTTCAACACCAACATCAGACGGCTTTGTCACAGAGTACGTCCCATACTAATGGGTCGTTCCGTTCACCAATTAATTGATACGGGCTTACGGCCGCGACAAGATCGTAGGTTTAACGTTGCAACAAAGAGAATGGTGAACAAGACGCTGATATGTATTGAATAGCAACAAAAGTCAAGATGAAATCGAACATCAATATGCAAATTCTTTAATTTGCCGTTTTAGTGTCTCCATGTTAGGATAAAGCATCCAAGACAGCCGCCACTACCCGGAAAGCGGATAGAAATGTATGAGAGCATCCGGTGTAGCTCTAGCTGCACGAACTGACTGCAGTTTCGTACGTTTGTCTACTTCGTCATGACTTACAAGCTCTGCATTAAGATTGTTCTGAAATTTTAGCAGCTGGTTCGCAGAGTAGTTTAAAGCGATGATGATCTCTTGGACTTTGTCCATCATGTTACGTGTATATTGTTCTTCAGACGCATGAACGATCGCGATCTATTTTTTTTTTATAAACATCTTAATCCCTAACCCCCATTAAGCATCAACTTTAATTGCTTATTTCAAGTTTTATTTTTATCTTTTTTAAAAAAATCGCTGTATGGATTTCAATTGCTGTACGCACGTGCGTATCGCGATCGACGTGCCTGGTAGTTATTGTAGCACGGGGTGATTTGAAGACATAGGATTTGTAATAAAAAAATGCTCAAAAATTGTCTCAGATGTCACATTTCCATGAAATAAATGTTAATAAACTTCACTAACTATTTTGTATAAAGATATATATATTTCTAAATAGTATATAGTTCATTAATTTTAACCAACATATAGACTTCGCCACCGAACCATTTTGTACTGGAAATATTGCTGTCAATGACGTGTTTTCTGAAAGAGACTTATCTTTGATTCACCAAACTAGTTACATAAGAACAACTTGAGTGTTTGGATGTTGTTTCAGAGGAGAAACACGTCGTTGCGGTACTCCTTACTTGTTACGCGGTACTCCTTACTTGTTACGAGAAAACTTCCAAATGAAAGTGTTGTAATGAAAACAAATCCCGGTGCCCGTACGTTGGGACACAGGTAAGTGCGTAAGCGCACCCTAGTGGCAATCTGATTGATTACCTCGGCCTTTATGCTACGCAATATACCTCTGACATTATAAGGCGCCATTTTGGAACTACTTTCAGTCACATGATAAAATAAAATGGCTGCCCCCTTAGGCCACCATTGTGGAAGTTGTGCCAGAGACTTTCATTTACTGTCTGGGAGGAAGAAAAACATGGATGTTTTAAATATGATTACCATCAACTTCCCTTTCATACCTGTGCAATAACGCCATACATTCAACTTAATGACGGATACATAATTTGTTAATTTCACGCGAACACTGACTTGTAACACAGGCGAATAGCGTTGGTGTATCCCAGAGCTATACACGAGGTGTATTATACGGAGGATACGGAAATACCCGATGTTTCACGATTGCCCCTAGTGGTAGCCAAATGCGGTAACGGTGCTTGTATTCTTTAGTCTGGTTCCTAGACCTTTTATTGATTGTAGGTCAGTGAACCAGACTATCACACATCTCTTCGCTATGTACGCCGTGTTAATGGCTGCCACATCCATTTTTGTGTATCTGAATTAGAGCAGTTGCTCATGGTTAGCTCGTTTACATTGGTTTTGGCCGCCAAACATTTCCCGCTGTCTATATGTTTGAAGGTCAAATCAGAATCACTGTAATACCACATCTTCATCTGCGGATCTGGAAAATGGTCACATGGTCTGAAAGAAACATCGTCATTTTTCTTTGGATCCAAGCAATGACCTAGGTGACGTACTTCCCTTTTCTGAGTGTATTCAAAAAGCTGGCTCCCGCCTTCCTGGTGACAGCGATACAAACCGGGTCCATCCGGCCACATTTCGTCTAAGCACATACCCGTATGAACATTTCGGAGTGCACCGTACTTCAGTTGATTTACCGGAACGTGAATTTCAGCGAACTCTTGGACTCTATCAATAAAGTACTGAAATGGTTTGCAGTTATTTCTCTCTTTAAGCTGTACCCTGTCTGAAATGTTCCCAATATTCACGTTCGAGAAAGATCGATAACTATAATCATACACAACTTGTTTGTAAGGCTCGTCCACCCATACCTCAAGCATCCGCCGTTTGTTTACACTGGCCGCCTTGCGAATATCCCAAACAATCTGAAAATATAAAAAATGATGTTTTCTTCGAAACCAGAGGGTCGTCCATGGTCGATTGGTCTAAAACGTTATCTCCAGGTGTCGTATTCACCAACCATTCCCGAGAATATGCTTAGACTTCAGCTTAAAAGTGTTTATTTCAACCGTAGATATCTAGTTCACCATGCCCGATAGACTAATTTTGAGATATTAGGTGTGCTTGCAAATTTTCGTTTAAAATGATGGTTTTCAAGTGTGTTTTTCAAAATTCATTCTTGAGTTCAAGTCTAGGAAAATTCTTAAGAATAGTTGGTGAATACCACCTCTGAACACTCAGTACTACACAGGAAGCGGACTCGAAAGCGTTCAAATATACGCTTGGAGCGATCTTCGCAATCGAGCTAAAATAAATCAGTATAAACTAAAATAATGTCAGTTTTCTATTAACAATGATCAAATTCGTTGAACTTACCCGTCTATATATATGGTTAATGTAGGAGCAGGGCACCTGCTCAATTTCACCTCCACACCTCCACACCTTCATCGACAATTCAATCTGCTCACTGCCCCATACTGTCATGCCGGGATCAAAACCGCCGAGTTGTAGGAACCAGGACTTCTTCATACAAATCATCATTCCCATAACACTTCCCAAAAAGAAGGGCTCCGTTGCATTGTGTATAGAATTAATGTACCTCCGGTTATACAGCCCCATTTGCTGTTCCATATTCCACCCGAAAAATGGAAAGTCAAAAACCTCACCTGCAGCGAGTCGGTGTGTAACTTTAAAATTGTCGTTATCGATTCCTCCTAAAGTTGAGCAAAGTAAATTTTTCGGTTTCTGTATCAAACGATACAAAATTGGTTCCATCCAACCGGATATGCACTCCATATGACTATCTAATGTGATGAAATACTCGGCAACAGACGAATCAATACCAGTTTGCCGCGCCATCATCAGACCAGCGCTTTTATGCTTCCGTATGACCTTTACAATAGGAATACTTCTGACATGTACGTCTAATTTGCTTTGTAAATCGTTAAGAACTGAACCGTCATCGACGAGTATAATTTCTTCTAGCAGTTCCTTGGGTGAGTTGTGTAATATACTGTACACGGTTCGCAATAGGACACTCAGACATTCGTCGCGAAATGTTACAACGACGCTAACTTTGGGTAAATTAGCGGGATAGCGGAGCTGCCGACACATATCCGGTCTATAGTCACGGATGATTCTGTGATATGATATTGTGTCGCTAATAAAGGCGTTATAATCGTGAGTCTTCCATCCATCCTCCATATTTTGTATCTCTTCTTTGGACAGCATGCTTTTGTTGTATATCACTGCGTCCCCATTAGCCCCTGTCAAATAGAGTTATTATATTCATAAGATTAAATTGCGTTTTGTGTTTTGTTTTGTTTAAACTTATTTATTTACTTCGATTGTGGAACAAGTTCTTACAACTTCGACAAATCACGCTTGAAGTCTTCCTGGGTAGAAGCCAGTACCTAGCGTATGTAGAAAAATGTTTTGCCCAAGTACATCACACATAACCGTGGTGGAGGATCGAACCCACGACCCTCCGATCATGGGTCAGTGCTCTACCAGGACCAAGCGCTCCACTCTTTTTTCTCTTTTTTATTCTATACATGACTTTGCAAAAATAATGATGAAATTGCGTACAAATTGAATACAATTCAAAGAAAATGTTTTGGTATGGACTGTGGAGTTTCGTTGCTTTGGTCCGCTAGGTGGCTAACCACGACTAAAACAATTGTCCTCTGTAACCCACTGACTTCTTCTCAACATATCCATAAGTGGGAAATGCATGATCGTAGAACAAAGTTCATAGCCATTCTGCACAGAAACTGTAATCGGGCGAGGATTGAAACTCACAACACCCATGTCCAGACCCTGCGATCAATTGTATAAGAATAGTTATGCCATTGAACGTCTTATGTGACAGTATAATTTGCTTTCTCACAAATACAACGTATACATTTTATGACATTGAGCAAGGAAGTTTCTTAAGTTTGTGCAGCGACCTTGAACTGACGATAATTATCTGAATACAGCTGAATACTTCTTGTGTTTTTGACAAAAATGTAACTTGGAAGTGGAACGAGACAATCAAGAAAATCTCTATGTAACGTCTTTGTGTAAAATACGCATACAATCTCCATGTAACGTCTTTGTGTAAAATAGGCATACAATCTCCATGTAACGTCTATGTGTAAAATAGGCATACAATATCTATATAACGTCTTTGTGTAAAATACACATACAATCTCCATGTAACGTCTTTGGGTAAAATACTCATACAATCTCCATGTAACGCGTTTTTGAAAAATACGCATACAATCTCAATGTAACGTCTTTGTGTAAAATAGGCATACAATCTCCATGTAACGTCTATGTGTAAAATAAGCATACAATATCTATGTAACGTCTTTGTGTAAAATACACATACAATCTCCATGTAACGTCTTTGGGTAAAATACTCATACAATCTCCATGTAACGCGTTTTTGAAAAATACGCATACAATCTCCATGTAACGTATTTGTCTAAAAACGCATACAATCTCCATGTAACGTGTTTGTGTAAAAACGCATACAATCTCCATGTAACGTATTTGTGTAAAAACGCATACAATCTCCATGTAACGTGTTTTTGAAAAAATACGCATACAATCTCCATGTAACGTATTTGTGTAAAAACGCATACAATCTCCATGTAACGTGTTTGGGTAAAATACACATACAATCTCCATGTAACGTCTTTGTGTCAAAACGCATACAATCTCCATGTACATGTAACGTCTTTGTGTAAAATAGGCATACAATCTCGATGTAACGTCTTTGTGTAAAATATGCATAAAATCTCTATGTAACGTCTTTGTGTAAAAAAAGCATATAATCTCCATGTAACGTGTTTGTGTAAAATATGCATACAATCTCAATGTAACGTGTTTGTATTAAATACTCATACAATCTCCATGTAATGTGTTTGTGTAAATTAACAAACAATCTCCATGTCACGTATTTGTGTAAAAACGCATATAATCCCCAAGTAACGTGTTTTTGAAAAATACACATACAATCTCCATGTAACGAATTTGTGTAAAAACGCAGACAATCTTCATGTAACGTGTTTTTGAAAAATACGCATACAATCTCCATGTAACGTATTTGTGTAAAAATGCATACAATCTCCATGTAACGTCTTTGTGTAAAAACGCATACAATCTCAATGTAACGTATTTGTGTAAAAACGCATACAATCTCCATGTAACGTGTTTGTGTAAAATGCGCATACAATCTCCATGTAACTTATTTGTGCAAATTACTCATACAGTCTCCATGTAACTTATTTGTGTTAAACGCATATAATATCCATGTAACGTATTTGTGACAAAACGCATACAATCTCCATGTAACGTCTTTGTGTAAAATAGACATACAATCTCCATGTAACGTCTTTGTGTAAAATACGCATAAAATCTCCATGTAACGTCTTTGTGTAAAATACACATACAATCTCCATGTAACGTGTTTGTGTAAAATACGCATACAATCTCCATGTAACGGGGTTGTGTAAAATACGCAAACAATCTCCATGTAACGTATTTGTGTAAAAATGCATACAATCTCCATGTAATGTGTTTGTGTAAAATACGGATACAATCTCAATGTAACGTATTTGTGTAAAAACACATACAATCTCCATGTAACGTCTTTGTGTAAAATAGGCATACAATATCCATGAAACGTCTTTCTGTAAAATACGCATACAATCTCTATGTAACATGTTTGTTTAAAAAAAGCATACAATCTCCATGTAACGTGTTTGTGTAAAATAGGCATACAATCTCTATGTAACGTATTTGTGTAAAAACGCAAACAATCTCCATGTAACGTATTTGTGTAAAAACGCAAACAATCTCCATGTAACGTGTTTGTGTAAAAACGCAAACAATCTAAATGTAACGTGTTTGTGTAAAATACGAATACAATCTCCATGTAACGTATTTGTGTGAAAATGCATACAATCTCCATGTAACGTATTTGTGTAAAAACGCAAACAATCTCCATGTAACGTGTTTGTGTAAAATACGAATACAATCTCCATATAACGTATTTGTGTGAAAATGCATACAATCTCCATGTAACGTCTTTGTGTAAAAACGCAAACAATCTCCATGTAACGTGTTTGTGTAAAATACGAATACAATCTCCATGTAACGTATTTGTGTGAAAATTCATACAATCTCCTTGTAAAGTCTTTGTGTATAATAAGCATACAATCTCCATGTAACGTATTTGTGCAACATACGCATGCAATCTCTGTGTAACTTCTTTGTGTAAAATACGCATACAATCTCCATGTAACATCTTTGTGTAAAAACGCATACAATCTCCATGTAACGTGTGTGTGTAAAATATGCAAAACAAACTCCATGTAACGTATTTGTGTAAAAACGCATACAATCTCCATGTAACATGTTTGTGTAAAATACGCATACAATCTCCATGTAATCGTATTTGTGTAAAAACGCATACAATCTCCATGTAACGTGTTTGTGTAAATACGCATACAATCTCCATGTAACTTTTTTGTGTAAAAACGCACACAATCTCCATGTAATGTGTTTGTGTAAAAACGCATACAATCTCCATGTAACATGTTTGTGTAAAATACGCATACAATCTTCATATAACGTTTTTATGTAAAAATGCATACAATCTCCATGTTATGTGTTTGTTTAAAGTACGCATATAATCTCCATGAAACGTATTTGTGTAAAAACGCATACAATCTCCATGTAACGTGTTTGTGTATAAATATGCATGCAATCTCCATGTAACGTATTGGTGTAAAAATGCAAACAATCTCCATGTAACGTGTTTGTGTAAAATACCAATAAAATCTCCATGTAACGTATTTGGGTAAAAATGCATACAATCTCCATGTAACGTCTTTGCGTATAATATGCATACAATCTCCATGTAAAGTATTTATGTAATATATGCATGCAATCTCTGTGTAACGTCTTTGTGTAAAATACGCATACAATCTCCATGTAACGTATTTGTGTAAAAACGCGTACAATCTCCATGTAACGTCTTTGTGTAAATATGCATACAATCTCCATGTAACGTTTTTGTGTAAAAACGCATAAAATCTTTATGTAACGTGTTTGGGTAAAATACACATACAATCTCCATGTAACGTAGTTGTGTCAAAACGCATACAATCTCCATGTAACGTCTTTGTGTAAAATAGGCATACAATCTCCATGTAACGTCCTTGTGTAAAATACGCATACAATCTCTATGTAACGTCTTTATGTAAAATACGCATATAATCTCCATGTAACTTGTTCGTGTAAAATACGCATACAATCTCCATGTAACGTGTTTGTGTAAAATATGCATACAATCTCCATGTAACGTATATGTGTAAAAACGCACACAATCTCCATGTAACGTGTTTGTGTAAAATACGCATACAATCTCCATATAACCTGTTTGTATAAAAACGCATACAATCTCCATGTAACATCTTTGTGTAAAATAGGCATACAATCTCCATGTAACGTATTTGTGTAAAAACACATACAATCTCCATGTAACATGTTTGTGTAAAATACGCATATAATCTCCATGTAACGTGTTTGTGTAAAATACGAATACAATCTCCATGTAACATATTTGTGTAAAAATGCATACAATCTCCATGTAACGTCTTTGTGTATAATACGCATACAATCTCCATGTAACGTATTTGTGTAACATACGCATTCAATCTCCGTGTAACGTCTTTGTGTAAAAAAACGCATACAATCTCCATGTAACCGCTTTGTGTAAAAACGCATACAATCTCAATGTAACGTATTTGTGTAAAATACGCATACAATCTCAATGTAATGTGTTTCTTTAAAATACGCATACAATCTCCATGTAGCGTATTTGTGTAAAATACGCATACAATCCTCATGTAACGTGTTTGTGTAAAATACGCATACTATCTCTATGTAACGTGTTTGTGTAAAAACACATACGATCTCCATGTAACGTGTTTGTGTAAAATACACATACGATCTCCATGTAACGTGTGTGTGTGTGTAATATACGCATACGATATAAATGTAATGTGTTTGTGTAAAATACGCATACAATTTCCATGTACGTGTTTGTGTAAACTACGCATACAATCTCCATGTTATGTGCTTGTGTAAAATACGCATACAATCTCCATGTAACGTGCTTGTGTAATATACGCGTACAATCTCCATATTACGTGTTTGTGTAAAATACGTGTAAAATCTCCATGTAACGTGTTTGTGTAACATATGCGTACAATCTCCATGTAACGTGTTTGTGTAAAATGCGCATACAGTCTCCATGTAACGTGTTTGTGTAAAATACGCATACAGTCTCCATGTAACGTGTTTGTGTAAAATACGCATACAATCTCCATTTACGTTTTCTCCATGTAACGTGTTTGTGTAAAATATGCATACAATTTCATATAACGTGTTTGTGTAAAATATACATACAATCTCCATGTAACGTGTTTGTGTAAAATACGCATACAATCTCCACGTATCGTGTTTGTGTAAAATACGCATACAATCTCCATGTACGTGTTCTCCATGTAACGTGCTTGTGTAAAATACGCATACAATCTCTATGAAACGTGCTTGTGTAAAATAAGCATACAATCTCTATGTAACATGCTTGTGTAAAATACGCATAAAATCCCATATAACGTGTTACTCTAAAATACACATACAATCTCCACGTAACGTGATTGTGTAAAATACGCATAAAATATCCATGTACGTGTTCTCCATGTAACGTGCTTATGTAGATACGCATACAATCTCTATGTAACGCGTTGTGTAAAATAAGCATACAATCTCCATGTAACGTGCTTGTGTAAAATACGCATACAGTATCCAAATAACGTGTTACTCTTAAATACACATACAATCTCCACGTAACGTGTTTGTGTAAAATACGCATACAATATCCACGTACGTTTTCTCCATGTAACTTGCTTGTGTAAAATACGCATACAATCTCCATGTAACAAGCTTGTGTAAAAAATGCATACAATCTCCATGTAACGTGTTTGTGTAAAATATGCATAAAATCTGTATTTAACATGTTTGTGTAAAATACGCATACAATCTCTATGTAACGTGTTTGTGTAGAATAAGCATGCAATCTCCATGTAACGTGTTTGTGTAAAACACGCATACAATCTCCATTTACGTTTTCTCCATGTAACGTGTTTGTGTAAAATATGCATACAATTTCATGTAACGTGTTTGTGTAAAATACACATACAATCTCCACGTAACGTGTTTGTGTAAAATACGCATACAATCTCCATGTAACGTGCTTGTGTAAAATAAGCATACAATCTCCATGTAACGTGATTGTGTAAAATACACATACGATCTTTATGTAACGTGTTTTTGTAAACTACGCATACATGCATACTACACTTTTTTTTGATGTTAATTATGCACCATGTTTTTATTCATGTATGCACATCTGTGATACCAAAATAAATATATCTCTCTATATATATATCTATCAGTTATTGAATAAACTAAAGAGATGAGTGTTTAAACATGTATTTGGTTTTTGTTTGTTTTTTAATAGGGTTTAACGCCATTTCAACACATTTCATGTTATATATGGCATATCCAGTTTTACTGCTTGAGGACGACCTCAGACTGAGTCAGACAGAGTAGAACCACTGTCCTTCCGCAAGTAACTGGCAAACTTTCTCAAATAAGGTTTTTAGAGCGTGCGGGACTCGAACCTACGACCTTAGCGGTGAGAGGTAAGTGATCTTGAGGAGGTGCCTTAGACCACTTGCCCACGAAGTACCCTGTGTTTGGTACCAAATAATGTAACTGAAATACAACTGCTTAAATACTGAATATAATAAAGTACAATAACTCATTAACTTATTTTGCTTTCCAGGCAGTATTAGTAGAACGTGTTCCCCGTGCTCTCAGGATCATTGACCTCTCAACGTTGAGGTTGTGGGTTCGAGCCAAGTGTAATTCATATAATTTATGTGAAACAATTTGCTAGTTATTTATGAAAGAGAGGATAGTGGTTTAACTCTGATCTTTCTCCCACAATAAAACATATAGCGTGTTGAAAATGGCATTGAAACCTAGCAAAATGAAAAAAAAAAATAGTTTCATTACCTGGTCCAAATTGTCTGATGTTATAGTATCGAACTCCAAAATCAGAAGGTCTATTTGGAAGAGCAGTGACGTCAGGTCGTTTTATCAGTTCGCAATCCATCTTCCGGTTGCCACGCAATGTTGAATTTCCAATAGTAGATAAAAAATAAAACATGACCAAAATATACACGAAGCCAACTCCTATCAGCACTTTTGATAGCATTTTCTGTTTCCTTATGTTCTATCCAGCTGTATTTGCACGTTATGATCGTGGTACACGTATAGTAAAATACAGCATGTTATAAGAGAAAAATATATAACGTAATGTATAACTTTAACTAATTATTCCGTTTCCTCGGACTTCAAACACACTTATATAACATTTATTTTGCATTTAAAACTTGCTAAAATCTCATTTACAAATGACTTATCTTATAAATGTGTATTTGTGTTTTGGTTTAACAGAAAAAAACCGACACCACGACATACCAATTGCCATCGACATCGTAAAGGAGGAAAGTAAATCCTATTATAGAATCAATATGGGATCACGAGAAATCAGCAACATCTGGGCGAACTTCTTATTTACAATATCTGTGCTAACATGTTCTATCAATGTTAAATTATCTTTATAAATATAGATTTTTCTTCTATCAAACACTTTGCATAGGTCTAAAGGGTATTTTTTTATTAGAAAAAGGGTAGATTGATTCCATACACATGTACGAGAAGTTGAGAATTGTATATAACGTTATAAGGCAGGAAACGGGGTGGACTTTTCAAAACAGGTAACATGGTCCGTATTTCCGTATGTACTGTTTATTTAGGCAAAGTACCACCAATGGAAATAGGAAATATCTCCGCATAATGGCGGTTATAAATAATCCTTATTTCTTCGTCCTTTAATATGCATTTTCTTATTAGTTTACTTATTTTAATGCTCATTTTTTTAATAATGGCATTATTTGTGTATTTTGAACAGTTTGAAAGCATTGTCATGTTTGAATTGTGAATTTAGAAAAAAAGTGATGCTTGGAAATTGGGGTATGAATACATGATTTCTGAAGTTTACTTTCATTTTGTCAACATTGTAAAAAAACATCTCTTATAAGCTACATGACCCCTACTATTTCATGTCATATTTTGGTAGTGCAGAGGTTGACAAACAATAAAATGTAAGTTTTACTTCTTTCTGAGCATGAAACGTTTTTAAGCGGGGCGGTAGCGTAATGGGTAGAGTGTTAGTCGCTCACGTCAGAGGTTGCGGGTTCGATCACCAGTTCGGCCCGATGCCTCCCATAAAACAACACTCGGTACTGGTTTTACCCAGGAGGCGGACTGGAGAACGGTTCATATAACTCTGAGCTTTCATCACAGTTGAGTTTAAATGAATAAATATATAAACTAAAAATAATTTCAGTTTTCATTCAACAATGCATAAACTAAACGATTTGATTTACTATAAAATAAAGAACAAAAATCGATTGTGTGCTTATACCTTCATAAACACAAATACCTAGGATATGTAAATGGATTTCAGGCAACAGAGAATCCTATATCCTCTCAGAGATCCAGGTGACAGGTTTGGTGTTTGGATTATCAGAATCCCTGATCTCAATAATATATGTCTGACGTTCATGGTCATCATTATTAATGTGTATATCTACATTTATTTCATATATGCATGTATAGGATTTCCGTTTACAAGATGAAGTGTATGAGTAATCTAAACGCATAAGGCGCCGTCTCAAGATCATTTACCTATCACCGCTAAGGTCGTTGGTTCGAGTCCCGCTTAGTCAAATTGTTAGGTTTTAAAAGAGAGCTGCTAGACTTATTCTCGATAAAAATTGTGATACTCCTACAGAATTATGCAAGTTTAAATGGGTGACGTTTCCTGATGTTAATACACGCATATTATTGTCATCCTCTAATCTACAGTTGTATTCTCCGAAGCAAAAGTCTGAAATGTTTCGAAATTAGTTTGCTGATTCAGGCTCTTGTTTGCGGAACTCTATTTAGTCTTATATAAAAACGCAAATTCTATTAATCAGTTCAAAGCTTTATATTTACAATGGAGTAAATAGTCTTAGCTACTCTAATAACTCGGATAACTGTCATCAAAATCTACTTTGTTTATTCTTTTGGTTATATGGTAAATTAATATTGTACTTTGAAAATATGTTGATGACCTCATGGAAATTGCATTTATTCAAATGAGTTCTCTCGTTAATAAAAGTCTTTATTATTGTTGTTGTTGTTGTTGCTGCTGCTGCTGCTGCTGCTGCTGCTGCTGCTGCTGCTGCTGCTGTTGTTGCTGCTGCTGCTGCTGCCGCTGCTACTACTACTGCTACTACTATTATTACTATTACTACTACCACTGCTACCACTGCTACTACTATTACTACTATTACTACTACTACTACTACTACTACTACTACTACTACTACTACTACTACTACTACTACTACTACTACTACTACTACTACTATTAGTACTCTTATCTATGCAGATAATTCATGTTGTTTATAACAGCTCTTATAATACAGTACGCTAGTACAAGGTTTCCCATTATCACATTACAATTTACAAGCCAAAAATGAACATTTTCGATTATAAGCATCGATTATCGAATCGGATGATTAGTTATTTCTGACCATCATGTTCTCCCCGAGTTTTTTTTACATAGGTGAAGTAAATGGCACATTTCATTTCTCTCTTTCTCTCTCTCTCTCTCTCTCTCTCTCTCTCTCTCTCTCTCTCTCTCTCTCTCTCTCTCTCTCTCTCTCATTCTTTTAATGCAAAGTTAAAGGTCCTTGATCACTAAATCCCATGTTAACCGATAATCTGATTATCAATCGGTTGAACTAAACCGATTGTACCCGATAATCTATTGTGAAAATATCAACCGATTCCCATCGCTACTTAAAACACTTTAAAAACTTATCGTATTCACCTTCAATGTCCATTTGAAATAGAAAGTAGTAAACTGTATTGTAGGTGGAGGTGAAATTAAACAAAGTCATATTTCATATTTATAAATTTACTTTTCTTCAATTGACAGATATTGTACATCCTTTACAATGGTGTGAACACATGAATAAATGTTATGAAATACCGTTCATATGGTATAAACTTCTTATCAGTTTTAATTTGAAAAAATCTTACAGGGCTCATCCGCGCAGGATTGGTCTAAGGCACCTCCCAAGATCACTTAATTCTCACTGATAAGTCTGTAGGTTTAAGATCAGTTTGGTTCAAATATTTTGTGAGAAAGTTGTTATCTTATGGTATAAGTATAGTATAGTATGTTATATATGGACGGACGGTTGTTCTACTCGGATTTATTTATAAGTCGATCGGTCGACTCTTTTTGAGGGCCTAATGGAAGATTGAATATAATCACATACGTTTTCTCGTTAATAAAAGTCTTGAATTAGTGAGGAATATATTACTAGTGTGATTTACTTACTTTTTTTATATATGTGGTATTAATAGCAATGTACATGTAATTATAAATTAACCAACAAAACATTGTTATAATATTTTGCTTATTTTTCAAACTGGGAAAGAAATAATCTAAAATATACTCTATCCCAGAAACTATCTCCCGAATCAGGTATATTAACCCCAATGACAACAGCAGAGAATACCATGCCTGTCCCACAACTCGTAGCAATTGAACGCTTACTAAACAGTGACGTCATTCAAACTTTCCCTGAAGCAAATGACCAATCAACGTGCTTAAATGGGCTTTCCCAACATTGCTTTTTAACAGACCCAATCGGGAGAGCTTGGAAAAGATATTGGTCTGCTTAGTTTAAAAAAGGCGTATCTGCAGTTAGATTCATAAGGTAAATTTCTTATGAATCAAAATACAAGCAAATATGTTATATGATCACTGATTAAAAGAAAACTGTATCAAACGGAATGTATTATTTGAGATTGTTGATTATTTATATACGATTTACTCGAATAAAACCGGAACAACAAGAACATTGGCATCTGTGTATCAATCGAATACAGTTAATTTGCATAATTTATAAGGCAACTGCTACCACAGCTTTTGTATCTAGGCAGTTTGTATCAAGACTGTAAATTTTCAGACACTATGCAATTCTTTGATGCTTTGCATCAGAAGTTTATTACGTTTATCTGGGGTTTTTTTTTGGGTTGTCATATATGACCTATATTATGTTGAAAATGACGTTAAAATATCTAATGATATCCGTCCTTGTACCCAGTACGTGTTGCTATTGTTTATTAAGTGGTATAAACTGTATTTATAAAATAGATGATAAATTATAAGCTTTCTTATACCAAGTATGTTAATAATTTCCGGCGTGCATTTTTTTTTTTTTTTTTTTTTTTTTTTATGTTCTTTTGAACCTCGGAATATTCAAACACCGAATTCCGAAGCTTGAAAAAATCCGAGGCTTGAAAAAAACATGGGCATTTATACAAGGTGGAATGGAAATCTGTGGAAATTGGTATAAAAAAACCTACGAAATTCTTGTAAACATTGGAGCATTCGGACATTTTCCGTGGTTTAAATGACATCTGAAATAACATCGGACATTTTAAGTATGGATTTTTCAAATTTTTTAATGGGTACAGTTCTGAAATTGTACCCATTGAATACATATGGTTGCCCAAATATGATAATCAGAATATTAATATCCGCTCAGTTCTTATTGTATTCAATTTTGATTTAGAAACATGACAATGTTTTTTCCTACACTTCTTCGTCTGTTAACCCTCGATAGCATAAAATGATGCTAAATATTCAATCAATCAATCCTACACTTCTACAAACTGTGAACTGTTAACGTAACCAAGCGACCGTTCATAATTTCGTTGATATTCCAATGGACGGACGTTTGATCATTGCCTTTGTTCGTCGTAACGGTAGTTTATCGAGCGCGTCAGTTTCATGTTTGATATAGGACGCATACTCCGTGACCTCGGCCATTTCTGGTCGCATATCTTTAACTATTTCTAAACAATTACAAATCAACGCTCTTGTTCTGATTTTGAATACTTCTACAAGTTCATCTAAATGAAGCATTTTATCAGCATCCACAGTTCTAATGAAGTCACACAGGGTCATTTTTCTTTGGTCCATGAACACCACCGGTACGTCAACTTGTGTCAATTCTAGGACGAGTAATCCGAATGAGTATATATCGGCGAACGTATCATATTTCTCTCCACGGAGCACTTCCGGTGCGAGGTAAGCAAAGTTTCCGGTTTCTAAGGATTCACAATCTATGGGTAGTTTTGCAACTCTGGGTAAGCATGCTCCGGTAAGTTGGACATTTCCATCTTCGTCAACCTGAAAAAGTAATACCATGCCTATTGTTGCCAGTATTTTTTTAATTTAAATGGTTTAGTCTGAGTTTAGTACAATGCAATCAACGACAATTGTTATTTTCAGATTTTAATCTTGTTTATGACATTCGAGTGATTCCTCTTTGATTCAATTTCACGTAAAACTTCAAATGAGATTGATTTTTTGAAAATTAACCTGAAATGGGAACGCAGTGTTTAAGTTTTACGCTGGTGGCCTTTTTTGGCAATATTGTTCACGCTGAAACAAGTAGTATAGAAACCATACACGCTAGCATCCAGGTTTCTGATATATTAATTCGACTAATAATCCGGCTCTAGAACCGTCGTTAAACGGCCACAAACTCTCGTTCTCTCTCTCTCTGTCTCTCTCTCTCTCTCTCTCTCTCTCTCTCTCTCTCTCTCATTCTCTCTCTCTCTAAATCAAGAATTACACCTCCCTTACTAATTGGACGTTTACCATTTCCCCAAAATCTACCCCTTACATAGACTCTTGAATCCACCGCCCATACATTTTTATCATTCATGTATTTAAAAAGTCGTGGCATCATGATCACATTGCACTAGACTTACTGTGACAGTATCCTGGGTGAGTTCCATGTGTACAAGTCCCTTGGAGTGAAGATATTCGAGACCACATGCCACCTCCTCCAGTATCGAAGGTATGCACTCCCGTTTGCAACAGAAAGAATTGAGGAACCGCCTAGCTGACTTCAGGCTACCGCCGTACACAAACGCCGGCGTGATGGTCTCCGCACTGTGGATTCCGAGAAACTCTGATATACACATATCTTGGCATTGTAGGCACCTATGAAAGGAGACAGCAGAGCGTTTTTTGTAATGTTTCATAGATTAGGTAAAATTATGACACCAGATGTATATTAAAAATGAGTGATGAGACTGTTTAAATGGCAGATGTGGAGTGGTCTAGTTGTTGAAGATCGGACCTAGAATCAGAGAGTTGGAGGTTCGACCCCCACCGCGGCCAAATAGTGCGTCTACTTAGAGAAAAGTCACCATATATATATATATATATATATACATGATAAGTAAACGTTCTGCCCATGAATACATCACGGGTGATTTCTCTTATTTGTAACAACTTGTTTCACTTTCTATGATAATTATATACGTTACACTGTCTAAATAAAATAAATAAAATATACAACTGTGTTTCTTTCTTCACCTATAATCAAAACCATATCAGAATATTCCGCAATCACCAACCAATGTAATTTCCATATTCGAATAGTTACCTAAAATTGATTGTTGGGCATGATTTTCTTAACTTCCTTTAAAACACACATTAATGCATCATTATTATATTTTTCATAGTTTATTTTAACAACGATTAAACAATTTAAAATGACTGATCCAAGTGGGTATCATTATAATTGCTCAGGCTTATAAATGAAAATAATGTATACCTTAGTTTTGCAACTTCACGGAACGTATGTTGTACTCCAGACGAAGGCAAATACATTCGTATGGCAACAGGTCTTGCAACACCATTTCTAACTAACTGACCACTGTAAGTCACCGTCCAGAGACCTCGAATATCCATCCGCCGTGATAACACGTGCGAACTACTACTTCGCAGAAAGTCTACTACGTTGAAAGCAACTGACACTGAGCCATGTTCTGGTGAAAACTGCGTAATTTGAATTTCACCTTTGGCAAAATCATCCACAAAAATATAACCTTCGCCGTACTCCATCAAAGACCGACGGAGAGATTCAGTCTGCGTCATCAACTCTTCGTATTCAAAATGATGACATCGCTCTGTTTCGATGCATTCCTCAAATTCATTCAGTAATAGTTTATTTGCCAGAATCATGTCTGGTATCTTCCTTTCCAATGCTGCGATGTATTCCCTTGGTCTGTCCATTAAATAGTCGACAAAAGGTGTCAATCCGGAATCTTCTCCATTTGTCCTCTTCAGCAGCTCTACATACATTTCTTTGGCATATTCTTCCGCTACCGCCACTGGGTCTTTTCTATAGTCATTCACTTTAATACTGTTCATGATACCAGACACTATGCTTTTGAATGGTTTAATAAACCTTCCAGCCAGTTTAACAGGCATCTTTGCGTCTGTTACATAAAATAACGATGCAAGTTTTGTAGGAGAAATTGCTATTGAACTTGCTCTCCTCCGATTTTTTGAAAGCTCCGAGAATCCATCAGAAATTTCCGATGATGCATCACCCTGCATTTCATTTTCAATAGCCTCAAGCTCTGACTCTAAGAGTTTCAAATCGAACTGTATTCTGGATGAAATTTCTGTTTCTATATCATCAATGGTATTTTCGTCATTATCCCATTCTTCTATACACGTTGTCAGCTTGTCGTAGAAAGTTTCATGGAGTTTACTCTTAATCCAAGGCCAATCGCCGAGTCCTGAATCCACTTTTGGAATTTCGTCTTCTTTCCACAAACATGACAGTTTCATTTTGCAAAATGGTGTTTTAACGTAGTCTCGCAGTGTTACGCATAGTTCCTTAGATTTCGTTCCAATGTCCGATGTTAAACCGCGAATGAGATCGTCGGATCTTTGACTTAAGCTTTCAAGTTTTGTTCGAGCTTGGTCAGATTTTTCTTTAAGGTCTCTGTCCGAATAATCCAACCGTTTCACCATGGATTTTAGATGGTGAACAGTTCTTTTCAACACGTGTTCTATCCATCTGGAATAGATAACAAAATGAACGCATGAATACATATTTCAAAATAGTTTTATGTTATTTACATACTTATAAGTACTAACTTACACTTCATCAATCCCAGAGCCTACTCAGAAACAACAACCAGTACTTGTTCTATCAGACGGGCCGGGTCCGATTAGCTCAGTCGGTAGCTCGTCTGACTATCAATCCATGAGTCGTGAGTTCGAATACCTACCCAGCCACAGTCTCCGTGATGATTGATATACGACATTTCGCCTCAGTATCATTCTAAGTGCTGATTCAAGTGGGAAAGTTATCAGTTACTTGTGGATATGAGGTGTGCTCGAGTACTGAGTAACCTTCCAGGATCCAAGGAAAGAGTACTTAGGTTCGAGTGTATGTTATCAGACGAATCCGAGCTCGATTCATAACAACTCTTCGTACTTCGCAGTCATAAATGAATATGAAGGAATACAATTACAATATGTGTCATACTTTCATGTATCTCTTAAATGGCTTGGTAGCTTTTTATTGGTATTGAGGTTTCAACACATTTCAGATTATATGAGACAGAAGAAACAAACTCAAACCACCGTCGCTCTGCAAGTAACTTGTGACACTAACGAACTGATATTTCTAGCAGTGACTTAATTGTTTAGATGTTTAGATGTGTCTGGTTCTAGCTATTACATAGGCGGGAACATGTTCAGTTAATAAAAGCAATCGTCGAAAGGAAATGCATATACAACATGGTACAGAACGTACTTGTATGTGTGTTTGATCCTTCGCTCTAAAGCAGACATGAAGATGTCCCGCAAACTTTCCAAGAATACTCTGTAGTTGTCGTTGATATAGTCTCTGTCAACCAGCACGTCTCTTCTCGCCTTTTCCGTGGATAGAAAAATGACTTGAGATTTATCGAATGATGGCCAGCATTGTGATAGCTTCTCTGTTTAACGAAAGAAAAGTTCAATCACATGACATTTTGGAAACAGACATGATTCAAGTAAATGAATGAAAGGTATCCGTTTTTCGTAAATGTTCATCTATGACGTGTGAATGCTTAACATGTTCTTAATTTTTTTTCTTATTGATTTTGTGTTCTATTCATTTTGTGTTCGTTAATAAATAAAAAAAAAATACAACAAACATATAAAAAGTTTTTATATTTGTGTTGTAAGTTTTTTTAGTTATGTTCTTAGTTTAACAATAAGAATGTAAAATGAATACCATAAATATAAAAATTAAATCCATATATGTACAATTAAACAACACAAGTGTTAAGTTTGAAAATGAAAATGAGTAACCCGCATACCATAATCGTGTGTTAATTTCTTTAATGAGGCAATTTGTCTGAATATTTTTGTATTGTTTTACCCAGGAAGACTTCGGGCGCTGCTGAGAATTGTGTAGGCTATACGGATTTGATTCACAATCAATATACATACATACGTTTAAAGTAACTTTAATTCTTACCGAAAGCATTACGTTTCACCGTTTCCACTTCGAATTTATCGATCAAATCAAATCTGTTGCACACAAAGACGGCTGACTTAGGGTCGAATTTCATCCCACTGTTGGAATCTCTCGACTTTAACTTCTGTTTGTTGAGTATAATCTTCAACAAATTCATCAACTGTAAATATTTGAGAGAAATATCAAAAGTTAATGCTGCTTATATGGCAGCATTCCCAAGCCTTTTGTTACTACATGCATACAAAAATGCAATAAAATATGTTTAATGTAAAATTTGGCAGCAGGTAGAAGTTTGGTTCATTTTCGGTCATTTTCATTGGGTGTGCGGCTCTTCAATATTGGCGGCTGAGTATGTGAGGGTTAGCGTCAGTGTCATGTTGAATATCGAAAGACAATACACGAATAGCTTCAAATCTTGAAATCTCCATGTTTAATGCTGAACGCTCAACAGCCCTTTTGATTCAGTTACTTTTACTTCAGTTAGAGCCTGATTTAATTAACTTTGTCCAAGTTATTATAAGAACTGGCTAATGTATTATTAAATAAAAGGCTAAGAAATTTAAAAAAATGACTCACTAAATTGAAAAAGAATAACCAAGGTTAAGTGTGGTGTTTTGAGAAAGACACTTTATTCGCATATGCTTAGTATTGATTCTACCAAGGAAGACTTTTAGCGTAATGTGTCGAAGTTGTAAGAATTTCACAATCAATTTAAATAAATAAATTAAAACAAAAGAATGAATGATTACATACTCTATCTTCCTGTACGCCGCCGGCGTTGTCGGTTTTGATGATGTACATAAAGCCGAGTATCTGACGATCGCTGATGAAGTTGATCAGCTCGGTTTCCAGGAACTCATTCTCGCCTATACCCGGAGTGTCCACCAACACGAGCCCTGACTGAAACAAAGGGGTGGCACATGTGCTCAAAATATACGGTAATTTTTGTGTTTTTGGTATTTCGTATGGATTCTTAGGGATCCGTAAGTATGTTGCAAATGTCGTTAGACATTATTAGATATGGTTTTGTTGTGTTATGTGGGTTTTTTAAAAAAAAGTTGAGAAACTAAGAATTGGTGCGATGTTGTTTTTCAAATAAAATGAATTTTGAACAAATATTGGTATTCTGTTTTAGGTTAGACATTAAGCCATGTTTTTTCTGCAATATTTGCATAATCTTGACTGAGAAACAAAGAATTGATTCGATGTTGTTTTTCAGATAAATTGAGTTTTCAACAAAATTTGATATTCGGTTTTAGGCATGTTTTTGTCTGCAATATAAATATTAGTTTGAAAGTAGAATGTATAAATGGTGCTAGCTCTTCCGCAGTAACATACGAGCACGGTAATTGGTCAGTTGCTTTAGCGGAAGTGGACTTACGCCATAGTCTAATAAACGCTTTAAAGTGCTATGCATTGCGGGGACAGGCAGGGATTTTCATAATTTTGCATTATAGTATAAGTATAAGCCATGAATGATCTGTAGCAAGTCAATAAATAAGATGACCCAAATGAAAGAAGTGAAACTTACATTTTATTGTTTGTCAACCTCTGCACTACAAAAATATGATAAGAAAAGTAAGGGTCATGTGTCATCCAAGATATATTTTTTCTGTCCCAGAATACACCAATTTCCAAGCAACATTTTTTTCTAAATTCACAATGCAAACATGACAGTGCTTTCAAAATGTTCAAAATGCACCAATAATGCCATTCATATAAAAACTGAGCATTAAAATAACCAAAATACAATTTTGAAGAAGACGAACTATACGTCCAGTGGTATAAAGATTTGGTGCGAGAACATTCATGAGTGAAATTTATTTCAAATTTGCGGTATGTCCCTTTAAACCCAATATAAAGAAGTTGTTCAATGACTTACACGTAAAATAAACAGAGGCAGGTAAACATGCACTTCTTTAATAGTGTGGTTTTCCCGTTCACTCGCGCTCTTCATAAAGGCTATGGAATGAAGTTGCTCTATCCCTAGTTCGTCGAGATCGAATACTGTGTCCAGTGTGTCATCTTTGTATACTATACGCACGTGCTTACGTTTGTGGTAACGCACTATGGTTATAACTGATGTGGAACTATTGTTATGCACGGGCAATATGTCTTCCTCAAACAGAAGATTTAGAACACTCGATTTCCCCGCTGATGTTTCGCCTGTTATGTAAAGAAAGTTGAAAAGATTGAAGTGTGCTAATTCATTTTTTTTTTATTAAAAAAATGGTTAAACCAATATGCTTAACGTCCGCGGTATGATGTTATATAAAAGTTTCTTTCTTCAGTTTTCATAAAATCTAAAGGAAAGGTCAGCAAGCCAGTGAATGTATTACTCATGTCTAATGTATTTTTTTAACGAGGTTGAACGCCATTTTCAACACATTTCAGGTTCTATATGACATATCCAGTTTTATCGGTGGAGAAAGACCTCAGAATGAATCTGAGTAGAATCACCGTCAAGAAACCGCAACTAACTGACAAACGTTCTCACATAAAGTTGTTTGAGCTAGCGAGACTCGCACCTACGACTCAACCAGTGAGAGGTAAGTGATCTCCATAAACTGTTCAACATACGACATGCAACATGTGTGGTGTACGTGCAATGAAGACAAGGATAACATACAAAATAACCTGTTGCTGGATAAATCTCAACATTATAAGTGCACGTATGTAAAAATGTTAATATCTGATTTTTCCATACCTGCCACAATTATGAGACATTCTTCATTTTCAATTCTAGAAATATTGACCTTACAGTCGTCTACTAGATTAACACTGGTACCCTCTGTCTTGAGCAATCCTTTGACAAGTGCGCTATCTCGCCGGTGACCATCCATTTCCGGTCCTTCTTTATGCAATATATGCATCATTTCTTTCATGACGCTAATCAGTTTGTGTCTTCTGCCACGATCGTCGTTTCCCGCCTTTTGCATGGATTTTTCAATCTGTAATGAGTGGACATGCAAGTACATTAATAAACAACTTTCAAAATATATTTTAATCATTACATTCCTTTTATCGATTTTTTTCAATGTGAATGTTCAAAAAACTGAGACTAAATGACTTATTTACAGTTTATATGCTTCTGGTGGAATATATGTAGCATTGAGTTCTGTTTGCGAAAATGAAGTTTTGTCCTTCTTTTAAATAGTTTATACTGAAAATCTATTTCTAGTCCGTTTTCCTATGTATCAAATTAGTTACGTGACTACAATTTGATTTCGGCTGGTTGGTCTAATCGAAATCAAATTGAAGTCACGTGACTAGAATTGGTGAATTTGGATGATCTAAGAAACAATCCGAATGACAATGTGAATATCGTCAAGTAGTGTGTGTGTGGTATATTTTTAGAATTCTGTATTGATTTCACGATTCCGGTCAAAATATTGTTTGTGTCCCTTTTGTGTGTTTTTAAAATTCTAAATCATTCGTATTTTAGTTTTAAAGCGATAATCAGATGCTTTATATTCATTTGTATTAGATATTTGATACTGCTTCTTCTTAATACACTGCATTTAGTGCATTTATCATAATATACTTCATTATTATAGGAGTTTAAAAACTCAAAAGCTATAGATGAAAAAATAAAAATACTTAAGTGAGTGGAAAGCGGAGTGGAGACAACGGGATTTTTATAATAAAACTTGATTTTGTCTAAACAATAAATATTTCAGTTCCTGGTTTACAAGTGCACAAGTTACTATTATTTTATAATGATTCATGCAACAAACCATAATACTATTTATATAAACTACCTAAACATAATATACTTTTTACTCATGAGTGTGGTTTTACTTAATTGTGTGTGTGTTTAAGAAATTCTTGTTATAATCTCAGTCGGTAATTGCTATTTACTAGATCTAGTATCTTATTTGTCATCTATTTTTTTCTTTGAAAACCATGACTTCATTTCTTAATCTATTTTTAGCATTTTCATTTGGAAAACTGTTATTTCCCTTGTCTTGGTCATGTGCGACGCTTGCTTATGACCAAGAATAATATTTCCCAAAATGTCACATGATCACATGATTTAACTTTAGGTTAAATAGTGACACCATTTTTTTTCTCTCAAACAAATGCAACGTATGCGCACGGCTGTTTACCGGGAAAGATGTGTATTTGTTTAAGTTTATACACTGATGCAAAATATAACATATTTGTGTACATATTAAGGAAACAAAACAAAGAAAGACTACACTATTGTACATAAACAGGCCAAATATCGTAAACTACAAGCATATTTAAAACTGAGCCTGGGTTAATCTTTCAGTCTAAAAACACTCCAGACTTATGAATAGAACAAGCAGAAAAGAAGAAGAAGTAGAAGAAAGATGATGAGAAGAAGAATAAAAAGTAGCAGTAGTAGTAGTAGTAGTAGTAGTAGTAGTAGTAGTAGTATAAGAAGAAGAAGAAGTAGCAGTAGTAGTGGTGGAAGTAGTAGCAGCAGTAGTAGTAGTAGTAGTAGTAGTAGTATAAGAAGAAGAAGAAGAAGAAGAAGAAGAAAAGAAGAAGAAGAAGAAGAAGAAAAAGTAGCAGTAGTAGTGGTCGTAGTAGTAGTAGTAGTAGTAGTAGTAGTAGTAGAAGAAGAAGAAGAAGAGGTGAATAATAGATTTCGGAGAATTACGACACTCATAATTAGATTATGTTTCTAATACGTTAACACAATAAACAAAAACATGACTGAAGGGATTTGTACTTCGGTAAATCAGCTTTTTTATAAACCTTTTTAAATTAACCTCTTCAATCTTGGAACGTATAAAGAGCAGAATCAAAAAAAACAACGATATGATATTACGATTTGTATCGCTTACAGGTGTTGTTCCAAGTTAAATGGATGTGTATTATTAAGATTTATGTATTAAAATTATTCATCTCAATATCACTAATTACTTATATTTCATTCTGCTGGTCATAAATAGATACTCATTATATTATTCCACTATGAATTTAAGCTGCGTTCTTAGTTGACAAATATTTAAACTGAGTTCTTATTGCCAAACATACTGAACAGAACAGCTAACCTGCCACTTTTCTATCTCCATTATTTTTGTCAAAATATTGAGTAGCGTTATTAAAAGCTGTATAGGAGTAATACGACACTAACAGACAGTTATCATAGCCTAAATACGACACTAACAGACAGTTATCATAGCCTAAATACGACACTAACAGACAGTTATCATAGCCTAAATACGACACTAACAGACACTTATCATAGCCTAAATACGACACTAACAGACACTTATCATAGCCTAAATACGACACTAACAGACAGTTATCATAGCCTAAATACGACACTCACAGACAGTTATCATAGCCTAAATACGACACTAACAGACAGTTATCATAGCCTAAATGTCCTTTCTTGCTGAAGTCCATAGTCCATGAAAATTGCTTTAATACTTTTTAAGAAAATGCTCTAAAGGTCATGTACATAAAATGTCAGGTGGCTGATTAACTGTTCTGTTCAGTATATCTACACATTACGCTTTATATTAAATGATGCACATTTTAAATTGGGTTCTTTGGCATCAGATATCTACACATTGCGTTAAGTTTCAAATTGATTTCTTGATTGTCAAATAGATAAACATTCCTATATATTTCAAACTGACTTCTTAATTGTCAAATATTCAGGATTAAATTTATTTTTTCTGGTTTTTATGCATGTGTAAAGATGTCCAAAGGACTTTATGTCAGATTTGTGCGTGACTCGACATTCTTTACACATGCATAAAAAACAGAAGAAAAATAAAGAATTTAATTCTTATAATTCCAATCCTAATGCTTATGTTTAATTTATGACTCCTCAAGTGAATGAAGAAAAAAAAATTATACGCTGCAAAGTAAACGCGTAAGAACACATCACCTCTGTCCCGGTTGACATCAAATTCTCGAGATCTAATATACAATAATATCGTAACGGCTATTGTTTCCATTATCAGATGAACTCTGTAACATTAGTTGGTTTATTGTAAAATGACTAAATATTTTGCGGTGAAAAAAAATAAACACCCGCCTTTTATCTCTCGATTTAGACAAATAAAAAAATCAATAATTCCAAGAAATACCCACACAGTGTAGACGCTGACGTCATTGTTTAGTTTTTGTCTACACGCTTGTTTTAAAAAAAATGTGTCAATAGTTACGAAGGTCATATAAATCCACGCTCATTGATGGAGAATCCGAATTAGGAACGTTTTAAACGACTTTTACGTGCAAGGTTTGTGTATTTACATTGTCTCACGATCGTCTGCTTCTGAACTTCAACTACATGCATATGTTTTTATTTCATTTATCCTGTAAAACAAATTGGTCTGTGGAAATTTTTGTCAACGACTAGTATTCACGTTCGGTAAACTAGGGATGTATTCAATGGTATAGGCCTACTATACATCTCAGATGTGAACATTTTATAACCTACTTCAGTGTTTCTCAAAACAACTTATGGTCTGATTGTGACGCCCGGACAAATCGCTGAACCAAAGAAATCTATAAAACAATAAACCGATGAAAACAGATAGGACTAGATCTAACATTTGTTTTTGTTGTATTTTATTATTAAAATAAGCGTGGAACCGTAGTGAACGTCATTTAAGTTCGTATATTGTTAAACCGACCATCAAAATGTCGATGCTTCTTTGTTTACTCGAGAAACGTAAAAGAAGTCCAGTTCCAGTGTTTTATCGAAAAACAAAAGTCTTTCAAAAATTGACGATGTCCAATGAAAATGCTTTAAATACATATATGATAATGAGATTGGAATATTAAACCGACTTCTTAGCTGACAAATATCTACACTGATTTCTTATTGTCAAATTTTCTTGTTTGTAAATAGTTTTACTGAAAAAAATTCCAGATTTATTTATTGTCATCATCACATTAATTAATTTTTACTTGCATAACATGACCTAAAACATAATCTATTCATTCATTCATTCATTCATTCATTCATTCATTCATTCATTCATTCATTCATTCATTCATTCATTCATTCATTCATTCTAATTCTCAAATAGGCCCACATTACGTTAGATACCAATATCTATTGTAAAAAAAGTGTTCAATATTCAAACATTTTTTTTTGGAGCGATATAAATTGAAGATACACATCAGTGTGTTTTGAGCCCGATAGCCGGAGCTGTGCTAAATATCTACCTGGCTATCATATATCGTTACTTTTGTTCGGACACGGTTGCATGTTTTTCAAATGATTTAATATTTCAAAAGAATAAAGAGGAAAACTGTATTGATTTTTTTTACAAATTTTGTTGTAATCTCAGCGCGAGTCTATTGCGATGAATACGACTGTGCACGACATAAATTGGAGAAGACTGTGTCACCAATCAGCTTTATAATAGTTGAAATTCTGGAAACATTCTGTTATATATTTTCCGTTTTCATTTAATTTCCAACATAAAGCGCGTGGTTCTGTGGTAGATCATAGGATCCAAGATCAGAGGGTCGTGAGTTTGATCCTCTGCCACTTGAGCAAGACACTTTATCCACATATGCTAAGTATTCTACCCAAGAAAACTACGATCGTGAAGTGTCTTAAGTTGTAAGAACTTGTTTCTTAATCGATGTAAAATAGATACGTTTCAAACTCTTAACGACATAAATGGTTTATGTTCTTTTACAGGTCGTGCGATCTTCTATTTTGAAGAACAATGAAAACACATTTGACTTCCACATATAGGTGATAGGGGTGGTGGTGACAAAAGATACCTCACGAACCCTTTAGTAAGATTACACCTCCGTCCCTAGGTTTTGTTTGTGTGTATAGAGTTTTTACATATTTTAACTGTACTTTAGTCGGCGCATTTAAGCATTGTTCATTGGTTCCGCTAGGCGGTTAACCATCATTAGACAGATATTTTCTCTGCAAGTCACTGACTACTTCCCACATAATCGGATATGGGAGATTCATAGCCAATCATCACATTGACAGTAGCCGGGCGGGGATTCGAACTCACGGGCGGGCCATATCAAAGACTTAAAAATGGCATTGGAAGCCCTCTTACTTTGCGCTCAGCATTCTTTGGCTTTCAGCGGTTAGAAGATAGTTAGTTTTATGTTTGGTGGGTCCAAAATATTGGCTAGTTAACAAAAGCAATACGGATAACTTCGCGATATGGATACGCCCGGTTGGTTTTAAATGTCTAATTATCCTACATCAACTATACACTGAAATTCAAATTGAGAAACCCGATAATATACTTCGATAGACGTCTACCCGCAACCGAAGGGGTTTCATGGATGAGAAAACTTGCGGCATCTGTTGGTTTGGTGTAAATGGTTAGCAAGGTATTATACACTTAAGTAAGGCAGACTCAACATTAAGTTAAATTAACCGGCGGTCTTATGATTGATATACCACCCAAAGCCAAACTGTGAATTATTTAGAAATTCTTTGTCGTGTTCAGGAACTGTAATTTGGAATTTCATCCCTGATTTTATTAAACAATTAATCAGTCTTTTACAGTTTAAAAGTACATATCTTAAATGGAGCAGATCATAGCATACCAGTCATATACGTATACATGTATACATAATATTAATTTATAAAGTATTTGAAAATAAAGCCATTTGATGTTTATTTGTTACATAATTAACGTTTAACACTGTTCTTGTTTAATTTTGTTGTTGAGCACCTCAGGGAAGATTGGATTTAGTCCAACTGAGTTTTCCCGTAAAACACATTCATTATTATTTTCACTATCACTATCATTTTACCTTTAGAAGCATAAGAAGTAGTCCTGTAACGGATCATGAAAATTAACGACATCTTAAAATTACAGTCCACACTATATAGTGCCAACCCGGGAGTTTCATCCAGAAACGATTTAGCGGACCCGTGAAGGACCCAAATCCTTAGAACCCTTATCAGGTTATTTTGTTTTGACATATTTCGTATGCCACAGCATCTAAGCGTCAATTTTAACTAAAGTTCGTTTAATCATTCCTGGGTGTCGTATGAGTTAAGGCAATACCAGGACCATTGCAGCCCATGCATGGTTGATGTTAATGTAATTCCTGTTCACCGAGTAAGTATCTATTTATTTTTGGCATTTTTACATAGAAGTAGTACCCTATTTAATAGAACATTATTTATTTAACATCGATGTGAAACAATCCTTACAACATATACCAAGATAACCCCTGTCTTCCTGGGAAGAAACAGAACTAAGCATATACATATAAAGTGCCTTTAAAACACATAGCCATGACGGCGGATTGAACCCACCAAGACACTCCGGTGCTGGGTACCATACTCTACCACTACATCACGCACTCATTTTACTAGACAACCCAGTTTGCAACCATCGATATGCCCTACATAAAAGCTTACCGTCGCTTTATAATCACATGGTTGAAAAGATTTGGAATAATGCAGTCTAAATCTCTCCCTGTATTCTTCCAGTGTCTCCAGTCCGTCAACAGGTATATCGTTCTCTTCACTTAATAAAATAGCATCGAATATCTCTTCCAAATGTCCGATATTCTCCAGGGTCAAAGCATTCGTCATCGTGCAAGCGTGTCGGCCTCAAAGTCTTCTTATCATGACCGAGTTGTGTCGACTGGTGAAATGTCAGTAAGGCTTGATCAACTTTCCAGTTGTTCAAGTCGCTCACGTCAATTCGTTCGTCATCGTGCAAACGTTTCAACCTTCAATCATATTCTTCAGTGATCTATCCAGTTGTTTCTATGTTGTGAAATACCAGTTAATCTTGAATTGCTGAATTATGATTAAGTATCAGTTTCTTTAACTTTCATATTAAATTGTCAGACGCATCCAATCACGCTGTATGCTAGATGTACCCACACGAGTGTCTTTAAATTGAATATTCAGACACACTTTACATGTGGCTAAGGTACATTAGTATGAAGATCCCATAACATAACCACGCAGGTCAAACATAAAAAGAATTCCACAGTATTCCAGATTTCTGTTTTGTAGGTCGTAGCGAATATTGTAAATACACAAAGTAGTCACGTTTAACGAACGCAGGGATTTAAGGGGGAATCCCGAAACGTGATATGTTTTTTGTCACGGTGTAGCGTCCAAGTATTGTATAACGTGATAAACAACCGCATCGCATTCTTTTGATTGTCGTCTACATACATATGCCATCTGCCTGCCTGCCTGCCTGCCTGCCTGCCTGCTGCCTGCCTGCCTGCCTGCCTGTCTGTTGGTCGATCCGTCTATCCGTTATCCGTATGTCCGCCCGTCGTGTTGCACACCACCAGGTCATTGGATACATTAACGGAGCAAATTATATTACACCACTGCTTAGTGAGTGGATGTACTTTATAAAACTCGGAATCCCTCCGGGAATCGAACATCGGTGTATGGGATGTGAGGTGATACTGCTTAATCACTCGAGCCATTCAAACACTCGAATTTCACGGTTTCTCCCGCCACGGCAATGTATGGTGTACGTTCAGCAAGATACTTTATCTACACATGTTTCGTATCCATTTTGGGGTCCTATGTGGCCGAGTGGTCTAAGGCGCCATCACAAGGTCACTTACCTCTTAATGTTAATGTCGTAGGTTTGAGTCCCTCTCGCACAAAAACATATGTGAGAAACTTTGCCAGTTACTTGCGGAAGGACGGTGGTTCTATTCAGATTCATTAACCACCAATAAAACTGGATATGCTTGAAATGTGTTAAAAATGACGTTAAACCCCATTCAAAAAAAATACTTATCCACTGCACGTAGGAATATTTCGAGAACGAAGTAATTAGAACGTTTTTGGCAATCGATGTAAAACAATTGTTTTCAAACTAACAATTGATTATAATTTCGGTATAGACATACTTTCGAGACATAATAACTATATAATATGGAATTTTTGGTTTCGATTTTTAGAATACAACTAGTGAAGTATGTTACGGATATAAATAGCATGAGTCTTCAAGTTTAAGACCGCAACAGGTGTGTTTTCGAAGAAAAGAAAAAGAAAACATGTCTAAAGAATGTCATTTACTATCCCATAAACTAATATATTAGTCTTGAACATCCGTGTTACAAGAAGATTACATATTTACATATATAAATAGATAAATAAAACGTGTCATGCTACCGAAAGAGGTGTGTGTGGGTGGCGGGTCTCCGATAATTAGGATCAGTTCGCGTTCTAAATGTGACCGAGGGTTATTCCGATTGCATTGGAATAGATAATACAATTATGTCATAGAACATAAATATAAATGTCGTATTACTTCTTAAATTAGCGGAAGCGCGTCGTTAATTACAGCTGATGCCCATCCACTCCCCTACAAGGAAGTGACACCGACATTAAAAATCGTAGAATTGTAGGAAAAGTGTGCTTATTGATTTCAAAACCGTTCAAGATAACTTAACGAAACTTCGTACACATGTCAACCCAGCAGTCTAGTAGTACGTTTTACTACGAGATAGTTTTCATTTTCAATATGTTTCTGCTATCGCGGAAACAAATAGCGAAAGTTACAAAATTCTTCGTTTCTGGAACACATCCTCAAAACCGTTCAAGATAACTTCACGAAACTTTGCATACATGTCAAGCTAGTGGTCTTGTAGTATATCTTGCTATGGGTTTTTTTTAAAGTTTTTTCTTGTTACCATGGAAGGGGATAACGAAAGGATAATCAGACGCCTAAACAATGAAATATACATCGAATGTGACGTGCAACAGTCTAGCTGATTTTTTTTTCGGAGGAGCATTTCCCGGACCCTCAACAACTGTGCCTATACATAGTTTTCAGTCAAACTGCGTCCCTGGGATATTTCGATTTCAGCATTACGTTGTGTCTTTCTAATTATATATTGATTTGAGACGGCGATTAAACAGTCATATCATGTGTTCTAAATATTATATCTATATAGAGATCGTTTATTAAGAAATTCCAATAGGCCATAATACCTATGAATCATTAAACAGAACAGAACAGAATATATATACATTCTAATTAGATAAAAAAAATACATTGTTACCGTTTATGTTACGACCGACTTATATTAGACTGCGGTATACGTGTAGATTTGTAGAGCGAATCAATAGAGAGTCATTCCTTGTAATGTCTGTGTAATCGTTAATTATTTGTATATAGAAAGGGCCTTGAAGAAAACTTCCTTGTCTGTTCATGCATGATAAACAATCTTATCAAAAGAGTTTTAAAAACGGTTTAGGGTGTACTTTACTAAAGTGTACGCTTACTTGCCGAAGGTCAATATTTTATAAAAACATTTTCAAAACATGGATTTGCCGTGAATCTCTAAATATATTGTTTTTCATATATGCACCTAAAGCACTAAACATTTGAACGAGTTATGAATAAATATAAAAAATAAATCACTTGTGTTTTTATTCTTTGGTTATTCTGTGAAAACAAAATATTCCTATTTGTATACCAGGTGAAACGTGTGTGTTCGTGACACACGACCACTCATTGTGTTCGAAACGCACGGTCACTCATTGCATGTTGTGTTCATTTGGTTTATTGTAATCACCTTAGTGCTAGCGTTTAAACGTGGGCGTGCGCACGAGGAGCACTCATTGCTATACCGTTCTTAATCGGTTGTGATTAGTAGCGTCGCTCAAAACGACATATAGAACTTTAAACATGAACAGGGATAATGCCAATTGTGTCCGGCCACAAGTGTTATCCACATTAGCTACGACCTTTACCTAAAACTGAGTTTAGAAATGTCATGGATATGACTAAACATATGTACTAACATAATACTAATATAGTGTAGAGTTGACTAATGTTGCCTTTCATACACACGCATGCACACACACTGGAGAGAGAGAGAGAGAGAGAGAGAGATAGAGAGAGAGAGAGAGAGAGAGAGAGAGAGAGAGAGAGAGAGAGAGAGTAAAAAGAAAACTGGGGAGGATCGGGAGAAGGTATAATAACTAGTTAATAGCTAGTAAATAGTACCGATGCGAGTAACTGAAACTAATATGTATTTACTTGCCAAAGAATAAGGGAGTCGTATATCTGAATGACCAATTTAATCACATGTAAATAAGTATAGAAACTATACCATAAGCACTTACCGACTTAACGATTAACATCAATTTTAGCAATATAATCTAAATATAAATGACAACATTTAAATAAAGAATTAAAGTTATCTTACTGGTTTCAATAATAACAATAAAACATAAAGGTTACTGTTTATGCTAGTCAACACAACAGACACTACCTGTTACACAATTTGTATTTTTCCTCATTTTTACATGTAAATATAATGAGAGAATAAATGATATTGGTGGTATTGTTGTTATTGTTGTTTACTTTAGCACCATTGCGAAGAACCGCTCACGAGTCCACTTCCTGGGTAGAACCCGTAATGAGTGTTGTTTATTAGAGGATTGAGTTGGGGATCGAAGCCGCAACTTCCCTCATGAGCGGCAAACATTCTAACCATTACCCTTACCACATCGCTTTTAATTAATCACGCTCGAATAAATATACTGAACGGGACAGCTAATCCGTCACCTGACATTTTACATGTATGTACCTGACATTTTATGTTCGTGTACCTGGCATTTTATGTACCTGGCATTTTATGTTCCTGTACCTGGCATTATACGTACCTGACATTTTATGTACCTGGCATTTTATGTACCTGTACTTGGCATTTTATGTACCTGACATTTTATGTACCTGACATTTTATGTACTTGGCATTTTATGTACCTGTACCTGGCATTTTATGTACCTGGCATTTTATGTACCTGATATTTAATGTAACTGTACCTGGCACTTTATGTACCTGACATTTTATGTACCTTGTACTTTATGTTCCTGGCACTTTATGTACCTGAAATTTTTTGTACCTGACATTTTATGTACCTGTACCTGGCATTTTATGTACCTGATATTTTATGTACATGACATTTTATGTACCTGGCATTTTATGTACCTGGCATTTTATGTACCTGTATCTGGCATTTTATGTACCTGATATTTTATGTACCTGTACCTGGCACTTTATGTACCTGACCTTTTATGTACCTAGCATTTTATGTACCTGACATTTTATGTACCTGGTACTTTATGTACCTGACATTTTATGTACCTGACATTTTATGTACCTGGCATTTTATATACCTGACATTTTATGTATCTGTACCTGGCATTTTATGTACCTGGCATTTTATGTACCTGGTATTTTATGTACCTGACATTTTATGTACCTGTACCTGGCACTTTATGTACCTGACATTTTATGTACCTTGCACTTTATGTACCTGACATTTTATGTACCTGGCATTTTATGTACCTGGCACTTTATGTACCAGACATTGTATGTACCTGTCGCTTTATGTACCTGACATTTTATGTACCTGACATTTTATGTACCAGACATTGTATGTACCTGACATTTTATGTACCTGACACTCTATGTACCAGACATTGTATATACCTGACATTTTATGTACCTGACACTTTATGTACCTGACATTTTATGTACCAGACATTGTATGTACCTGAAATTTTATGTACCTGACATTTTATTTACCTGGCACTTTATGTACCTGGCATTTTATGTACCTGGCATTTTATATATCTGACATTTTACGTATCAAAAAGTATCAACGCAAACATTTTCATTGGTGATCGTATTAACAATTATGAAAATAAAACATTCATTTTGTAGCGATATTGAGAGTTATACTATCATTTCAAAAAGGTATCAATAAATTAGTTTTAAACCGCGGCGGAACGATGGTGTTATGGATAATGTGCTGGCCGATCACGCCAGAGGTAGCAAGTACGATCAGTCTCGACCTGACTGCCTCTAAAAACAATAACACTTATAGTTACTACTGGTTCTACTTAGTAAACTGGCTCAAGAACAATTCGCAGAAACTTTAAACGAACTTACAAAAGTGTAAAGATATATGTGATTAAACAAAAAATAAGTAAATGACGACCAAATATCTCACGGTGTTACAGTTTACATACATGTTAACTCATGAAGCTTGTAACACATCTTATCAATTGTGCTCCGAATGACTCCAAACAGTTGCATAGTTGTTTAGGTAATGTGTCGACTTCACAAAGGAGATGGTATCATCCAAGATCTATCGATAAACCCGATATTTGCAATATATTATATAAATACAAGCTACAATATATAATGAACCGATATATTGAAAACAGTCCTGCGTTTCCCTCAAAAGGAGAATGGAAGAATATTGTTAATAGATCAATAATAAGACATGAAACAATACTGTGGAAAAACAGGTTAAACGCTGACAGCGATTTCGACTACTTTAAATTGTTACATACAGATATCAAACTCGCTATTGTTTATCAAATATCAAGTGAACAATCATTTCGTTATATTATCAAAGTTATCGCCAATATTTGGTCAAGGCCCGTAAGCAATAAACACAGTGAATGCCCGTATTGTTCTGAAGTAAATCATAACAACATTTCACACATTATTTCAAGTTGTCTCATCACAGCTGATAAAAGAAATACATTTTTAACAAATGTATACACAACTCTGAGCAGACGAGATAAAGAACTTGAATCCGAAAGATTTAACGCTTAAACTTCTAGGTGCTGAAATTGACCCGACCCTTGAAATAGAGGAGAACGTATTATTCTTAAAAATGGCTTTCAAATACATATTTGAATGCCAACAATACTTTCTTTAATTATGAATCGAAGTAAGATGTATGACTAATTTCCATTCCTTGTCCCTTTTCGGTTTTTTCGCTTTCGCGTAAAGGTTCAATCAAACGGGATCAACTATTAACATAGATCGCTACATAACTAAAAACTGACTTGTCGATGTAAATGAAATGTTAGTAATACTGTAAATGAAATATTGTATATTTAATTTCAAAATGTGCATAGAAGTTTCATATGTATTCAGCATAGCAAAAAATGAAGATAAAATAATATGAAATGTTTGCATTTTCATTGCATGACACATTATATGTTAACTCTTGCTATATGTAATTTGTATATATGTGTAACAAAGTTAACATTTTTACACATAAAATGACTACACATAACCCTCAAGCTTTAACAATACTCTTTATGTACAGGTACGGTAATTACATGTAATTACATAAATGATAGTGAACACTTTTTATATGCAGACTGCACAGTATAAAAGGGTCAGTTGTATTGGTTATTTGGGAGAGAAAGATGTGTTGTGTGGCATAAAGGTCTGGGACCTTACATAGAGATTGGAATATGATTTGTTGAAGTTGAATGCAAGATGAGGCGAGAATGATGATATGAAGTTTGAAATATCTCCTCCTTTTTGGTCTTGGTGAAAAATGGATGGAATGTCGATTCGTAGACCATAAAATTACGAAGTACCAAGATGAATACATATTGATTCTATGGTGGACAAGAATTCCCAAAACGTCAGCTTGTTAGAGAATGGAACTATGAGACGTGAAAAACAGTTTATATATTATTATATACTTGGATACACGAAGCATATAGATTCCATGGTGACGTAAAATTCCACGACTAGATATGCTATGATATAGCATTTATTCTATGAAGATGTGAAGTGCATAAATTATAAGAAATATAAAACAATTATACGAGAGTGCAGAAGTGACATAAAGTCTAGCATTTTATGATACATGTATATGCTACTAGTTGTTGCGTTACAATATATTACAGTTTAGGCTGTTTGAGAGAGGAAAATTGATATATAATATATCCATATATTGTCATACATTATATTTTTCTTGAATCCACATTTTCTCTTCTTTAACTGTCTCTAACTTTTCTATCTAACTATCTCTCTGATTTATTAAATTGAATTAAATTACATAAATTTATACTGGTGTAATAGTTGTTTATGATAGCAATATCTTTACTGAACAAAATGACAACATAAACATTGTCGCAATGGTGGCAGCGGTTTAGCTAAGATATTTGTCATAAACATAGATCTTTACCAGTATTTATTAACATATATTAGCAATATTGCAAGTTATTTAAAACTGTTAAATTAATCTAGAATCATGACTGAAAATGTACCTGAGTGGTTTGAAAAAGTGATAGAAAAAGGAGGAGATTTTGAGTCCTGTCTTACCTATTTAAGGGAAAAGGCTGAACGGGAAGGAACATTGAAACTAAAAGAAATAGAGCGTGATGAAAGAGCTGCAGAGCGTGCAGAAAAAGCTGCTACTGCAGAACGCACCGAACAAGCTGCTGCTGTAGAACGCGCAGATAGATTAAAAATTCTTGAGATGGAGAACGAGATAAGATTGAGAGAATTAGAGTTAAAGACTAATGTTAAACAAGTACAATCCACACAAGAAAGTACAAAAGCTAAAGTAGCATTGCCAAAATTTGAAGCAGGTCAAGATGTAGAAGTATTTTTAACATCTTTCGAAAGATTAGCTATACTTCATAAATGGGAGAAAGATGAATGGCCAATAAGACTAGTACCAGAGTTGTCAGGAAATGCATTAGAAGCATATTCAAGAATGTCACTAGATGACAGCAAGCAATATGATAAAATTAAATCTGCTATTCTAGAAAGATTTGGGCTAAACTCTCTTGAATATCGCAATCGATTTCGCAATGCAAAACAGAGATTTGGTGAAACTTTTAAAGAATTTTCAATCAGGGTGACAAAAGATTTAGAACATTGGCAAGCTAGTGAGAATGTTAGTAATCATGCTCAATTGGCAGACATGATTATAAGAGATCAATTAATGATGAGTGTCAGTAATGACTTACAAATATACTTACAAGAAAAAGAAATAAAGTCAGTACAAGAGTTAGTAACATTGGCACAAGCCTATCAGTTAGCTCACAAAGACACATTCATGAGAAAACAACCATATTGTCCCCCTATGCTTAGATCATTTGGACCTTCACAAAATACCGAATATCCACAAAAGTTCAACAGTATGAACTATCAAACCTACAAAACAAGTGAAAAACGTAAATGTTTTCATTGTAAGAGTGAAGATCATTTAATTGCACAATGCCCATTTAATCAACAGTACAAAAATGATAAGTTAACAGACACACACGGTAATGACAAACATACGGCTGACAAACACGCAAATGGTCTCATACATTCGCCTACTAAATTAGAAAATGAATTCAGTACTATTACAATCCCAGTAGAAGTTAACAAAGTAATGAGTAAAGGGCCTTTAACAGAGAATAAAGAATTAACAAATGGTTTAATCATATCCAAGGGACAAATTAATGACAAAGACGTAAAGGTATTACGAGACACAGGGTGCACAACCATTTTTGTAGGTGAAAAGCATAGAAAGTTGGGTAAAGAAACTGGAGTCAGTCAAATTGTTACATTAGCAAATGGTAGTGAGTGCAAATGTCCAGAGATTATAATACAAATTTGTACAGAATATATTTCTGGAGAAGTAAAATCACTTGTGATGGACAATCCGTTTGCAGACCTTGTGATAGGGAACATAGGACATGTAACCAGAAGCAGTAACAATAAATCATTTCAAGGTGTAGAAACACGTGACATGAAGGCCAAACGAGAACTACAAGATGCAGTCGAGGTTAGAAATGAAGGCGAAATACTTACAGACAAGATCAGAAATAAAGTTGACTCCACTTTTGAAGTAAGAGGAGACATGTGTATAGATATGCATGACCTAAAGAAAGAACAAAGACAAGACATTACATTAAAGAAAGTACTATCCTATGCAGAAAAGAAAAATGAAATAAATGAAATAAGTACAGGATATACTTATAACTCATACTTTTCATATCAGCAAGGTATATTATATAGAACATTTCAACCAAAAGATAGAGATCCCATCGAGCAGATCGTAGTGCCAAAGAAATATAGAATGAAGATCATGGAGATCGCACATACCATACTTCTCGGTGGTCACTTGGGAAACAAAAAGACGAGAAACAGAATATTACAGAACTTTTTCTGGCCAGGAATATTCATTGATGTAGCAAAGTTCTGCAGATCTTGTCCAAATTGCCAAAAATGTATCCCAAGAGGGCGTATAACTAAAGCTCCTTTAATACCAATACCTGCAATGGATGAACCATTTAGAAGAATTGCAATTGATATAGTAGGACTATTAACAAGGACAGAGCGAGGTAATAGATTCATTCTTGTGGTTTATGACTATAGCACTAAATATCCAGAAGCGATACCATTAAAAACAATAGATGCTGAAACCGTAGCTGATGCATTAATTAACACCTTTTCGAGAACAGGAATACCAATGGAAATACTGTCTGATCAAGGGACAAACTTCATGTCTGCGCTTATACAGAATTTATGTAAGGTGTTACATATACAAAAACTTAAGACGTCTCCATATCACCCACAAGCAAATGGGCTAGTAGAAAACTTTAATGGAACACTGAAGAAGATGCTTCAACGTAATTCTGAAGGAGACGAAAACAATTGCTCACATTGTATGTCAATTTTGTATATTAATCTCCCAAGAGGAGGAAATAAAGATATTCATTCATTCATTCATTCATTCATTCAATCTAAGAATGTGACTGCTGTATCCAATATTTGATGTAGGTAAATGGGTAGCTATTTATTGCCATTTTGAACAAAAATGGACCGAATTGAAAACAAAAACAATTTGATAAGTTAGGTAGGAATTCATACGGCAAGCATATTTATTTTGAAGACGATCTTAGAAAGTATACAAATGATTAACTGTGATAAAAGACACTATAAGTTTAGTCAGCATTATTTAGTTTTGTGTACGTTTGTTGTTGTTGTTGTTTTGTGTCATGATGTGGTTGGAAATGAATGATTGGTCGTCACAGAAGCAGCAGGTGGAGTAGCAGCAGCAGTTTCAGAGAACTATAGCAGAATAAGCAGAAGTATATGCACCGTTAACTAACTCGACAGTTCAATGAAATACATGTAGTTATTATCATATTTTTGTTACACGTAGACTCGAACCCAGATTCTAAATTGTAACCGCTGTAAACACAAAATGTATGAATAATAAATGTGATGTTCAAACAATTTTCTTTTAAATTATTTAGAAATCTAAATTGCCTGCTTCTCGGCAAGTAATTTAAGTAAAAATGTGTCATTGCGTTTTTTAAGCTAAAACTATTTTGAGACAGATTCCGATTTTTCAGACACAACTTAAATACTGACGAGTTTTTGGTCTGCAAAAGCAATAGCAGCAGAAGCAGCAGTAGCAGCAGACATACATATCAACAGTAACAGCTGTGTAGCTATAGCAACAACAGCAGATCAGCAGAACATTACAGAAGTATCAACTTACCTCAATTTTCTTCGACTCGGGTTGCCTTTCTTTCATAAAATGCAGTCTAAGACGTTCGATAAAATCATCAATATCTTCCAGCCCGTCATATGGAATATCATGCTCGTCACACAGCTCGATGGCGTCAAACACATCATCGAGGTTGCCGATATCAGGAATATCCGTCTCATCTCCAGAACTGAACAGATCAGTCACAGTACTTGTCCGACTTCGCATCTTCACTTCAACTACCCACACACAAACATTTATTTATTTGCATGTATACTTTTAAACCTATAGTTATTTTGAGGTTTCCAGTTGAAACTACATAAACACAAAATCCTTTCCTAGGAAAACCTGCTTTAAAATGTTGTAAATACAAATTACACCTTTTATTTATATTGTTCAATACACTAATTCACACAATCCATACGTTTAGAAAACTCACAATTGAAGTCACCTATATCTACTTCACAGACTGCAGCGTCACCCTTAACTAACTTCAACTGCTATTTAACATAGTTTCATATAAGGTCTATCGATGCGTTGAGCAGATGATTAGAAGATTTATATACTTTCGGTTAACTTGTATGTTCATCTGCTTTGACGTACAGTCTGTTAATATGTGTAACACGAATGACCCAACAGCAGTTAAAATAGTTTTTCATTCGCCGTTTGCGGGGAATGGGGGAAACAAATATCCGTATCGGGAAAAATTGAGTGTTCACGGTAAAATTCCGCCTAGGAACTGTACAGGTTCAGTAAACTGTTCACTAGACACACTGATTCGCCCGATCCTTCCCTTTAAACCCAAACAATAATAACCACTCGCCAATCCTAGAATATAGAAAGGAATATCCGAGTTAGATCTATAATATTCCATATATGTTAATTGCCGCTGTTGAAATGATGCAAACGTGTCAAGTCGACATAAAACGCAACACTGACGAAAATAAGTAAAGCTACACCCGGTCGCTTATCGTCATTCATCAACTCATCGTACTGTGGATGACTACCTTTCTATTGTTGTTACCATAAAAATGTCAATTCTTTTTCAATGAAATGTTAAACTTTAAAACTTTAAAAAAAAGTTGAAAAATGCACATAATAGTTCAGATACGACATAAGGATGTTTTCCTCTCAGCGGATTGGCTAATTTGAGAATAATAATTATGGCAATTCTCAAAATTCATAACCGTGAAATGGCAATAAAGAATTGTTAAATGGTTATACAAGGATACCTGTAATGCAGCACGCCGTAGCATATATACGGTATTGTCGCTTATTTTTGAAAATTATAAATAATCGAATTTGTATTTGAAACAGATAATATTAAATCTTTATAAGCATAGCCTCAGAATTCATAGACGCCTACAAAACATTTGTGAAAAGCATACCACTCAAACGTATTGATGGAGCGAAGTTCAGTGGTAGAGCATCGAATCCAAGATCCGGGGGCCGTAGGTTCGATCCTCCGCCACGACTCTGTGTGATGTCCTTGGACAAGGCACTTTATCCGCATATGCTAGACTTCTTATGCTTATTACTAGTTTTACCAAGGAAGACTTCGAAACCGATTTGTTTAAGTTGTTATAACTTGTATCACAATCAATGTAAATAAAATAAATTAAAAACAAAAGAAAACTAAAACATAATCCTAGCCAATTTAAAGACAGAGTATATTTATGCATACAAAGATATTAAACAACCATTTCCCGCGCTTAAATTATATGTACCATTTAATTTATTACTAAAGGTATCTGGGTGGGTTGAGTTACACACGTTAAGTAGCCAATGTTCCGACATGTGGAATTAGTAATCACGTCATGTGCATTCATACTATGCCGTTAGTTTATACTAATTTATCTTAGCTCGATGGCGATGAAGGCTTAGAGCTTATATGAACCGCTCCCGAGTCCGCTTCTTGGGTAGAACCAGTACTGAGTGTTGTTTTATGAGAGGCATCGGGTCGAGTGGGGAATCGAACCCGCAACCTCTGGCGTGAGCGGCTAACGCCCTATCCACTATTACACTACTGGCCCACTTTGCCGCTGACAATACGCTTGACACAATAACTATCAGGATTGCCTGGCCGATGTTCAAGGTCCATTTCTTGATCAGTGTTTGTTTGATGCAATCGCATATTTCAAATTTAAATGCAAACGAACAGTCTAAGCTGTTACTGAACACAGCGCCATGGCCGCACTGACGCAAGAAGAGGCACCTCAACCACGCAGGAGGAGGCACCATGACCACACTGACGCAGGAGGAGGTACCGTGACCACGCAGGAGAAGGCGCCGTGGCCACACTGACGCAGGAGGAAGGCACCGTGACGACACAGGAGAAGGCGCCGTGGCCACACTGACGCAGGAGGAGGCACCGTGACCACACTGATGCAGGAGGAGGCACCGTGACCACGCAGGAGGAGGCACCGTGACCACGCAGGAGATGGCATCGTGACTACGCAGGAGAAGGCGCCGTGACCACGCAGGAGAAGGCGTCGTGGCCACACTAATGTAGGAGGAGACACCGTGACCACGCAGGAGAAGGCGCCGTGGCCACACTGACGCATGAGGAGGTGCCGTGACCACGCAGGAGGAGGCACCATGACCACGCAGGAGGAGGCACCGTGACCACGCAGGAGAAGGCGCCGTGACCACACTGACGCAGGAAGAAGCACCGTGACCATGTAGGAGAAGGCGCAGTGGCCACACTGACGCAGGAGGAGGAACCGTGACCACGCAGGAGAAGGCGCCGTGGCCACACTGACACAAGAGGCGGCAACGTGACTACGCAGGAGAAGGTGCCGTGGCCACACTGACGTAGGAGGAGGCACCGTGACCACACTGACGCCGGAGGAGGCACCATGACCACGCAGGAGGAGGCACCGTGACCACACTGACGCAGGAGGAGGCACTGTGACCACGCAGGAGAAGGCACCGTGGCCGCACTATCGCAGGAGGAGGCACCGTGACCACGCAGGAGAAGGCGCCGTGGCAACACTGACACAGGAGGTGGCACCGTGACCACACTGATGCAGGAGGAGGCACCGTGACCACGCAGGAGATGGCACCATAACCACGCAGGAGGTGGCACCGTGACCACAAAGAAGGAGGCACCGTTGACCCACTGACGCGGGCTGAGGCACCGTGACCACCCAGGAGGAGGCACCGTGACCACACAGACGCAGGAGGAGGCACCGTGACCACACTGATGCAGGAGGAGGCACCGTGACCACGCAGGAGAAGGCACCGTGACCACGCAGGAGATGGCACCATAACCACAGAGGAGGAGGCACCGTGACCACACAGGAGAAGACACCGTTGCCACACTGACGCATGCTGAGGCACCATGACCAGGCAGGAGGAGGCACCATAACCACGCAGGAGGTGGCACCGTGACCACAAAGAAGGAGGCACCGTTGACCCACTGACGCAGGCTGAGGCACCGTGACCACCCAGGAGGAGGCACCGTGACCACACAGACGCAGGAGGAGGCACCGTGACCACGCAGGAGAAGGCACCGTGACAACGCAGGAGATGGCACCATAACCACAGAGGAGGAGGCACCGTGACCACACAGGAGAAGGCACCGTTGCCACACTGACGCATGCTGAGGCACCATGACCACGCAGGAGGAGGCACCGTGACCACACAAGAGGAGGCACCGTTGCCACACTGACGCAAGCTGAGGCACCGTGACTACGCAGGAGGAGGCACTGTGACCACACAGGAGGAGGCACCGTTGCCACACTGACGCAGGCTGAGGCACCATGACCACGCAGGAGGAGGCACCGTGACCACACTGACGCAGGAGGAGGCACCGCGACCACACTGATGCAGGAGAAGGCGTCGTGACCACGCAGGAGGAGGCACCGTGACCACGCAGGAGATGGCACCATAACTACGCAGTAGGAGGCACTGTTACCACACAGAAGGAGGCACCGTTGCCACACTGACGCAGGCTGAGGCACAGTGACCACGCAGGAGGAGGCACCGTGACCACACTGACGCAGGAGGAGGCACCGTGACCACGCAGAAGGAGGCGCCGTGGCCACACTGATGCAGGAGGAGGCACCGTGACCACACTGACGCAGGAGGAGGCACCGTGACCACGCAGAAAAAGGCACCGTGACCACGCAGGAGAAGGCGCCGTGGCCACACTGATGCAGGAGAAAGCACCGTGACCACACTGACGCCGGAGGAGGCACCATGACCACGCAGGAGGAGGCACCGTGACCACACTGGCGCAGGAGGAGGCACCGTGACCACGCAGGAGGAGGCGCCGTGGCCACACTGACACAGGAGGAGGCACCGTGACCACGCAGGAGAAGGCACCGTGACCACGCAGGAGATGGCACCATAACCACGCAGGAGGTGGCACCGTGACCACACAGGAGGAGGCACCGTTGCCACACTGACGCAGGCTGAGGCACTTAGGCCACCCAGGAGGTGGCACCGTGACCACACAGGAGGAGGCACCGTGACCACACTGACGCAGGAGGAGGCACTGTGACCACACTGATGCAGGAAGAGGCACCGTGACCACGCAGAAGAAGGCATCGTGACCACGCAGGAGATGGCATCATAACCACACAGGAGGAGGCACCGTGACCACACAGGAGGAGGAACCGTTGCCACACTGACGCAGGCTGAGGCACCATGACCACGCAGGAGGAGGCACCGTGACTGCACAGGTGTAGGCACCGTTGCCACACTGACGCAGACTGAGGCACCGTGACTACGCAGGAGGAGGCACCCAGACCACACTGACCCAGGAGGAGGCACCGTGACCACACTGATGCAGGAGGAGGCACCGTGTCCACGCAGGAGATGGCATCATAACCACACAGGAGGAGGCACCGTGACCACACAGGAGGAGGCAGCGTTGCCACACTGACGCAGGCTGAGGCACCATGGCCACGCAGGAGGAGGCACCGACACCACACAGGAGGAGGCACCGTTGCCACACTGACGCAGACTGAGGCACCGTGACTACGCAGGAGGAGGCACCTTGACCACACTGACGCAGGAGGAGGCACCGTGACCACACAGGAGGAGGCACCGTTGCCACACTGACGCAGGCTGAGGCACCATGACCACGCAGGAGGAGGCACCGTGACCACACAGGAGGAGGCACCGTTGCGACACTGACGCAGGCTGAGGCACCGTGACCACGCAGGAGGAGGCACTGTGACCACGCAGGAGATGGCACCATAACTACGCAGGAGGAGGCACTGTTACCTCACAGGAGGAGGCACCGTTGCCACACTGACGCAGGCTGAGGCACCGTGACCACGCATGAGGAGGCACCGTGACCACACTGACGCAGGAGGAGGCACCGTGACCACGCAGAAGGAGGCGCCGTGGCCACACTGATGCAGGAGGAGGCACCGTGACCACACTGACGCAGGAGGAGGCACCGTGACCACGCAGAAAAAGGCACCGTGACCACGCAGGAGAAGGCGCCGTGGCCACACTGATGCAGGAGAAAGCACCGTGATCACACTGACGCCGGAGGAGGCACCATGACCACGCAGGAGGAGGCACCGTGACCACACTGACGCAGGAGGAGGCACCGTGACCACGCAGGAGGAGGCGCCGTGGCCACACTGACACAGGAGGAGGCACCGTGACCACGCAGGAGAAGGCACCGTGACCACGCAGGAGATGGCACCATAACCACGCAGGAGGTGGCACCGTGACCACACAGGAGGAGGCACCGTTGCCACACTGACGCAGGCTGAGGCACCCAGAACACCCAGGAGGTGGCACCGTGACCACACAGGAGGAGGCACCGTGACCACACTGACGCAGGAGGAGGCACCGTGACCACACTGATGCAGGAAGAGGCACCGTGACCACGCAGGAGAAGGCATCGTGACCACCAAGGAGATGGCATCATAACCACACAGGAGGAGGCACCGTGACCACACAGGAGGAGGCACCGTTGCCACACTGACGCAGGCTGAGGCACCATGACCACGCAGGAGGAGGCACCGTGACTGCACAGGTGTAGGCACCGTTGCCACACTGACGCAGACTGAGGCACCGTGACTACGCATGAGGAGGCACCCAGACCACACTGACCCAGGAGGAGGCACCGTGACCACACTGATGCAGGAGGAGGCACCGTGACCACGTAGGAGATGGCATCATAACCACACAGGAGGAGGCACCGTGACCACACAGGAGGAGGCAGCGTTGCCACACTGACGCAGGCTGAGGCACCATGGCCACGCAGGAGGAGGCACCGACACCACACAGGAGGAGGCACCGTTGCCACACTGACGCAGGCTGAGGCACCGTGACTACGCAGGAGGAGGCACCTTGACCACACTGACGCAGGAGGAGGCACCGTGACCACACAGGAGGAGGCACCGTTGCCACACTGACGCAGGCTGAGGCACCATGACCACGCAGGAGGAGGCACCGTGACCACACAGGAGGAGGCACCGTTGCGACACTGACGCAGGCTGAGGCACCGTGACCACGCAGGAGGAGGCACCGTGACCACAATGACGCAGGAGGAGGCACCGTGACCACACTGATGCAGGAGAAGGCTCCGTGACCACGCATGAGATGGCACCATAACTACGCAGGAGGAGGCACCGTTACTACACAGGAGGAGGCACCGTTGCCACACTGACGCAGGCTGAGGCACCGTGACCACGCAGGAGGAGGCACCGTGACCACACTGACGCAGGAGGAGGCACCGTGACCACGCAGGAGGAGGCGCCGTGGCCACACTGACGCAGGAGGAGGCACCGTGACCACACTGATGCAGGAGAAGGCTCCGTGACCACGCAGGAGATGGCACCATAACTACGCAGGAGGAGGCACCGTTACTACACAGGAGGAGGCACCGTTGCCACACTGACGCAGGCTGAGGCACCGTGACCACGCAGGAGGAGGCACCGTGACCACACTGACGCAGGAGGAGGCACCGTGACCACGCAGGAGGAGGCGCCGTGGCCACATTGATGCAGGAGGAGGCACTGTGACCACACTGATGCAGGAGGAGGCACCGTGACCACGCAGGAGAAGGCGCCGTGGCCGCACTGACGCAGGAGGAGGCACCGTGACCACGCAGGAGAAGGCGCCGTGGCCGCACTGACGTAGGAGGAGGCACCATGACCACGCAGAAGGAGGCGCCGTGGCCACACTGATGCAGGAGGAGGCACCGTGACCACACTGACGCAGGAGGAGGCACCGTGACCACGCAGAAAAAGGCACCGTGACCACGCAGGAGAAGGCGCCGTGGCCACACTGATGCAGGAGAAAGCACCGTGACCACACTGACGCCGGAGGAGGCACCATGACCACGCAGGAGGAGGCACCGTGACCACACTGACGCAGGAGGAGGCACCGTGACCACGCAGGAGGAGGCGCCGTGGCCACACTGACACAGGAGGAGGCACCGTGACCACGCAGGAGAAGGCACCGTGACCACGCAGGAGATGGCACCATAACCACGCAGGAGGTGGCACCGTGACCACACAGGAGGAGGCACCGTTGCCACACTGACGCAGGCTGAGGCACCCAGACCACCCTGGAGGTGGCACCGTGACCACACAGGAGGAGGCACCGTGACCACACTGACGCAGGAGGAGGCACCGTGACCACACTGATGCAGGAAGAGGCAACGTGACCACGCAGGAGAAGGCATCGTGACCACGCAGGAGATGGCATCATAACCACACAGGAGGAGGCACCGTGACCACACAGGAGGAGGCACCGTTGCCACACTGACGCACGCTGAAGCACCATGACCATGCAGGAGGAGGCACCGTGACCGCATAGGTGTAGGCACCGTTGCCACACTGACGCAGACTGAGGCACCGTGACTACGCATGAGGAGGCACCCAGACCACACTGACCCAGGAGGAGGCACCGTGACCACACTGATGCAGGATGAGGCACCGTGACCACGCAGGAGATGGCATCATAACCACACAGGAGGAGGCACCGTGACCACACAGGAGGAGGCACCGTTGCCACACTGACGCAGGCTGAGGCACCATGACCACGCAGGAGGAGGCACCGACACCACACAGGAGGAGGCACCGTTGCCACACTGACGCAGGCTGAGGCACCGTGACTACGCAGGAGGTGGCACCGTGACCACACTGACGCAGGAGGAGGCACCGTGACCACACAGGAGGGGGCACCGTTGCCACACTGACGCAGGCTGAGGCACCATGACCACGCAGGAGGAGGCACCGTGACCACACAGGAGGAGGCACCGTTGCGACACTGACGCAGGCTGAGGCACCGTGACCACGCAGGAGGAGGCACCGTGACCACACTGACGCAGGAGGAGGCACCGTGACCACACTGATGCAGGAGAAGGCTCCGTGACCACGCAGGAGATGGCACCATAACTACGCAGGAGGAGGCACCGTTACTACACAGGAGGAGGCACCGTTGCCACACTGACGCAGGCTGAGGCACCGTGACCACGCAGGAGGAGGCACCGTGACCACACTGACGCAGGAGGAGGCACCGTGACCACGCAGGAGGAGGCGCCGTGGCCACACTGACGCAGGAGGAGGCACCGTGACCACACTGATGCAGGAGAAGGCTCCGTGACCACGCAGGAGATGGCACCATAACTACGCAGGAGGAGGCACCGTTACTACACAGGAGGAGGCACCGTTGCCACACTGACGCAGGCTGAGGCACCGTGACCACGCAGGAGGAGGCACCGTGACCACACTGACGCAGGAGGAGGCACCGTGACCACGCAGGAGGAGGCGCCGTGGCCACATTGATGCAGGAGGAGGCACCGTGACCACGCAGGAGGAGGCACCGTGACCACACTGACGCAGGAGGAGGCACCGTGACCACGCAGGAGGAGGCGCCGTGGCCACATTGATGCAGGAGGAGGCACCGTGACCACACTGATGCAGGAGGAGGCACCGTGACCACGCAGGAGAAGGCGCCGTGGCCGCACTGACGCAGGAGGAGGCACCGTGACCACGCAGGAGAAGGCGCCGTGGCCGCACTGACGCAGGAGGAGGCACCGTGACCACGCAGGAGAAGGCGCCGTTGCCACACTGACACAGGAGGAGGCACCGTGACCACACTGATGTAGGAGGAGGCACCGTGACCACTGACGCAGGAGACAGCGCTGTGGCCACACTGACGCAGGAGGAGGCACCGTGACCACGCAGGAGGAGGCGCCGTGGCCACACTGACGCAGGAGGAGGCACCGTGACCACTGACGCAGGAGACAGCGCCGTGGTCACACTGACGCAGGAGGATGCACCGTTGCCACGAAGGAGGAGACACCGTGACCACGCAGGAGACAGCGCCGTGGCCACACTGGTGTAGGAGGAGGCACCGTGACCACGCAGGAGAAGGCGCCGTGGTCACACTGACGCTGAAGGAGGCACCGTGACTACGCAGGAGAAGGCGCCGTGGCCACACTGACGCAGGAGGAGGCAACGTGACCACGCAGGAGAAGGCGCCGTGGCCACTGATGTAGGAGAAATCCATTGCTTCCTCGATATTTTCAAAAGTAAAAAAGCATCACAGCATTGTTTTCGTATAGTCACGTTGTAAGAGAAAAGAAAAGGACGAATTTCTACCTGAACAGCTTATGTAAACGTATTTAGAAGTTGTAGTCAATCTTTAGAGCGTCAAAAACCCTCTTATTTAGTCATATGATAAATTGTATTCTTATTGAAGCCGACCAATTGCACAAAAACACAAAAACAATGACATAAATAATGAATAATTTTGTATTCATAAAGAGCTTAAAAGTTGTTCTGAAATACGGAAGAACACAGGGAATTCGTTTACGGACCAAGAATCTCGGTGGGGGTGGGGCAACCCCATTAGGCTAGATGAGAATTTTTTGAATGTATGGTTACGGTACAGGGAGCTATACCCGTGTTGGAAGTGTTTGCAATGAAAGCTGCATCAGCTGCAGGTTAACCCTCGTTCATTGTTCTGTATTCTTCGTACAGTTTTGCTGTTGTATGGTGTTTAGTGTCGCTTTCAACAACTTTTCAGTCATATCGTGATGGAAACAATAGTATTTTTGAGTGCTGCCAGACTGGAGAATCATGCCGCAGACACATATCTACCCCATCTAGTCAAATTTTACCAACACATGACCGACCAGAGGTAGGACTATCCTCTAAATGATGAGCGCCATTTCAGGAAGAATTTGGTATGACCCTGCCGAGGATCGAACCGATGGCTTTCCGCACATGAGTCAGACACTCTACCACTAGACCACCGCTGCGATATCGTACAGTTAAGAACTATCTATTGACACCGCAACCCTTAGTGTAACAAAACTATTTTGCTATGCTAAGGGGCGATATGTGACATATTGTTGCAATATGTAACAAAATTTAAGAATCATCTTCTCTATAATATCTTTATATATAATGGCAAATTACACAATTTATCTGTTTAATACTGACACGTATTGTTTATGCATCCGCCTAGAAATGGGTGTTTGGTGGGTTGGGGTGGTGAGGGGGAAATGGTGCTATCCATGTCCGTCCGCCGTACCGTCCGTCCATCCGTCTGTCCGCCCGTTTTTCCGTCAATGTCAAGGTCAATGTCACAGTTACTAAAAATAGAAAATCGCTGTCAACGCTTACCGACATTATTTTGCATCCGATGCAAGTTAAAACAGAACTGCAATATTACACAAAAATCCACCAGCATTGTTTCTTTAATATTTTGATAAAATTAACATAAAAATGTGTATATTCGATATGGAAGCATATTGGAAGCACTACGGAACTTAACAGACGGACGGACGGGCGGACGTTCTCACCAATGGATAATTAATTGGCTTCTTTGCGCCCAGCTTATTACTTGTGTAGCCACACAAAAGAAAATAAATCACATGAAAGTTGTTTTACGTGTCTAGAAACAGTCACATATTTTTCAACTGTTTTTCAACCGTCCAAAAATAAATACTAACCCTAAACCTTTGACATTTAACTACCCATTTGTGTATGCGGACGGACGAACATGGGTAACACTATATGCCCCCATTTCATTGCAGGGATAAATACATTTCTAGTTGAAAAAAAAGTTACACCTAGAGAATCCGTTTTATAATCAAATGTCAATACATGTACCAAACATACGCTTAGTGTACCACTAAGGGTCGCAACTGTAACCCTTAGTGTAACAAAAATTGACTTTGATTTTTTTTTTTAAAGCGGATCAATATTTATAAAGTAGATCTATATTTACCATTTTCAGAAAGAAAACAAATCTAAAACGTATTTACTAGCATATATTCAATGTTAACACCTTGAGAATAAAAGTATCATTTTAAGTTAACTTAAAATCGTCTCAAAGTTTTGCAGTAAAATTTAAAACCCTTCTTAATAAAACCAATGATTTACAAATACTTTCACCATAAAAGCTGACGAGAAGACAAAAATAAATACAGCAAATTGTTCTGTCAAGCAATACCCGGAAAAGTATGCGAACCGTTTACAAAAAAAAACGAGAAATTGACAATAACGTTAAGTAAACATCGAAATAAACACATCCGTGCAGCTACCATACAAAAGACTTGTAGACAAAAACGTTAGCTGTTTTGATAGTGTTATAAATACATACGAACAAAATACAAATAACACGTTATTAAAATAATTAACATATGAAAGAACGAAGAGGTTAAAGATCAAGATTGAATAGGTAATAAGATACGAACTGAAAGAATTGAAATTCCGTCGCAATTTTAATAAATGCATTATCTGTGAATAGACGTAATTTACACGTGTTTTATTACATCTACCACCAAAATAAGTTAACTGAAAAAAAGGTTCTGCAGATAGTCGTCAAAATTTGGTTTGTATTTACGATACATATCCAACGTGCTTGTTATTTTGTTTAGCCTTTAAATATCTAAGTGGTAAGTCCTGTTCAACAACTAACTTCATCTAGGCTCTAAATCGATCAAGAACATTATTTTATGAACATTTGCCCCTTCTGTATTATTCAAGCAGTTTGAATGTAATCTGATGTTCGATTTTCGTCTATCGATAGTGGAGATTGAATAGATTATAGTTATATAGAGTATTTCATAAATAATAGGTTTACTACAAAATTTGGTAATATTGCCACTAAAATATTATTTGAAACAATCGTCACGTCGGTTGTACTGTCAAACGTTACAATACGCAATATTCTAGGTGTATATGCTGTGTCATTTGCATTCAATATTTAAGCACCACCTCTCACGCCCCAACCCGCCCACATACACACATACGTTATTATCCCTTGTTGTGCTGAATGTCTTTCTGCATAGGCTACTTATTCTCCCTTGCAATAAGGCCTTTTATGTGACCGCTCCGTATATCTAATTTTCCTCGACGGACTTCTAAATAACTTGATATAGTTGATCATCACATCGAAGCGATATGTGTAGCTTTATAAATTTGATCCTCATCTTGAAGACATTTAACACTAAGGTCATACTGAAGGTCGCTCTGGAGTATCATGTTATCGAGGCGATATTCAAACCTCTACAATTTGGTCCTCTCCTTGAATTCTTTGAAGGCCAACGGTCACACTGAAGGTCATATTGTAGTTTAAATACGGGTTATGTTATGTAATTCTTTATTGTTTTTATATCGGTTCCAAAACACATCTAGAGGTTTTTTTAGTTGTTCGTCTTGCTGACTAAAATAAAATTTACTTAGTTATTTACTTACTTATTCCTGTTTCCTTATTCTTAAGTATAAATTCATAATCCGACATTGAAAATGCTTCATTTTAAATGACAAATGTAAAGATGTATACAATATACATACTGTTTATCTTTATTCTTCATTTTAAATGATAAATGTTCATTTTAATATGATTAATGTTTAATTATAAAAGATTAATGCAAAATTATCAATGCCAAATGCTTCATTCTAATTGATAAATGTTCATTTGAATATGCTTAATGTTTAATTCTAAATGATCAACTCAAAATACTCAATGCCAAATGCTTCACTCTAAATTTGTATGGGCTTAACGTTTAATTCTAAAAGATAAATTCAACGTTATCAATTTAAAAATGATTCATTCTAAATCATAAATACACACTTATTCTACATCATTAGCCAACATAGATTATTATGCTGGACACACTGATTCTACATCATTTGCCAACATAGAAACATAGACAATGGTGCTGGACAGATTTATTCTACATAATGTGTCAACATAGGAACATAGACCATGGTGCTGGACACACTTTTTCTACATCATTTGTCAGCATAAGAACATAGACCACGGTGCTGGACACACTTATTCTACACCATTTACCAACAAAAGAACAAACACCATGGTGCTGGGCACACTTACTGTACATCATTTACCATCATAGGAACATAGACCACGTTGCTGGACAGACCTTTTCTACATCATTTGTCATCATGGGAACATAGACCACGGTGTTGGACTACATTTATTTTACACCATTTGTCAACATAGAAACATAGACCACGATGCTGCAGAAACTGACTCTACATCATTTGCAAACATATTAACATAGACCAAGGTGCTGGGCACACTTATTCTACATCATTGCCAACCTAGGAACATAAAGCATTTAGCTGGGTTCACTTATTCTAATCATTTGCGAACATAGGAACATACAGCACGTAGCTGGGTTCATTTATTCTACATCATTTGCCAACATAGGAACGTAGACCACGGTGCTGGACACACTTATTCTACATCATTTGTTAAAATAGAAACATAGACCATAGGTGATGGGAACTTTTATTCTACATCATTTGTCAACATAGGAACATAGACCACGGTAATGGATACACTTATTCTACATCATTTGCCAACATAGGAACTTAGAATAATGTACTGGACACACTTATTCTACATCATTAGCCAACATAAGAACATATACCATGGTGCTTGTTACACTTATACTACATCATTTGTCAACATAGGAACATAGACCACGATGCTGGACATACTTATTCTACATCATTTGCCAACATAGAAACATAGACCTGGGTGCTGATCACACTAATTCTGCATCATTTGTCAACATTGGAACATAGACCACGGTGCTAGACACACTTATTCTACATCATAAGCCAACATACGAACATAGAACACGTCGCTAGAAACACGTAGTTTTCATCATTTGCCAACATCGTAACATAGACCACTTTGTTGGGCACACTTATTATACATCATTTGCTATCATAGGAACATAGACAACGGTGCTAAACACACTGATTCGATTCTACATCATTTGCCAACATAGGAATATAGACCGCGGTGCCGGGTACTCTTATTCTACATCATTTGCCAACATAGGAACATAGACCATGGTGCTGGACACACTTATTGCACATCATTTGCCAACATAGAAACATAGACCACTGAGCTAGACACACTTATTCTACATCATTTTCCAACATAGGAACATAGACCACGGTGCTGGGCACACTTATTCTACATATTTGCCAACATAGGACTATAGAGCCACGGTGCAGGACACACTTATTCTACATCATTTGCCAACATAGGAACAAAGACCACGGTACTGGACACACTTGTTCTAAATCATTTGCCAACATACGAACATAGATCATGGTGCAGGACACACTTATTCTACAACATTTGCCAACATAGGAACATAGACCATTGTGCAGGACTCACTTATTCTACATATTTGCCAACATAGGACTATAGACCACGGTGCAGGACACACTTATTATACATCATTTTCAAACATAGGAACATAGACCACGGTGCTGGACATACTTATTGTACATAATTTGCCAACATAGAAACATTGACCACTGAGCTTGACACACTTATTCTACATCATTTTCCAACATAGGAACATAGACCACTATTCTGGACACACTTATTCTACATATTTGCCAACATACGACTATAGACCACAGTGCTGGATACACTTGTTCTACATCATTTTCCATCATAGGAACAGAGACCACGGTGCTAGAAACACTTATTCTACATCATTAGCCATTATAGGAACATAGACCTGGGTGCTGGGAACACTTGTTCTTCATCATTTGCCATCAGAGGAACATAGACAACGGTGCTACTCGCAATTATTCTACATCATTTGCCGACATAGACCACGGTGTTGGGTACATATTTAGTCAACATAGGAACATAGACCACGCTGCTACTCGCAATTATTCTACATCATTTGCCGATATAGACCACGGTGCTGGGTACATATTTAGTCAACATAGGAACATAGACCACGGTGCTAAGCACACCTATTCTACATCATTTGCCGACATAGACCACGGTGCTGGTTACAGTTGTTTTACATATTTAGTCAACATAGGAACATAGACCAAGGTGCTAGACACACTTATTGTACATTATTTGCCATCATAGGAACATAGACCATGGTGCTGGAAACACTTAATTTTTCATCATTAGCCAACATACGAACATAGACCTGGGCCAACATATGAATATAGACCACTGTGCTAGCACACTTATTCTACATCATTTGCCAACATAGATCACGGTGATGGGTACAGTTTTTCTACATATTTAGTCAACATAGGAACTTCAGTAGACCACGGTGCAGGACACACTTATTCTGCATCATTTACCAACAGAGACCTTGGTACTTGGTACAGTTGTTTTACATAATAAGTCAACATAGGAACATAGACCACGGTGCTAAACACACCTATTATCTATCATTTGCCGTCATAGAAACATAGACCATGGTGCTACTCGCAATTATTCTACATCGTTTGCCGACATAGACCACGGTGCTGGATACAGTTGTTCTACATATTAAGTCAACATAGGAACATAGAACACATTGCTAAACACACTTATTCTTCATCATTTGCCATCATAAGAACATAGACCATGGTGCTGGAAACACTTATTCTACATTATTTGCCATCATAAGAACATAGACCATGGTGCTGGAAACTCTTATTCTACATTATTTGCCAACATATGAATATAGATCACTGTGCTAGACACACTTATTCTACATCATTTGCCAACAAAGACCACGGTGATGAGTATAGTTTTTCTACATATTTAGTCAACATAGGAACTTCAGTAGACCACGGTGCAGGACACACTTATTCTACATCATTAGCTAACATAGGAATATAGACCACGGTGCTGTGCACACGTATTCTACATCACTTGCCAACATAAACCATGGTGCAAGACACACTTATTCTACATCATTTGCCAACAAAAGAACATAGACTACGTGCTAAACACACCTATTCTACATCATTTGCCATCATAGGAACATAGACCACGGTGTGAAACAAACTTATTTTACATCATTTGCCAACATAGACCACGGTGCTGGACACATTTATTCTACATCATTACCCAATATAGGAACATTGACCACGGTGCTGGGTACACTTATTCTTAATCATTTACAAACATAGAGCACGGTGCTTAGTGCTGTTGTTCTACATAATTAGTCAACATAGGAACATGGTCCATGGTGCTAGAAACACTTATTCTACATCATTTGCCATCATAAGAACACAGACATCAGTGCTAGGCACACTTATTCTACATCATTTGCCAACATAGGAACAAAGACAATGGTGCTGGACTCACTTATTCTACATTATTTGTCAACATCAGAAAATAGACCAAAGTGCTGTGCACTCTTATTCTACATCATTTGCCAGCATAGGAACATAGACCACGGTGCTAGGCACACTTATTTTACATCAATTGCCAACAAAATATCATAGACCATGGTGCTGGACACACTTATTCTACATCAGTAGCCAACATAGGAACATAGACCACGGTGCTATACACACTTATTCACTTCATTTGCCAACAAAGGAACATAGAACATGGTGCTGGACACACTAATTCTACATCATTTGCCAACATAGGAACATAGGCCATGGTGCTGAGCACACTTATTCTACATCATTAGCCAACATAGGAACATAGACCACGGTGCTCGGCACACTTATTCTACATCATTTGCTATCATAGGAACAAAGACCACGGTGCTAATCACACTGATTGCATTCAACATCATTTGCAAACGTAGAAACATAGACCGCGGTGCTGGGTACACTTATTCTACATCATTTGCACACATAGGAACTTAGACTACAGTGCTGGACACACTTATTCTACATCATTTTCCAACATAGGAACATAGACCATGAACTGGACATACTTATTCTCCAGCATTTGCCAACATAGAAACATAGACCACTGTGCTGGACACACTTATTCTACATCATTTGCCAGCATAGGAACATAGACCACGGTGCTGGACACACTTATTCTACATCATTTGCCAACATAGGAACATAGACCACATTGTTGGACACACTTATTCTACATCATTTGCCAACATAGGAACATAGACCACTGTGCTGGGCACACTTATTCTATATCACTTGCCAGCATAGGAACATAGACCAAGGTTCTGGACACACTTATTCTACATCATTTGTCAACATAGGAACATTATCCGCGGTGCTAAACACACTTATTCACTTCATTTGCCAACATAGGAACATAGACCATGGTGCTGGACACACTAATTCTACATCATTTGCCAACATAGGAACATAGACCATGGTGTCACACACAATTATTCTACATCATTTGCCAACATAGGAACATAGACCACGGTGCTGGACACACTTATTCTACAACATTTGCTAACATAGGAACAAAGACTACGGTGCTAGACACACTTAATTTTTCATCATAAGCTAACATACGAACATAGACCTGGGTGCTGGGTACACTTGTTCTGCATCATTAGCCAACATACGAACATAGACCTGGGTGCTGGGAACACTTATTCTACATCAGTAGCCAACATAAGAACATAGACCTGCGTGGTGGGTAAACGTATTCTACATCACTTGCCAACATAGACCATGGGGTTAGACACACTTATTCTACATCATTTGCCAACATCAGAACAAAGACCACGGTGCTGAACACACTTATTTTTCATCATTAGCCAACATAAGAACATAGATCTGGGTGCTGGGAACACTTGTTCTACATCATTTGCCGACATGGGAACATTGACCATGGTGCTGGACACACTTATTCTTCATCATTTGCCAATACATGAACATAGACGACGGAGCTGGACACACTTATTCTACATCATTTTCCAACATAGTCCACGGTACTGGCTACAGTTCTTCTACATAATTAGTCAACATAGGAACATGGTCCCCGGTGCTTAAAACATGTATTCTACATCGTTTGCCATCAACGAAACATAGACCACGGTGCTACTCGCAATTATTCTACATCATTTGCCGACATAGACCACGGTGCTGGCTACATATTTAGTCAACATAGGAACATAGACCACGGTGCTACTAGCAATTATTCTACATCATTTGCCGACATAGACGACGGTGCTGGCTACATATTTAGTCAACATAGGAACATAGACCATCGTACTGGACATACTTATTCTACATCATTAGCCAACATAGGAACATAGACAACGGTGCTAGACACACTTATTTACATCATAAGCCAACATAGGAACATAGACCACGTCGCTAGAAACACGTAGTTTTCATCATTTGCCAACATCGTAACATAGACCACTGTGTTGGGCACACTTATTATACATCATTTGCAATCATAGGAACATAGACCACGGTGCTAAACACACTGATTCGATTCTACATCATTTACCAACATAGAAATATAGACCGCGGTGCCGGGTACTCTTACTCTACATCATTTGCTAACATAGGAACATAGACCATGGTGCTGGACACACTTATTGCACATCATTTGCCAACATAGAAAGATAAACCACTGAGCTAGACACACTTATTCTACATCATTTTCCAACATAGGAAAATAGACCACGGTGCTGGGCACACTTATTCTACATATTTGCCAACATAGGAACATAGACCACAGTGCTGGACACATTTATTCTACATCATTTGCCAACAAAGAAACATAGACCACTGAGCTGGACACACTTATTCTACATCATTTTCCAACATAGGAACATAGACCACGGTACTGGACACACTTATTCTACATCATTTGCCAACATAGAATTATAGACCATTGTGCAGGACACACTTATTCTACATATTTTCCAACATAGGACTATAGACCTCGGTGCAGGACATACTTATTCTACATCATTTTCCAACATAGGAACATAGACCACGGTGCTGGACACACTTATTGTACATCATTTTCCAACATAGGAACATAGACCACGATGCTGGACACATTTATTCTACATCATTTGCCAACATAGGAACATAGACCACGGTGCTGGACACACTTATTCTACATCATTTGCCAGCATAGGAACATAGACCACAGTGCTGGACACTTATTCTACATCACTTGCTAACATAGGAACATAGACCACTGTGCTTAACACACTAATTCTACATCATTTGCAATCATAGGAACATGAACCAGGATATTTGAGAAATGACACAACAATCAAATTTATAACAAGAAAGATTTTATTTCATAATTAATAGTTTTTAATTAGAATGGCTCACAGGGTTTTGTATAATATGGAAATTGAAGAGAACAGAACTGTTCATTAAATGTTCAATGACATCATCACCCACAGTGAAAGTTAGATAACAAATTAATAGAAGTTATTCCAATTAGTAGATTATATGTTAATGTTTATTAAATAATATGTTGATTACGTATATTTATTACATATTATCTTGTTTTGTGTTATGCCACGAACTAGATACGAATACAAGATATTAAATTTTATGCATGAAATCTACATTTGAGCAGACATGATAGTTTCTACTACTAGTGATAAAACTGTTTTAAAATTTGACCAATAATGTTGATTGCATATTTTATTTTTGTATTCCTACTTTTAGTAGTGATTAATGTGCAAGGCATTGATGTCGCAGGGACTGTGGGTTCGAATCTTGAAAATATTATGTAGTTCTTATAGTCTGCTAAAAGAGTAATTGAAGTACTATAATTATGAAGGTTCTAAAAACAATCAAGTTAACACTGACATGATTTTCAGAAATTTCCTTCCTGGCATGAAGCCAAGGGCATGTTTCACTAACCTTTGTAAGTCTGAAAAATTTCGTACAAACAAATTGTGACATCCAGAAATGTTTTATTTTCGCATTAGCGGCACACTTAATGCATTTCCTCGACTTTTTTTTTCACTTCAAATTTTACACTCAGAACTTTGCAAATTTAGTGAAACAAGCCCCAGGTGTTTGCACACAGCATATTATGTGCACCAAATAAAAGTGACATAAATGCTTAACCTTGACATTAGGACTTGTATAAAAGGATAAAAACCTAGCATCTCCTAAATGCTGATAAAATAGCAAGCAAAGAATTAATAATTTGGCATATTAATAATTCAGATTTCACAGGCAACTGATTTCTTACACATAATAACTATGTAAACTATATGTAACCTTAACTAATAGTCCATTAGACATTTCCATCAGAAAATTATCTTTTTACCATAAGTAATCTTATATATATGGCGTCAAAAATAAAAAAAATTGAATGTTTGCTGTTTCCTTACCTGGGCATGCAAAAGTAACTACTGGTACCCAAATTTTGTTTAGCCATTATTAAAAAAAAAAAAATACTGAATGGAACAGCTAACCCAGCACCTGACTTTTATGTGCCCAACATTTATGTATTTTCTAAACAAAATATTGATGCAATTTCTTTGAGATTTGAATTAAAAAATAATAAAGAATAAAAAAAGAATATTTGGCTATGTAAAATCAAAACATACTTGTCAGCTAATGTCACTCTATTAGCGCTACTCGATAGTTTAACAAAGATATTTGAAATTCAAAAGTGACTGGTTAGCTGTTCCGTTCATTATATATTTGTTTTTTTCCTACTTATAATTAAAATTTCCTTATTTCAAAAAAAAAACGCACAAAAAAGCCTACCAGCTTTAAAATCCCAGGTTGGGTTACAGCAAACAAAGAATTTTTTAAAAATGGTGGCCTGAAATGAACAAGATCTGACAACTATTCTTACATGCATTATAACACAGATAAGCCAATACCAGTACCAGTTTATATTTGCATAGCAATATAAATATTTCAGTTCAAACATGTAACTATGGTTTCATCAACAAAAACTAGATGCTTAAACATTCATTAATTATTATGAAATGGCGTAACAAAAGTAAATTAAACTTAATGACTTTCAAAAATGAAAAATTAATTACTAAAGTAATGTACAATTATCCTACAAAAATATTCGACAGACTGACAGGTTTGACCAGAAATGTTATCATGCTATCAAGTCGTTTCATTTCATTTTATGCTCAATTTTATTTTTTTTGCAGTTTTTATAGGTCAACTAGAGGATGGACTAAAATCCTCATTTCAGATTAAAACTAGAAATGTGTATTTCAACACAATTGCCCCTTCTATTGATCAGACACAAAATAAAGTTGAGAAAAGGCCATAACTCCTATAAAATTTGACAGACATTGACAAATATCTAATTTGACCTGTATTTTATTATTATATAGCTACACACCAAATATTCACAAATACCCACATTACCGATGGGCGAAAAGACAGAGTAACCCTTAGTGCCCCTTCACTAACACTTTTTAATGATATGAAAAGAGCTTTCCTCGGCTGAGCAGTCAAAGGTACTGTCTCAAAATCACTTAACTCTCACCATAGATTATGGGTTTGAACCCAGCTTGGACCCAATGTGAGAAACTTTGCCAGTTACATGTACTTGTATTCTACCAGCTGACCCCAAAACGATGTGCAAGCCCACCATGTTCTGGGGTGGTGGTGGGAGGGGCTGATTTTTTTTATTTTTAAGATGCATTATCTGCATTCTGGGGGCATTTTCAGGAGATACAGTCAAACCTGTCTTAAGCAGCCAGTCGAGGGATGGAGCAAAGTTGTCCTTTTAAGACAAGTTGTTGCTTAATACAGGTTATTTTGCTCTGAAATCATAGAAATGGGAAATAGCAAATGTGGCTGCTAAGACAAGTGGCTGCTTAACAGAGGTGACTGCTTACAAAGGTTTGACTATACTGATGCATTCATGAGAAAATGTGCAAGCCCAGGCGCAGTGACATATAGGCAGCTACGCCACTGTTTACTTAGATTCATATAGCTCTACCAGTGTATCTATCTGATGTATGTATCAAGTATTAAAACTGAATCGCAAGTTTAACCTGTATGGGGTTGATAATGGCATAAAACATCATTTTAACACCCTTCACAAATTTCCTGTTTTTTCATTATTTCATAAAGTGAACAGCCTAAAATGTTTGGTCAAATCTGACAGCATGCCTTTTTCATCTCGGAAAAATTCATAGGTTCATGAAATATGTCATTTCTTTTATAGTAAAACATTAAATAGCACTGTTAATTCTCCAATACATTTACCTATGTGTTTTATACAAATTGTTCAATGTACAAGCAGATAACATTTTTCTGTATTTCTTGCGCATTAAAGCAACCTCAGATCTAAGTCACAATTTATCCAAGACCAAGTTTGGTTATAACAAACTTAAAATGGAGTTACAATGGTTTCATGGTTAGCATGTTTGCTCCAAGGCCCAGAGGTCTGTGGATCAATTCCCGGTGGGGTTTGTCCTCAGTTGTTGAAACGCTATCCCACAATGCCTTACTCGGGCAAGGTACTTTGAAAGCATGCAAAACTTTGGAGGGGATTTTAAGCAATTGGCCTGTGTAAAGGGACAGTCATACCATGTAAAAGATCTCACTGAGCTTCTATGTTAATCAGTGATTCACATGCTCGTTTACCTGTGTACTTTTTGCCTGCACTGTAGTCCTCGCAAGAGGGTGTTGCAGTACGAGTAGATAGATAGACAGACAAAATAGGGTCTTACATTAAAGCATTGCTTGATCATGACCATAATGTTTGTATCTGTTACATAAACTCACTTGAACCTTGCGTCACAAAAATTAATTTGTTGGGTCGCTTTTATGAGTTAAAGAGGTCAGGTTGCAGGAATACAGTATAACTTAAATGGGTGAGGTTTCTTTTAGGTAAGAATTAAAGAGGCTGGATGCTTTAAGGAAGGATTTAAAGAGGCTGGTTGCATTTAGGAAGGAATTGAGCTGACATTACATGTCAATCAAACAAGTTGATAATCCAATCAGTGATCGATATTGGTTGCTACAGGCCATTTTCTTTAGACAAACTAACAGTCTCTAAGTAAACACCACATACATAGTATTAACTTGGACAAACAAAACCATGTGGCCAGAGGGCAGAGCGATAGTTGGTCATGTGTCATGTCAATTAAAGAGGCTGGTTGTTTTCAGGTAGGAATTACAGTGACTGGGTTGCTTTTATGTATGAATTTAAGAGACTGAATTGCTTTTAAGTAAGAACTAAAGAGGCCAGGTTGCTTTTAGAAAGAAATATGATATTAGAGTGAAAGAGGTCGGGTTGCTTTAATGAAGAAATACAGAATTGTACCACTACAACAATAATACACCTTTGCAGGTTTAGTCTTGCAAACTGTACCAACATCCACCAATAAAATAACCAAAATATATCTAGTACATAAAATAAATAATTAACTTTAACTTAATTAACAGTTAACGAACATCACGACATGGATATACATATAAATATAACATTTTTATTATAAACAATCTATCACATTTTATTGCATTTTATTGTTACATGAATACGATGTATTATCAGGAGACAAAGAAAACCACTATAACGTGTACAGTATCAAAGGGAATATATCATGATTATTCATAGTTTTGAAATTTGCTAAAAACATTCTACCAATATATCACGCCCATATACACTCATTGACCCCATGTTGCCAAAAGGATATCTATTCAAACATGTCAAAATGATATATTGAAAAGGGGTTTCCTTACTTGGGTTAGGCCCCTAGATCAGACTAAAAACGACTTCCTGCTTAGAATTACAATAAATTTTGTGACGTAATAAATTAGTCACATTATTTCAATTTAATTTCAATTTACACATTGTAAAATTTGTTTCATCTTAGAAAAAGTCTGAATAATGATGTGAAGGTCACCAAGCAATATTTTAGTGCTGTCTATTTTTAGAATGGAGATTTCATTTCAAGTTTACCACTTCAATTGAAACATTGTTTTTGTTCCATTTCGGTTTTCATTTGATACACCAAACCATTCAGATTTAATTAATTGATTATAATGAGATGCTTTTTATACATGTTAAAAATAATTATTTTACTTTTCCAAGACATTTGTAGTGATTTTTCCTGACATACTCGCTGTAACTGTCAATAAGACTGAAGTCATGTAGTCATTGAAGGCCTTGCAAATACTTTTTTATGACCAATTATTAGGTTTGTAGTAAGCAATGAATGAACGAATGAATAGCGTTTTATAGATTATTCGACGCCAACAGGAAGGAAGATTCCAGGTTCACTCTACATGTACAAAAACAACAAATTAACATACATATTAAAAAAAATACATCAACAAATGAATATTCAGAATGAACCTAGAACTGTGATACCTGCAGAACTGCAGAGTTTCAGCAAATTCTATCGTATTACTCAGTTTGTCGCTTCTTACGACATGCATAAGCCACAGTGATCTTATTCTTGCCATCACTCATGGCTCCCTAGAACCACAGAGGGGTTGATAATTTAACCACAATAGAGAACATGACAAAAAATGATAAAATGAACATGACACCCATTCGGAGGATTCCTACCCCTCTGCAGAGATTGACAGTGATTCTATTCTTAGCCGGAACCACACAGACTTTGTAGTAAGCAAACGTATTTGTGAAAATGGTATAAGAAAATCATGTCTAAGCCAAAAAATAAGCTTACAGAATCTTGAAACAAATTATGTCTGCTCATCAGAGCCAAAGAAATGAAAAAGGAAGTGAAAGGTTTTGCATGAATGCAATAATTTCTCTGAATAAAAGATTTGGCCAAAGTCTCAATCCCCATTTGCGATCAAAACAAAATGGCATAAAAACTCTCAAAACAAGACACTGGCATATTACAGTGAGGTTTTTATGTCCATGATGCATTTGATTGGCTATGTATTTTTGTCATCCAAATTGCAATACTCAGGAATTTAATTGAAAAAGTTTTTTTCATATTGATTTATTAACATGCTGCATACCGGTATGTCAAATAACAAGAAAAACATTTATTCAAGTGGTATCAGGAATTACTGAGATTTTTGGACGGTATTTTACTGAAAGAGAAATTACTGGCAATTTGTCAAAAAATAGAACACAAACAGAATTAAAGTTTTGAAAAGGGAATTAATTAACTCTTGTCAAACCCAACCTGGTCCACCCAATATCCAATCTGCAACTTATGGATCTCAAATGAGAATTATATGAAACTGTTGAAATTAGAATAACATTAGAAAAGGAGCCATATTTCAGGACTTTGTTACCTTAATAAATAAAAGTTGATATATGGCGACTTCCTAAAATTTAATATCTGATAATTAATGGTTGGAACATGATCTTAACAGTGTTAGGCTTTACTTTTCCAATTTGCTAAATCTTTTAAAAAATCCCAATTTGCCCCTCAATTGTGCTGTCCCCACCCCACTCCCCCAATTTAGAAGGCTTGGTCTTCCTCCCAATTCACATGCCAAAAAAGCCCTGTATGTAATTATCAGGTTAAACCTAGCACAGTTACAATAATCATATGAAGCAATATATATGAGTGTTATATAAGAATCATATATGACCCAATAACCTTTGATAAATGACAAAACATTTTTTGAAAATCACACATACGAATTATGTCCCAAAAGTAATAGGACGACCCTGTCGTTTTTATATTTAGGGCGTTACATGCAAACCAATGGATATCAATGGATATATCAGCATCTCTTATATTGTTATGAAACATCAGATCAACTTTCAGTCATCATTAAGTTCATGCAAAAGTCATCATAGTAAAGCAAGTTTAAAAGTATGCGAGACTTTGAAATTAGACGCCATTTAAAAAAACAACATTGCTTTGAAAAGCAGACAACTTCCTCAATATCGCGCCAAATGTTATAAAATGACAGTGGACATAATTTCAGTTTATGTCATTTTAAAATTCGACGTTATCGATAAACATTTGAATATTGTGCGCACTTGCGAAAGAACAAGTGCGAATTTGAGGAGTAAAAAAATTGAACAACGTCACGTCTAGAGTGGAAATTTGGAGTGTGGTAAAATTTTGTGTTGGGTGTAATATGTATGACCCCACAGGATACTCTGAAGTTTATTTATCACAACTATTTAACAGAAAGCATATCCTGGAGTCTTATCTACTGGTGGTACAAAGGGGTTTCCAATGGTGAGACAAAAGTAACTGACCATCAGTGATCTGGACGACCGAAATATTGTGTGGTTTTCCTGGAATTCAAGTCAAATCTTGATGAAAAGTGCTTTCTGTACCTCCAGACCATGTGCCTGAGTGTACATTCTGTGGTTAGGATCTATGAGTCATCATAGAATGTCAACTTGACGTCGCACAAATAACGTCAAACTCCCCCGTACTTTGTTACATAAACATTTTGACTTGTCAAAATTAATGTTAAATGGTGGTGTACGATATTGAAATTTTGCATGCTTATAGTTTAAATATTGAAAAGAATTCTTGCCAAGTTTTGTTTGGATTGAAACACTAAAAGGCATATTTCTAAATGCGACCTATTACTTTTGGGACATACCTCGTACAACACATATGATGGTTTTGATTCAAATTTTTCAATCACTGACTAAACAAAGGTTTAAATGCCAGCATCCAAAAAAACATCCAATTTAATAACTAGTACAATCTGAAAGACTATAAATCAATTTTATTTTGGACGGAATTTTAAAATTAATCAACAAAATGCATGAACAACCTTTACATCACTTACGATGGAATGTGGAAATAAATAAACAATATTAACAAAATGTCAACAATAACTACTAAACAACATATCAAGTATTTCTGAATGAGTAACCATGAATAAACAACAATAACAATAACAACAACATCAGAGATCCAAATAATCTTATTCATTTTTTCAAACAAATTCAAGTCTGGCCCAATCTATCTATTCCTCTCATTAAAAAATAGATCCATAACAGAATCAATCTATAGCAGCATCAGTAAATAACAGAACCAGTTGATAGCAAAATAGGTCCAAAGAAGAAAAAAGTAAATAACAGAACCAGTCCACAGCAATAACAGTATATAACAGAACCTGTCCATAGCAGAAAATAAGTAAATAACAGAACCAGTCCACAGCAATAACAGTATATAACAGAACCTGCCAATAGCAGAATAGGTCCATAGAAGAAAAAGTAAAATAACAAAACCAGTCCACACCATTTAAAGTATATAACAGAACCTGTCAATAACAGAATAGGTCCATAGAAGCAAAAGTAAATAACAGAACCAGTCCACAGAATCAGTCCATTGCATTAGAAGTCCATAGAAGAATCAGTAACAGAAAAACACATGACAGTGCACCGGCATCAGCCAATCACAGACCAATCCAAACACAGAATCAACATTATGTTTAAGATAAACCTGTACGCAATTGTACACACATAAAGTAAATACACATCATTAACTAAATATCTTCACAATATACATTTATAGAGAACTTAAATATATTTTGACAGCAGTTGACTAAGTAGTATCACATTTATTACTAACTGTATTTTCTTTCATATTATCAAACCAATTTCTTCTACTTATTTTGCATTCATTGTTTAAATCAACCAGTCCCCTGTCCAATCTTCTGAACACAACTCTTCCATTTGTACTTATCTTTACATATTATAATTAATATATTCAACAGTAAATCTTTATGAACAGATTTTGTTTAACCTGTTTCTTCAACAAACTGATTTCTTTCAATATAAACCTTCCTTTGCTTTCTAAATATCTTATATCTTATCTTCTATCAATATTTGTTTAGTCTTCGAAGATAAACTGAATTACTGACTTCTCATCACAACTCAGAAACGTTGCCATTTCTCTTACACTCATTCTTAAATTTCTTTTTATACAACTCCCCTCCATTCCACTTTCAAAGAAATTACCAACGTTATCAACTTTAAACTATGTTTGCACATCTTATAAACATTTTGTTTAAACGCCACTTTCTTCTACATCTGAATCACCAAGGAGAAACTCTTCAGATGTTGGAGTCTTATTGCCTCTTAACTTTTCCTTCTTATCTTTCCTGTCTTTGCTTCTGCTTCTACTTCTGTCTTTATCTTTGTCTTTCTTTTTGTCCTTTTTGTCTTTTTTATCTTTCTTTCGTTTTTTATCCTTACGATGCTTCCCGCCTGTTGAAGTATCACTTCTGCTTGGTGATGGCCCAGGGCTTGATTCTATAAGTTCATTAACCCACTGGTCATACATTGCCTTAGAGTCTGTACTGCCCGCCCGCGGTATTGAATCCACACCAGTGGGACTTTTTGTGTCATGTGAAGCATGGCTGACATAACCGTCATCTGCCTTTGTAACAAACTGAATTCCCTGCTCCACTTCCTTTTCAGACGATGGATGTTTGTCGCTGAGAACAGAATGGTACGAGTCCACCCCTGTCTCAAATGGAGAATCAGTTTCATGCACTATTGTAAACTGCTGACTGACAGATTGTGAATCTCTCTCCGTCACAATGTCAAATTCAATCTCAGAACTGTGTTTAGAAATAGGAAGTGGTGTGATGCGATTGTTGCTAAACTGTTTTTGAAATTTTGGGCTAGACTTAGGTGTACCATTTGGCTTTTTAACATATTTTTTCACAACTCTAGTAGCATTGCCATTGGGTAACTGTGAATGGTCCTCAGTGGTTGGCGGTTGTTTCTTCTCTGGTTGATCACTCCCAATAATATTATTACCTACACCAACACTGTTGCCTATACTAGTTTGTCTAGGGGTTTTGGGGGTAGAGTTTTCTATGCAACCAGGGTCCTTAATAAAGGCCTGGCCCTTAGTGAGATCTATGTCACGTTCCCATGCCAACTGGGCTGTGATATTTGTAAATTTCATGTCATCGTCAGAATCAGACCCGTCTTTTTTCTGTTTAGTAACACCAAGTTGTAAAGGTTTCTTGTTAACCTTCTGTAGCCTCAGTGGCCCCGTCTTGCCCTTCTTTTTCTGATCCTTCAACTGAGCAATGATCTCACGGCCGAGTTTCTGAAGTATACATGAAATATACATTATAAAACCTAGTTCTTTTAGTTGGAATTGTAATCACATTGTTTTGTAAAACTTCAGCGTAATTATTGTATTGTTTTGTAATATTGTATCATAGTTGAAATGTTTTGTAATATTGCCTCAGCCATATAGTTATCTAATATTGCATTATCATAGGAGTTGTTATGTGATATTGCCTCACAGTCATACAGTTGCTGTATATCATATTGAAAAAACTAGTTTTGTAATATTGCACCATAATTTTAAATTAAATCATAATTTCCCAGTTCTAAAATATTACTTAACAACCATTTCACTTGTCACTTTTTTCAAATTTTGAATGGATTTAACCTGTGTGAAAAACTGATGAGTAAATGAGAATCATCTTCCCATGTAAAAAACAAAGGCCCCTAACTTAATACTGACGGACCAAAGCCCCTTCATTTGACCAAATTAAAACCCCTTGCTCATATGAATCATTTACACCAATTATGAATAATTTTGGCTCATAAGTTCTGAAGAAATTTTTTGAAAATTCACATCTTTTATCTCTTTCTGGACCACTGATGGTACCTTTCAGATTTAAAATCCTTCATCTGAACAAACATGAACCATTATTATAGGGATCATTTATACCAAATATGAACAAATCAGGCTTTTCGTCTTAAGAAGGGATTGGTATTCTTCTGAATTGTTTAGTTGTCCAATATTTCTTTACCTTCCAATTTCCAACAGCAATCTTTCTCTGTCGTGCCTTTGTTTTGGGAGATGTTTTAATGACAACGAGAGCCCGTATTTCTTCGCTGGTGTTCTCATCGTCACTGCTGGGACCTGCCAGTTTGATGGAATATTCCCGATGATATTTCTGCAACTGAGCTTTTGTAAATCCTCTCTCCAGCACAACTACAATCTTGGCCCACTGCATGATGGGAAAACAAATTAAAAGAAAAAATATATATTGGGAGAACAAATACAAGATAAACATGAAAAATAAGGGACTCTGCATGGCAACATTGTGACCCATTTAGTTAAAACATGTTTGACAATTTCACAAAAAAAAATATTTGAGAGAAAGAGAGAGTAGTGATTGCAGATTACAGAAAGAGACAACTGCTGAAATAGCTTTAAAGCGCTGTTATACTGTCTCACATAGAGTGGATGGGTGGGATTATAGTAGGGTGGCAATATTCATAATAATAGTGTTATTGCTGTATGGTGTTTAGCATTGCTTTCAACAATTGTTCAGTTATATCGCGATGGTGAACACTGCCACAATGGAGTATCATGTCACAGACACATGGTATGATACACCATCCAGTCTCATTTAACTGACTAAGGGCTGACCTGACCTAGAACTATCGAGGAAGCTTTTAATACCATTTTTAACCCATACCGGGGGAGAATACTGAATACATTGTATCAACTGTCTCAAAAATAAATATGGTGTATTGAGTTACAGATTTCCTAATATGTTACTGATAATTGTCATGAGCAAATCCAGTAGAGGGCACCGGGCACACACACAAACACCCATCCCCTTTTCATTAGACAAGCCCACATGCAGTTGAACTGATGGAGAATATGGTATCAGAGTTGGGGTATGCCCTCCTCACACATTAAAATTACCAAATATTAACCATGTTCCCAAATAAAATTGCATTTGCCCTATGTTAAATTAAAATCACAATCCCCCACATCCATATATCATATAAATTAACCAACACATTTATGCCGTCACCGACAAAATCTGCCGACTGTTTGTTAACAATGTCATTTTCATTAACATTTTGAAGTCAATAAAAGTAGTTTATTGGCCGTGGCTGGATGTAGTTGTTCAACTTATAACATAAATTCATGTTTCTGTACTGATTTAGTACCAAGATAGTCTAATGAAATAACAACATTTGTGCCTAGTAACTCAACATTACCCGTATACAAATAAAATAAATCTCTTAAAATAACAGCTATCTGCATAACATTAAAACTTTCAAGTTTTCAGGAAGCTGGTTATTTGGTTGCCCGCCTCTGTCCAATATCATACCTGTTTCCGCCATTCCTTCTCCGACTTGGAGATGACTGCCTGGTAGGTGTTTCCCATCATGGCAATCAACATGTTTAGCAGCAGGATTGGCACGAGTATCATAAAAACAGCAAATACCAACTTTGTCAACAGTGCGTACCGCGTCAGGTCAAAGTCATGGTACTGCAAATATCACATACATTTGTAAGTCTATTTCATCCTCACATATTATACCCAATAGTATGCAAACAACCAGTTAATACAAACAGTTCATACAAATAGCATATCTGCAAAAAGTTTACACAAACAGCTCATACAAACATATCTACAAAAGGTTCCTACAAACAGTATGTCTGCAAACAGTTCATACAAACAGTATGTCTACAAAAAGTTCATACAAACAGTATGCCTGCAAACACTTCATACAAACAGTATCTTACAAAAAGCTCATACAAACAGTATGGCTGCAAACACTTCATACAAACAGTATGTCTACAAAAAGTTCATACAAACAGTATGTCTACAAACAGTCCATACAAACAGTATGTCTACAAAAAAGTTCATACAAACAGTATGTCTACAAACAGTCCATACAAACAGTATGTCTACAATCAATTGCATGTAATCAGTACCTGTATAAGCAATTGATGTAACCAGCGAGCCTACAAACATTTCAACAAGCAGTAATTTTGCACACAAACTGCTGTTTCAAACAGTTCATTCTAGTAGTATACATACAAACAGCTCAGTACAAAGAGTTCATACAAACAAAATATATGATACAAATGATTCAAAGTTAATTGATAAATAGAATTGGGAAAGTTCATCATTGCATGGTAAAGCGGGTAATAATCATTTAGAATACAAACAATTCATAATTGAGTACCTATACCTGCCTTAACTGTATCAGTCAATATTATCTCTACATCATTATTATACTCAAATAAACAAAAAAGGACAGTATTTACCATCCCCACATGTGTTTTGTCAAACATTCATATATGTAACCAAGTTAAGTATGTTTTAAATTTATTTATTTTATCTCAATAGTGAAACAAGTTATTACAACTCAGACAAGTCAGGCTTGAGGTGTTCCTGGGTAAAACCAGTAACTAAGCATATGCAGATACAGTGTCAGGCTTGAGGTGTTCCTGGGTAGAACCAGTACTAAGAACATGCAGATACAGTGTCAGGCTTGAGGTGTTCCTGGATAGAACCAGTACTAAGCATATGCAGATACAGTGTCAGGCTTGAGGCGTTCCTGGGTTACAACCAGTACTAAGTACATGCAGATACAGTGTCAGGCTTGAGGTGTTCCTGGTTAGAACCAGTACTAAGCATATGCAGATACAGTGTCAGGCTTGAGGTGTTCCTGGATAGAACCAGTACTAAGCATATGCAGATACAGTGTCAGGCTTGAGGTGTTCCTGGGTAGAACCATACTAAGTACATGCAGATACAGTGTCAGGCTTGAGGTGTTCCTGGGTACAACCAGTTCTAAGTACATGCAGATACAGTGTCAGGCTTGAGGTGTTCCTGGTTAGAACCAGTACTAAGCATATGCAGATACAGTGTCAGGCTTGAGGTGTTCCTGGATAGAACCAGTACTAAGCATATGCAGATACAGTGTCAGGCTTGAGGTGTTCCTGGGTAGAACCAGTACTAAGTACATGCAGATACAGTGTCAGGCTTGAGGTGTTCCTAGGTACAACCAGTACTAAGCACATGCAGATACAGTGTCAGGCTTGAGGTGTTCCTGGGAAGAACCAGTACTTAGTACATGCAGATACAGTGTCAGGCTTGAGGTGTTCCTGGGTAGAACCAGTACTAAGCATATGCAGATACAGTGTCAGGCTTGAGGTGTTCCTGGGTAGAACCAGTACTAAGAACATGCAGATACAGTGTCAGGCTTGAGGTGTTCCTGGGAAGAACCAGTACTAAGCATGTGCAGATACAGTGTTAGGCTTGAGGTGTTCCTGGGTAGAACCAGTACTAAGTACATGCAGATACAGTGTCAGGCTTGAGGTGTTCTTGGGTTGAACCAGTACTAAGCACATGCAGATATAGTGTCAGGCTTGAAGTGTTCCTGGGTACAACCAGTACTAAGCATATGCAGATACAGTGTCAGGCTTGAAGTGTTCCTGGGTACAACCAGTACTAAGTACATGCAGATACAGTGTCAGGCTGGAGGTGTTCCTGGGTACAACCAGTACTAAGCATATGCAGATACAGTGTCAGGCTTGAGGTGTTCCTGGTTAGAACCAGTACTAAGTACATGCAGATACAGTGTCAGGCTTGAGGTGTTCTTGGGTTGAACCAGTACTAAGCACATGCAGATACAGTGTCAGGCTTGAAGCGTTCCTGGGTAGAACCAGTTCTAAGCATATGCAGATACAGTGTCAGGCTTGAGGTGTTCCTGGTTAGAACCAGTACTAAGCCCATGCAGATACAGTGTCAGGCTTGAGGTGTTCCTGGGTAGAACCAGTACTAAATACATGCAGATACAGTGTCAGGCTTGAGGTGTTCCTGGGGAAAAGACAGTACTAAGCATATGCAGATACAGTGTCAGGCTGGAGGTGTTCCTGGTTAGAACCAGTACTAAGTACATGCAGATATAGTATCAGGCTTGAGGTGTTCCTGGGTAGAACCAGTACTAAGTACATGCAGATACAGTGTCAGGCTTGAGGTGTTCCTTGGAAAAACCAGTACTAAGCATATGCAGATACAGTGTCAGGCTTGAGGTGTTCCTGGTTAGAACCAGTACTAAGCATATGCAGATATAGTATCAGGCTTGAGGTGTTCCTGGGTAGAACCAGTACTAAGTACATACAGATACAGTGTCAGGCTTGAGGTGTTCCTGGGAAAAACCAGTACTAAACACATGCAGATACAGTGTCAGGCTTGAGGTGTTCCTGGGTACAACCAGTACTAAGCATATTCAGATACAGTGTCAGGCTTGAGGTGTTCCTGGGTACAACAAGTACTAAGCATATGCAGATACAGTGTCAGGCTAGAGGTGTTCCTGGGTACAACCAGTACTAAGTACATACAGATACAGTGTCAGGCTTGAGGTGTTCCTGGGTACAACCAGTACTTAGTACATGCAGATACAGTTTCAGGCTTGAGGTGCTCCTGGGTACAACCAGTACTAAGCATATGCAGATACAGTGTCAGGCTTTAGGTTTTCCTGGGTAGAACCAGAACTTAGCACATGCAGATACAGTGTCTTGCTCAAAGACACCACAAATAGCTGTGATGGAGGATGGGACCTATAACCCAACAATCATGGATCCAATGATCTACCACTGGAACACACGATCCGAAATCAATGAGGTCTTACCCAAGAAATGACATTTCAGACAAAAAAAATCTCAAAATTCTGCATGTTATCTGAAGTCATAACAAGGTCATCCCTGTGACCTTGACTTGCTTTTGACCCATAATAAACTCATGTAAAGTTTTAAGATGACATATTACATATTTTGTGACCTGGGATTGAGGGAGTTATTGAAATCATTTAATTATAAATATGTAGCACAACGGGCAAACAGAATCTCTACCAGTTTGTCCTGTTTTTCAACATACAAACTGTCAGTTTATCAGTGTTTTAGAATTACTAATATAAATTGTGAATTTTTTTTTAACACAGATGTCTAAGGTAGTTCTAAGTGTTCCTATCGGATTTTTTACATATCTGGCGTAATCAAAAAATCTGTACAATTGGTCTATGAAGTATCAACTTTTGTTTATGCTTGTTTTTTTTAAATATAGTACTACAGTCTCATTAACACTGTGCTCCTTGGCATTACATATTTTTTGAATGTTTTTCCCCATTTATAGCTTGTAAAATAATCAATATTAATTCAAAATTGTTTTTAATAACATTTTTAAATTACTTATTTCTGAGGTTGATATAAACGTGGGTTTAAAAACAACAACAAATTTGTAACATTAACAGCTGATTGTGCGAAAAAGCTCTGGTACAAGTCCTTGAAATTCACATATGTTAAACTTTATTAATTTCACTAGAATAAAAAGAGGGGGTCACGGTGTTCTCGCTATTTTTTTCATAAATTCGAATTTAAAGCACTTAAAAACACACAACATTTGCTTGTGATTTCAGACGACATCGAGAGAACGCCATATAATACTAACATAAAATAAAACGTCCGAAATAGCAGGTAAACGTCATGATTGTGTTTTAAAGTGTTATATTTTTAATTCAAATTCGTATTTATGAATAAACTCTTTTTATTCAGTCATATTGTAGTGAAATGAATAAAGTTTAACATATGTAAAATTCAAGAACTTGTACCAGAGCATTTTTGCACAATCAAGCGTGAATTTTCAAAATTTGTTGTTTTAAAAACAATTTTCTATTAAAATTGACCATTTTATCAGGTTAAAAAGGCGAAAATTGTCTGAAAAAAACATACCTTTAGGGAGCTCTGTTAACAAGATTCTGCAGGACTATATTGCAAAAAAAAACCACAAGCTAAAACAAAAGCTGCTACTTCATAGTACAAGTGAACCATTTTTAATAATTTATGCCAGATGTCAAAAAAATCTGATAGGAATGCCCCAAACTACCTTAACTGTTCAGTTATTTAAGTTGTTCTTGATTCCCTTGCAACACTGATGGCTATAATGGTATGGTGTCCATTCTATTTTTAAACGAATATGTAATTCACAAGTAATAGCCCATGAAATTATGGATATATCAGTATGTTCAGTACAGCATGAAGTCAACAAGTCAATAAATAAGAGGAGAATGTTATTTACAATATACCGGTAGTATGGCTTATAAATACGAGTGATATTCAGTGAAATGAGACCAAATGTTACCCATGCATGATCCCAAAAGGTCACACAGATTACAATGATCTATTGAAGCTTCAAATTGATCAATAAAATTATAATAAATATCTACAGCTAAAAAAATTATGAAAAAGTTTTTGTTTTTTTTCAAATGCAATAAAACTCCTGGAAAACGAGGTGGATTGCAGCATGACCTGCCTCTCTGACCTCAAAATAAAAATGTGGTCAAAATAAATATAATGCACTCATTTATCTAGATATGCTAATTAATAAACACAACATAAATAAACCAAACTTGGTAATAAGTAAGTCTCTCTATATACAAGGTATTTTTTTATTTTACATGCAAATGTTTATCTTTCGTGTGGTATCTACCTAAAGCATAGTACCACTGCTGGAAACAGGAAATGCTTCCATGGGGTTGTCACATAATTAATAGTGGTTATAAATTATCCTTTTTTCTTCTTCTTTTAAAATGCATTTTCCTTATTTTAATGTTTTTTATTTGAATGGCATTATTGTTGTATTTTGAACATTTTGAAAGCATTGCCACTGTTTGAATTGTGAATTTAGAAAAAAAAAATGATGTTTGGAAATACGGGTGTAATTTATATATGATTTCGGAAGTCTACTTTCATTTTGTCAACAGTGTACATATTGAACAGATCATTTTGTCAACAGTGTTCATATTAAATAGAAAAAAAATTATTTTGGATGACACATGAACACTACTTTCCCAGTCTTATTTTGGTTAATCAACAACAAAATGTAAGTTTCACTTCTTTTATTTGGGTCTTTTCATGAATGACAAGCATGCAAACTTTCATCCTTTACTACAGAAACAAAACAAATCAACAATGGGCTCACACCTATAAACAGGGTTGTTTTTCATTTTTTATGCTATTCAACTGTATCTTTCGTGCAGGGCTTCTAAAATCATCGGTTTTTCGGTCTTTGGACCAGTTTCTACTATTCAAAACAGGTTTTCATTTCAAAATTTAATAAAAAATCGGTCCAGATATTTTCTATCGGTCATATAAATAACCCTTATTTATCATGCTTTACTAAGCTGTGATATATGCCTTGCGGCAATTAACATTCGATTGTTTTGTCACCAGGTCAATTTTGACTAAGCCATTACCAACAGTAGGAGAGTTTTTCGGAAGAGTCTAACGCTATGTAACATGCCTTCGATGAGTGATCAGTGACTCATATCGGTTCATCAAAACAGTTTTGCTTCGGCAATTTCTTTGATATACCACTTGCCCTAATGTGTTAACTTGTTTGCTCCTATCGTTTTTTTTTCAAGTGGTCAAAGCTATGACTTTGGGACCGAAAATTGCTTGCACCATTAAAATATTTAACAAAAATGCGCAGTATTACTTGTTTGTTTGATTTTTTAAACAATTGCTTCAATTATAATATTAATGACATTACCAGTAATTAAGGAAAGTGATCAAACCTGGACTGATTTTATTTTGATGTCGGACCGGAAATGTTTGCGTTCGCCATAACGTTTGGAAAAACAGTTGTCCACAGAGTACAGATCTGTGCATCATCAATGTAACTTGAACTAAATAATTCATATAAAATTTCCAGTACAGTTTATTTATATAATCCAATTAATTTGATATATTTCCTCCATATTACTAACTTTGCAATCCAAAAACACGCTTCAATTTTCAACAAGTGGGCCAAGGTGGCCCTATCTCCCTCACCTGACTGACCTTGAATCACCCAACTTAAGTAGATTATATAATACATGTACACTCAAAATTCCAGAAAAACGAGATGAGTGAGTTGTTAGAATTTTGATTTGTTTTGAAGATGTAACAGATGCGTAGAAGAGTTCAAACTTGGTAGAGGTTCACCCATGGTAAATGTCAGTGAAATTACATCGAAATCAGGTCAGTAGATTCTGACAAAAAGGCTTTTGAAGTTTTTACTATAGCTGCCTATATAGTAAACTAGCACCTCACTGTGGTGGTCATGTTTTGTAACAAATCACAACGGCTTGAACAAACTTGGTAAGGGGTCACCCAAGGAACATTTCTGTGAAATTGTTATAAAATTGATCCAGTGGTTTCTGACAGGAAGATTTTTTAAGTTTTTACTATAGCTTATATAGTAAACTAATCCCAACCCCTGGCCGCCATGTTTTTTGACAAATCACTACGGTTTGAACAAACTTTATAATGGGTCACCCATAGAACATTTCTGTGAATTTATTTTAAAATCGATCCAGAAGTTTCTGACAAGAAGATTTTTTAAGTTTTTACTAATTAAACTTGCCCCACCCCCTGGCGGCCATGTTTTTTGACGAATCAAGATGGCTTGAACAAACTTTGTAGAAGATCACCCAAGAAACATTTCTGTGAAGTTATATCAAAATTGGCCCAGTGGTTTATGACAAGATTTTTTAAGTTTTTACTATAGCTTATACAGTCAAATGAAACACAGATAGCATGAAAAATAAACAAACTGATCAAATTGCATGGTTGGTGGGGTAATGGAATATATATATACATGCATGGGCATAATGTAGAGTGGTTTTAAAAGGAATTAGTGTGATTCTTACGGCAGCAATTCTTACGGCATTAAAAACTTTGGACCGATTTGCATTTTGGAATTTTAGAAGCCCTGCTTTCGTGTGATATCAATTTATTTCTAGAGTGCATTTTATGAAATGAATTTTTATACATTTAAACTGTAAGTTGTCTTAGATGGCTTAGGTGAATGGAAACTTTACAAAAGACCTGAGAGTAAGACATCGTCAGAAGAGGGTCTTTATATCTCATTAATTCACCAATAATGTTTTAAGACAATTTGGAGATTCAGTAAGAAAATGAACCAACGGGTAAATCTACTGAATGGCTTATCAGTAACAAGAGCTGTCTGAAGAACAAAGCTGGATGATGGGATAAAATTCACCACCCATGCAAAGATTGAGATTGGAGGCAAACACCAAAACTTAAACACAACTAAACGCAAAAGTTGAACCTAGCTGGGTGTCTACAGACAAAAAATTAAGTCCAAAAGGGCCATTACTCTGCCAAAATGCAACCCGAATTATGGTTCTTGTCTCTGTGTGTTCCATCAATGATGGTGAACACACATGCAAAGTTTCATTCATATCCAATGAGTGGTTGCATAGATATCTTACCTGATTAAAAAATTTAACCTGAAAAATTAAGTCGAAAAAGGGCCATAACTGTGCCAAAATAATTTTGAACTATTTTCAGATACTGGAATGGTTTAATGATAATCACTCTATTCTGTTTCCTAATGGAAGGACAATGCAGTACTCAGATTTTTGCTTTTGCATGGTGATAGGGTCGAGCCAGGGTTGCAAACCAAGACCTCTGGCGTGAGTGGCCAGCACTCTATTCCCTGCACTTTAACCCATTAGTTACATAGTCTCTAGATCTTGATAAAAGATGTCAAAACTTAAGTTGTTAGTTAAGTAAAACTTAACTTAAGTTAGATAAAATAATTTATGTCACTGGATAACATTTGGGTATTTCAGTGCCCCACATCCTTTACACTAATGCAGGCCTTTAAGCAACAGCCAATGAGAGAGTTCCTTTTAGTCACATGATTCCATTACAACCAATCAGCGAAAAGCTTCAGTCATTCTTCTAAAATTGTACAGCAGTGAAAACATGCTTCTTTGTTTTGATTGCATTTTCATAAATATTTCTTTTTTCACCAAATTTTAAAAATATACATATTGTTGAATATCTTATTTTATATCACAAGTAATTCTCAAAAGCTAGTAAAATGTACAGAAAGTACCAAAATAGTTTAGTCAAAAGGGGTAAAAATTATGATTTTGTCAATAAAGTTAAGAAATATGTAACAGCTAGACAAAGACAAAACAAATAACATACAGGTAAGCTGAAAATAAAATAAATTACACACAGGTAGGTAAGGACATGAACGACTTTAACCTGTTGTTTTAATTAAAGGCACAAGTAGCAATTTTAAATACAATTTTACTCATGTTAACACATGAAATCAAGCTTTTAACCACTATCAGTAGCATGTGAAGACATTAATCTCCAAGTATTACTAACCCAAACTTTAAATTTAAGAAATTATTATTATATTTATTGAAACTAGAGGAGCCTACTAGTTTTATTAAAAGATTGCTTAAAACAGATTGCAATGACTGTGTACAACCAGTGACTTAATTACAGAGACAGGCAGGTCCTTGTTCAACTATAGTAGCTATTTATAAACACACGCCTGACCTCCTAGAGACACAGTGATCATTTTAACTTAGAGACTGCAGGCCATCACGCACACCCAGTCTCGTTGAGCTATCGATGTTCTTTGAGAGCCTAGCTCAGTATAGGGAGAAGAAGGAAGAACATCAAATTATACCATTAATGTCGGCCACTTTGAACAATATGTTTTTAAAAAATAAAGTTGTTAGGGGCATATTTCACATATAGGGCATTTTTCACATATAATTTTTTAAATGTTTCTATATTTTAGTACACCAAATCAATTTCCAGTGATTTGAATACTGATTCTCAAGAATAATCATAAATGTTGAAATCAAATCGTTCATTGTCCAATTTTTATTTTTCAAAATGGCCGATGATGACATCATAATTTGATCGCGTGACTCTAGGAGGTGAGATGTGTGTTTATAAATAGCTTCTGATTCAGAGTTATAATACAAACAACATTAGTAATTAAATCACTGATTCGATTATAACATAGAGCAAAAGTTGGGGGAAATAATATTAATAATAGGCAATATCCTCCCTGTTCATCAATATCTATTCTGTCATAATAATATATAACTTATAAGTAGAAGATAGCCACGATTTCAAATGCGCACAACACCACTCTCGCAGAGATCACAGTCACATATTTGAGAACAATAGGTGTTTACATGTTCTCATGAGAAGCACCTGCTATTGCGAGTCTCTGTAGATATGTCACCGGTACAACAGGATAGTTGTTAGTTAACGCACACAAACAAAATGACAAAAAAAACACATATAAACTGCAAAGACAGAAACTTTTAAGATGTGCTTTGAAACATGACAGTATCACATAGACAGGTCCCTATTTAAAATATCTTTGAAGTCATATTTATTTTATCAATTTCCTTCCTTTCTCTTAATTGGAATTAATTTTGTTTTCTAATTGAAACTTTCACATTATTAAAGTTAACCGAAACTAAAGAAAGATAACAGAAAAAAACAAAATGACTCCAAAGATATTTTGAAAATTTGCAAATATTTCTAATTATATCAACCAATCAGATGTAAAAAAAACTAGATCACATGACTACCTTGTTTCCGCCTCCACGTGTAAGCTGTGTTAGTAGGTGACAAACATAAAACAGTTAACACATTACACAAAACATAGAGTAACGCATATAATATTTGCACATCCTGCGATGTGAAGCTCAGTTTGAATATGTTTATGTGAGTAGAATTTGAGAACCATAAGATGTTTGTTATGGAAGTTATAATTTGATAACAATATAATATTAATACTGAAATAACAATAATATAGAAACAATATAATAACAATAATATAGAAATAACATAATAACAAAAATATAGAAATAATGTAATAACAATACTATAGAAATATTACTATAATAACAATACTATAGAAATATTACTACGTATAATAACAAAACTATAGAAATAATATTATAAAAACAATAATAAAATTTTTTTAATAATAATACTATAATAACATTAAAATAGAGATAATATGATTATAACATGATTATATAAAGAGATAATAATCATGATATTTTATAACATTAATAAAGAAATAATATGATAATAACATTAAAAGGAGTATATCAGAGAAAAAACACTTTTTTAATATTTAAAATTTTTTTCCATTATCATTAATCAATAAAATCCTGATGTTTCCGTATGTCAAAACCACTCAAAAGTGACAAAACCGATATTAGAATTGGAGTGGTAAACTTGAAATGAAATCCACATTCTAAAAATAGACAGCACTTAAATACTGAATGACGACATTTGCATTGTCATTCAGTCTCTTTCTAAAATAAACACTTAGGACTACATGTAAACTTGAGTAACGGGATCAAATTGAAAACAAAATGACATCACATGACTCATATAATATATAAAAAATTATGCAGTAATTTTAAGCGGGAAATCTATTTTAGTCTAACCTAAGCCCATAGCCCTAAGTTAGGAAATCACTTTTCAATATATCATTTTGGAATGCTTATATAGATATCCTTTTGACAATATTGATCAGTGAGTTTATCTAGACATGGTTTATTGGAAAATAATGTCTAAGCAAACTTCAAAATCTTGAAAAAATTCCTAATATATGTTTCCCTTTAAATGTTATAATAACATTCATACAGAAATAATGTTATAATTACAATAATAATATAATAAATAATACTATATTAACAATACTAAGGTATATAAATAATACAACAAAAACAATAATATAGAAATACTATTTTAATAACAGTAATAATAACATAGAAATAATACTGTAATAACAATATTATAGAACTAATTAATATAACAATAATATAATCATTATACTATTAATAATAATGATAATAATAATAGCAAAAAAGGAACAATATAATAAATACAATAACATTAATAAGGTTGATATATAACAATAATAATAATAATGATAATAACAAGAAAATATCGGTGGAACCGATGGATGCTCCTCAAGTGAGTGTTGGACTCTGTACCATATTCACTTAGTGCTGATGGCAACTCGGTTGAAAAATATTAAACTGCATAGCAGGAACAATATGTGGCTCTGCACTTGACAGAACTCATTCGCAAATCATTGAACCATAACAAAATGACAATATGGCATATCCTAGCTAGTTTTACAAAATTAAAACCAGAGGTTGTAGCGAAATAGCATAATGAAGGCAATATGCATATCTACACTGTCTTGGTAATCATGCATCCTAGCAAGTTTCATAAAATTCAAACCTGAGGTTGTAGAGAAATAGAGCAGAGAAGAGTTTGGTCACAGACAGAATGAAAGGGCCACAACTCCATGAAAAATCATCGAACTGGAACACAAACATAGCAAATTTCCTAAATTTCCAACTTCAGGTTGTAGAGAAATAGCATGGACAATAATTTGGTAACAGACTCAATAAAAGGGCCATAACTCCGTGAAAATCATCAAACCGGAACACAAAGACAATATGCGCATCCCACTTGGTAGTGATGCATCCAAGGAAGTTTCATAAAATTCCAACATGGGGTTGTAGAGAAATAGCCCGGACAAGAATTTGGTCACAGACAAAATCAAAGGGCCATAACTCTGTGAAAAATCATTGAACTGAAACATAAAGACAATATGCGCATCTGCACTTGGTAATGATGCAGCCTAGCAAGTTTCATAAAATTCTAACCTGAGGTTGTAAAGAAATAGTGCGGACAAGAATTTGGTCACAGACTCAATTAAAGGGCCATAACTCCGTGAAAATCATCGAACTGGAACACAAAGATATTATGCGCATGTCCACTTGGTAGTGATGCATTCTATCAAGTTTCATAAAATTCCACCATTGGGTTGTAGAGTAATAGCACAGACAAAAATTTGGTCACAGACAGAATCAAAGGGCCATAACTCTGTGAAAAATCATCGAACTGGAACACAAGATATTATGTACATCTGCACTTGGTAATGTTGCATCCTAGCAAGTTTCATAAAATTCCAACCTGAGGTTGTAGAGAAATAGCCCAGACATGAATTTGGTCACTGACTCAATTAAAGGGCCATAACTCCGTGAAAAATCATAGAACCAAAACATAAAATATGCGCATCTCCACTTGGTAGTGATGCATCCTGGCAAGTTTCATAAAATTCCAACATTGGGTTGTTGAGAAATAGCCCGGACAAGAATTTGGTGATGTACGGACAGACGCATGGACACATGCACGGAAGATCTCACGAATGGGTATTTAAGTGGCTTCTCTGCGTCAATCTTATTACTTGTGTGGCTAAATTTTAGATAATTTTAGCCACGTAAGAGAAAAAAAGCCACTTAAATGCTGTTTTTTAAGTGGCTAGAAACAGCCACGTAATTATCCCCCTTTTGGGGGAGCATAATAAAGTATAATATAATGAGAATAAAATTATTTATATAAAAAAAATATAGCAATAACAATTATAAAAGAATGTGATAGTGAAATTGATCTAGAAATGATACAATTGGCAATAACAAATACTTGTTATGTATTAACATTATAACAATAACAAAACATTTAATTAATAACAATGATAATGCAATTATAAAATAAAAGTAATATAGTTAAAATAATATATAAGGTACATTTGATATATATATAAAATTATATATACTTTATATTAAATACTCATTATATACTTATATAATTATACTACATACTATACACTATTACATATATTATAATGTGTTTTATGTCACGTTCATACTGCAAGTTACAAATTCACATTCTTATAGGTAGGTGAGAAAAATCTATGTCGCCACAAATACTTGACAGCAGGCCAACCAGTCCTTTCACCCCATAAGTAGCCTTGTACAATCCTAATAAGTGATTTCATCGAGAAATAGATTTCGAGTTGAAGACCGAGTTTTTTAGCACTTAATTTGATTAGTACTTAATTTTGTGGATGACCTATATTGATACAAGACCATAACAGATTGTTTGATACATATTACGCTCAAACTTTAGTACTAAAAAATCAAACATGCCATAAGTTGCATATGACATCTATGGCAATGAGCCCAAAACATGCTACATACCTATCAACAAGATCATATGAAAAAACTTTAACATCTCTACTTAATATTAAAATTTTAGACACATGAATACAAAAGAACTAAAGTAACCACAAACATTAGTTATCAGTAAAATCAAATTTTCAGATAAATTATTGTTGTTATTATAAATAACTACTGTAAGAAATAACATAAATAATGTAAAGAAACCTCAGTATCACAAAACCTCAGGATGTCCATCAATGATTGGTGACTACTCAAGCAGAAACATACATATTTCACGTGTTTCAAAACCTCTTAACCCAACTCACATGTTTATAAGCATGTGTGGCTATACCTGTCTTAAGCAGCCAAAGTGGCTTTTTAAGACAACCTGGTGCAGAATATTAGTTGATTAGCTCTTGAAGCATAGAAATGGAAAATAGCAAATGTGTCTGCCAAAGACAAGTGGTTGCTCTAATAGAGGTGACCACTTACAAAGGGTTTGACTGTAATGTCCATCCCATTAACCTTTCCAATAAAACCAATAAATGGGTATCTGCCAAATCATTGCATATTATATCACCATCTGTGGCACTTATTCTGTTTGTGTTTGACCATTTAATTTAACCCTTTACTTCATATAGATGCCTTTGGACACCTTTAATATATACGCCTTTGGACACCTCTAATATAGAAGACTTTTGAATTATTGGGTGAATTATGTTTATAATTAACTGACAGAGTCGAAAACAGTGCAGGAAATGTTCAGATTGCTCATTACAAGCAATCTGAACTCTTCCTGCACTGTTTTCAAAGGCCGTCTGTGATTGGTGTGGGAAAATGCATATCTATGGAGTAAAGGGTTAAATCAGTCATAGTTCTACATCGCGATGTCACAGTTGTATAGAATTGTATTAAAAACTTAAACTGAAAAGAAAACATTCAAGTGATCATGATTTTAGACTGGTTCTAGACAAACTGCATTTGGCTTTCATTGACATTGATTATAGAATATTAAAGTAACCAGTCAAAATCAAGTTTTTTAAGTATAATGTACACAAGTAAAACTTAAGAAAATATTGGTGAAATGGGAGCAAATATGACTCATTTTCACTCTATAACTCCTGACTTTAAACCCTGTTAGGATCCAATTACCTACTTAATGTGACTCTATCTAAACATTTTAAATCCCCAAAGATCTATTTTGCTGGTACTATATAATCTGATCAAACCATAATTTTTATGAGATTTTTCCAAAAAAGCAATTAAAACTATTTTACAGTAGACAGTAAAATAAAATAATCAATACTATTACCAAGATAATTAATTGTTGAATCAAAGAATCATTATCTAAATATACTAACTGCTGGTACTTATAATTCTTATTTGCTTTAAACTTATTTATTTTACATTGATTGTGAAACAAGTTTTTAAAACTTAGATAAATCATGCTTAAAGTATATCTGGGTAGAACCAGCAAAAAGCATAAACAGATAAAGTGTCTTGCCAAAGGACACCACAGACAACCATGGAGGAGGATTGGCCCCCGGATCTTGGATCAGATGCTCTACCACTGAACCACGCGCTCCCCACAATATTGTTATAACTGTCATATCAATAAAGTGTTGAAATCTGCAAACTTTTTGTCTTTTTACATTTTATTATAAAATCCATAACCGATTTCATTAAATTATTCAAAAAGTCATATCATGATGAGGTGTTTATCAAGCAACCATCGCCTTCACAAAGTATATCATTGCAAAACATTAAAAAAAATGAAATAAATACTGGCAATTACATCAACAAATTACTTCTTTTCTAAGAAACCGCATCTCTTTATGATAATAAAACAATAAAATAGTTTTTAGTAATTCAATTCATGTAAAATTTAAATACTGCGATGCATATTACAGACAAGCAATAAAATATTTTTTGAATACGAAATATTTATTCAAAAGCCACAAGAATGTTAAAACATGAATCATTTTATATTCTTTTGGCAGTAAGTATATTGTATCAGATTACAAAAGTTTTATCATTGTGACATAAACATACTCTCCTGGCAATCCCCGTCATAATTTTTCTTTGTGATTGTAACAATAAATTTTTACAGGTAACATACCAGTACCTTCGCGGATAATCTTTTTATGGGAAGAGAGGCGAAAAAAAAGTCAATGAGAAATATCAGGTAATCTTTTCAGGTAATCTATTGCATTATCAGATTTTCATTTATATGTATGAGATGCCATGATCCATAGAAATGGAAATGAATACATTACCACTCTTAAAAACACTTGAATGCCAAGACCCAAAGATTGACAAGTTAGGGGGAAAAATAAATGAACAAGTTATCACATACAGTCAAACCTGTCGTAAGCAGCCAGTCAAGAGGAGTAAAAGTGGCTTTTTAAAACAGGTTTTTGCTTTATAACAAATATGGCTTGCTCAATAGAGGTGACTGCTTTCACAGGTTTTATTGTATAGACCTGTGAACACAGCTTGTTAAAAAACACAAGAGTTGACAGTGGAAAGGTGAGCATATCAGTTTTCTTTTTCTTTAAAAATTAGCCTGAAAATAAAGGCAAAATGATAAAATGAAGAGGCCTCATTCCATTACACTGCCCATTAAAACTGGCAGTATCTGTCATACCTTGAACTCTCCAAGGGTCATTTGAAACAAGGTCATTATGGTGGCCGGTAAAGTGTTGAAGCTCTCCTGATTGATGTCACGAAACAGGAAGTAGAAACCTGTAAAATAGTACAGGAAGCAATATGAAGAAAACAATTTTTGAAAATAAATACAGCAATGTTACTAATGTAATAAATCTGCCTTGAATTACGTCAGTGTAACAAATTTTGCATCGCACACATCAGCACCTGATGCTGATCATGTATACAAAGTTTCAAGTTGATAATGGTGGAAGTAGTTAGCTCCCCAAGTTGCTGAGATAGACAGGCAGGCAGGCAGGCAGGCAGGCAGGTTGACCAACACAGTGACTCCTATTATACCCCCTATCAAACATCTTTGGTGGGGTGGTGGGTGGGGGGGGGTATAATAACAAACATCAAGTTCTTATCAGTAAACCATGCCTTCACTCCTAAACACGGGTTACATGGGTTGCTTGATAAGATGATTAAAAGAAGTTATTAGATAGCTGGCATATGTAGAGAAATGTGCCCAAAACTTATTTCAACAAAACACTGTATTGCAAGAAATATATAAGCTCCCCTACCAGTTTACGGGTAGGACTTTGTTAAGGGTACATGTACTTAGTGTTTTGAAGGACTTGTTCCTGTAAATGGTGACATAAGATTTGCAACCACCATTTTTGTCTGACAATTTATCTCCTCATTGTTCTCTATTCACTTGAAAAGTCTCATATACCTAGCTTAGATACTTTTTCAGTAATCTCTCTTGACTGACAGACAGACGAATGGAGGGCAAACCTATAGTCCCCTCTGTTGAAACCAGTAAGGGACTAATAAACCACAAACAATTAAGTTTAGGATTTCAAATACTCTCAACATGATCATATCTCTTTCTTTATTATGTGGTCAGGAAACTTCCCAAAAAACCAGTATGACTACAAATATATATATATATATATTTATTACATAATTAACGATGCAGGAGTGTAATAAACCCATCACATATTTTTGGTATTAACCGAATGTAGTATCACTTTTGATTCATCATTCTGTGTTTTCCGTATCAATCGGCTCTCATACGTAAAATGCCAAACTACGTTCCAACTTCCCTGATTGTACAAATTACATTGATTTGCCATAGTAAAATAATGACATTATGACATCAATTTGCCAACGGTAAAATGACATTATTTTGAGACTTTATGTCATACAACGAATGACGGAAACAAATATGCTGGACTTTTTCTCCTTCCTTATGGACATGGTATGTTAAAGGAATGGTAAATGTACTATTTTCCTGAGTAATATAATAAAACGAATCTTACATTCATGCTCATTTATTATTTAATTTATTGAACTTGTTGACAAACATGATATCACGCTAAGCAGAGCCTTGCACAATATATTTTTGCCAACTCATTTTATAAATTCATTAATAAAGAAGCATGTAAGATCCTCTATGTATTATATTGTTGTTGATATGAATAAAAAATCAAAGTAATAACCGTAAAAAACCACTATGAGGTTGCTCAGTGCAACAGCCAGCCAAGTCATGTGTGGTTATATCTCTTTTTATAGAAGATTAAGACATAGCAGGGATTCTATTATGTGTACTTATTGATAGATTAACTGAAGATTAAAAACCATATCTCGAGCTTAAAATCTTTAAATCTTTAATTACATCGCAATAAAATTGCAGCTTTTTATGCAAACAGAAATTTATTACATCAGCAAATTGTGCAGCATGCAATATTGCCATCAGAGAGCGTAAACAAAATTATGCAATGAAAAATGCATCTATCATTACACTTTGTGACATCAAATATATTCGTTCATCTGTCTGGCTTTAAATGACATGAAACTAATTACAGTATACTCTGAATATAACTGAATGCCCGGTAGTTTTAATCTCAATAGTGCGGTTTTAAATTTAAATATATAAAATGCTTTTCTTTGAAAGCATTCATCTTTCAGATGAACTTGCCAACTACTTACTAGTCCACTTCCTGTGTAGAACCAGAACTGAGAACCAGTACTGAGAACCAGTGAGAACAAGTACTGAGTGTTATTTTTTGTTCAGTAATATATGTCATTACAATTAAGCTAAGAAGTGTTAATCACCACCAAAATGATCATACACAACAGGGACTACTTTTATTTCCTGGAATTTCTTGTATATTTAATATAAGCAAGCAGAAACAAATGAAAATACATTGCCGCAGTGGAATTATGTGCTTTTTAAAAATGTTGCCTTAAATGAACCGCTACAATAATATCAACAAAATTAGGAAGGCATATTAATATCTTTTAAAGGCCGGCTCAAGTACTATTATTTAGAGAAGCCATCAGGTTGAACCGGGAACCAACATGCAACCTCTACTGTAAGCAATCTTTATTGATAGGAGAAGTTATTATGCATTTGTGCTTCAGCTCAAATACTAAAATCCAGGGGATGTGAGTTTGAATCCTGGCCTGGCCACAGTCTCCGTGATAATTGATATAAGACATTGCGTCTCATTATCATTCATCTCTCACTGCCAATTCAAGTGGGAAAGTTATCAGTAACTGCCGGAGATGGGATGTGTTAGAGTATTGGTTAACCTTCCAGGATCCAAGAAAACAGTGGTTAGGTTAACTGATTGTCTGTAAGCCGTCGTTGGCATAAAATTGATGCTAAATATTCAATTTATCCAATACTAAAAGAAGGCAACATGTACATGATTATCTGACAATGTATTATTCACAAATCTCACATATTTTTTATGGAACCAGAGTTTTTCAAAGCTCTCTGTTAGCTATATACTCTACTATTTGGAACATAAATTCATGTATTCTAATACTTTTCTCTTCAATATTTTTCAAATTTAAAGATAACAGATAAAACACATCAATTTAAAAATTCATAACTCAAGCAAATATTTACTCTCAAAGTATTCCATCTCAAAATTCATTGTACCATGTATAATTTACATATTTTGTATTTTGTGTATTTTTAACTTATAATTGGCAATTATAGTTCAGACATAGTTTGTATTTCTTACTTTTTCTTACAATATATTCCAGCTGACATATTTTGTATTTCTTACCTTGTGTAAAACCAATGAGAAAAATGAGATATATGATGCCAAATCGGAACATGTCCCCAGTACACATTTTGTAAATCATTGTTACAAATGGTCCAGTTAGTTTCACACTCCTGTTAATACAAAACAACCACAATTAGAACAATTGTTAAGTATAACCAAACAAACACAAACAGTGACAGAATGGAGTTTCAACACACAGAAATGTTATATTGCCCCACACACAGTGACTTTTACTGAAAATAAGTTAACATGCTCCAGCTAAAATGACTTTAACTGTAAATAAATATGTACCCCCACAAAAAAACTTTTGCTGAAAATAAATAAGTCCATCCCCAGGAGTCTTTTGCTGAAATTCAACATGTTCCCTACAAAGTGGACTTAAATGGTTGAAAATGAACAAATATGCCGCCCAACCTACAAAATAGACATTGTCTAAAAATAAACAATCACATCCTACATAGGGATTAATTCTCAAAATTAATATGCACCCCCCCCCCCCCACAGGGATTAATTCTCAAAATTAATATGCACCCCCCCCCCCCCCCCCCCCCACACACACACACACACACAAAAGAAATTGAAATTGTTGGTGAAAATCAACATGCCCCCGACAAAGAAACTGTTGGTGAAAATCAACAGGCCCCCAACAAAAAAACTGTTGTTGAAAATCAACATGTTCAACACAAAATGGACTTTTGCTGCAAATTAACATGTTCCCAAACAAAGGAACTTATGCTGCAAATAAACATGTCCCCCACAAAATGGACTTTAGCTGCAAATAAATATATTCTCCACAAAATGGACTTTAGCTAAAATATGTCCCCTACAAAATGGGACTTGTCCCTTACAAAGTGGGACTTGTCCCCTACAAAACAGGACTTGTCCCCTACAAAATGGAACTTGTCCCCTACAAAATGGACTTTTGATTAATATGACCAAGTCCCCTACAAAGGAACTTTTGCAGCAAATAAAGATGTCCCCCAACAAAATGGACTTTTGCTACAAATGAATATGTCCCCCGACAAAATGAACTTTTGCTACAAATGAATATGTCCCCCGACAAAATGGACTTTTGCTACAAATGAATATGTCCCCGACAAAATGGACTTTTGCTACAAATGAATATGTCCCCCGACAAAATGGACTTTTGCTACAAATGAATATGTCCCCGACAAAATGAACTTTTGCTACAAATGAATATGTCCCCGACAAAATGAACTTTTGCTGTAAATTAACATATCCCCCACAATTTAGAAACTTTTGCTGAAAATAAATAAGTGCACTTAAAAGAGAGCCTTTTGCTGGAAATAAGTAGACTTTTGCTGAAAATGAATAAGTGCACTTAAAAGAGAGCCTTTTGCTGGAAATAAGTAGACTTTTGCTGGAAATGAATAAGTGCACTTAAAAGAGAGCCTTTTGCTGGAAATAAGTAGACTTTTGCTGAAAATGAATAAGTGCACTTAAAAGAGAGCCTTTTGCTGGAAATAAGTAGACTTTTGCTGAAAATGAATAAGTGCACTTAAAAGAGAGCCTTTTGCTGGAAATAAGTAGACTTTTGCTGGAAATGAATAAGTGCACTTAAAAGAGAGCCTTTTGCTGGAAATAAGTAGACTTTTGCTGAAAATGAATAAGTGCACTTAAAAGAGAGCCTTTTGCTGGAAATAAGTAGACTTTTGCTGAAAATGAATAAGTGCACTTAAAAGGGAGCCTTTTGCTGGAAATAAGTAGACTTTTGCTGAAAATGAATAAGTGCACTTAAAAGAGAGCCTTTTGCTGGAAATAAGTAGACTTTTGCTGAAAATGAATAAGTGCACTTAAAAGAGAGCCTTTTGCTGGAAATAAGTAGACTTTTGCTGAAAATGAATAAGTGCACTTAAAAGAGAGCCTTTTGCTGGAAATAAGTAGACTTTTGCTGAAAATGAATAAGTCCACCCAAAAAGGAGACTTTTGCTGAAAATCAACATATATAATAACAAATACAGACAAATCGTTGCGGTACAAACTTATAACCTATATATATATATATATATATATAACTTATAACTTATTGCACACAGCAATGTGGACCATACCATCTGTGACTGTGGGACTTGATAAACTAAACTCATAAACTACATGTAGTATAAACCATAGGTTTTAGGCTCCAAATCAATATTTACACAACACAAGCTCATATTGACATAGGTAATTGTTATAACATATTGCTTGCTAAACTTATAACATTTATAAAACTATATATAATGATATCAAATTAGTTTTGAAAATATGAGTAAAAAATTACAAAATGATTGTTTTTTGTTTACAATACACATAAACATTAAAGAAATTAATATATATTTTGCACTTTCTGTCACAGATGGTCACCAATGTTAGAAATCAGATGCCTGTCTACCAGTTCCCAAATAGAAATGAAAAATCTGAGGTATTCTAAGTTCATATCTGATTCACATAGATATACAATTTTTTTAAATGTTATTAAGTAAAAATTTATCTAAATTACAGTGTGATTTTTAGAATTAGCAATTATAACATTATAATGACCTCTTAATGTTATACTTATTTATCAATTGTGAAAGTTCTTACAATTTAGACAAATCATGATCAAGTATAAGGGACACTTGAGACAGTATTCTGAGTGCTGATACACTGGAGTATCATGCTGCAGACACATGGTATGACACCCCACCCAGTCACATTATACTGACACTGGGCCCACCAGACCTGGAACCTATCCTCTTTATGTTGAGCACTAAGCTGAGGAAGCTTCTAGTACCATTTTTTAAGTCTTTAGTATGACCCACCCGGGGATCGAACCCACAACCTTTCGCATGCAAGGTGGATGCTCTTAGACCAGTAGACCTTCACTGCAGTTGTACTGTTACTTCGGAGAAAAATATTTTGTACATGATTGTGCAGCCTATAATGACAAGACCGGTTATTTAAGTGACCAAGAAAAAAATTGCACATTAAAACAGGTGATAGTTAAAAACATTTTTTTTAAATAAAAATATGAAAATTGGAAAAAGAGACATTAATGTGGTTGCTGAAAGCAGGTGGGTTCTTAATGGCGGTGACAGATATTATATAGAATATAATTATTAAAACCATATTATCAGCAATATAAAAAATAAAAATTCATAAAATTTTCACCTTCAAGATTGAGATAATAAATTTTGTTTTAATTTTTAATTTAGCTCAAAGCTCAACCTTAAACAAACCAGATATCAAAGATTCAGACTTACTATAAAATAGGACTACATGTATTTGACATTAAGTTCAACCAAGTAAGACACAGTAGCTAAAATCATAACAATAAAAGCACAGTTCAGTGAATACAGATATACGTCAAAATGACGTCATTAATCGCATAAAAGATGATTATAAATCACTTAACTCACTATTTTTGGCTAATTTACTTTTGGCTACGGTGATTTTTATGGGTAATGATGCTAAATATAGTAAGTTATATAAATATATAACAAAAAAAGCATAAAAGGGCCATCTAAATTAAAATAATAAGTATACATAAATTTGAAAATTTGTGTGAATTCAACAGATCATAATCTGAAGACTGATAAACTGAATTTACATTTCTCACAGACTACATGGCTACAGGTGTAGCAGAAGTGGGCATTGTAATAGGCCTGACAAACAAAATAACTTAACATAGCATGATCTGATTCACATATTACCCTAGTATATTCTAAAAAACTCCAAAAACAGTTATCCCTTGGGACAGAATTTTCTATCTGAACCTCAAACCCATTTAAGATTCTTATAATCCCACTGTATGATACCATGCTCTGGGCAAGCAAAGTTAAGAAAATTACAAAAAACAGTTATCCCTCGGCACGGAATTTTCTATTATAATCCAACTGTATGATACCATGCTCTGGGCAAGCAAAGTTAAGAAAATTACAAAAAACAGTTATCCCCTGGGACAGAATTTTCTGTCTGAACCTCAAACCCATTTAAGATTCTTATAATCCCACTGTATGATACCATGCTCTGGGCAAGCAAAGTTAAGAAAATTACAAAAAACAGTTATCCCTTGGGACGGAATTTTCTATCTGAACCTCAAACCCATTTAAGATTCTTATAATCCCACTGTATGATACCATGCTCTGGGCAAGCAAAGTTAAGAAAATTATAAAAAACAGTTATTCCTTTGAAAGTTCATCAACAGTTATGATGCTTGTGCATATACAAGTTCACTGTGCTTTACCACTAGTGTAAAAATTCAAGGAATTTTTGTGACTTTCAGTCCCGCTCGCTCCAAAAACTTTATGTGAGAAAGTTTCCAGTTACTTGCGGAAGGACGGTGGTTCTACTCAGTCTGACTCAGTCTGAGGTCTTCCTCCACCAGTAAAACTGGATATGCCATATATAACCTGAAATGTGTTGAAAATGGCGTTAAACCCCATTCAAAAAAAAAAAAAAAAAAAAAAAAAAAGTGACTTTCAGGTTATGCTCTCGATTAGCAATGTTCAGAAAATTACAAAAAAGGACGGTAACTCTTTTAAAAAAAAAAACCACCAAGAAATATGCCCTTATCCACTGCACACTGCTCTATCATTGTGCTACGCTATAAAATGTTTGCAGGAATTATCTGCCATGATTTTCAACTTGCATTGTTTTCAACGTCCGGACAAGCGTGTTTCAGAAAATAACCAAAAATATAATTCAGACTCATGAGTCATGACTGACTCTTTATATTTATAACATATTCATATTTTTTCTAAACAAATACAAAAAAATCTGAGATTTGTACAAGTTAATGTCATTCAAAATGGGTAAGTATGTATAAGTCATTCAATTTTATTTTAAAAAAATGGATTAACTATGAATCATCATTACATCATACAATGACAAAATGAAAATTAAATTGAGAGGACGGGGATTTTTTTTTTTTTTTATGTGCAAGATGTTCACATAAAAAAGTACAGTGCAGAGGACCGGAATTGAGATAAAATCTACCTGTAGATGGATTTTGACTTCCGCATGAATATCCAATCAAAATCAATAATATGTGTGTCAGAATGGTAGTAAATATTTTTTAGGTAATTATTTGTGACTGCCTGACTGACATTGTTAGTAAAAAGCTATTCATAGGTACTTATGTTTAATGTTAATAAGTTGAATTAAAGATATATATATATATATATCCAACAAATTCATGCTTTGATTTGATTGGTTTAGAATGTTTCAATTGTGGAAATGTACGTAGTTGTGCTGATGACGCTAGAGACAGTTGCAAGACCGTCTCCAAATAGAGACAGCACAAAATTAATGACCATGGGACATTTCTTTAAGTACCGGTAGGGTAAGATTTTTTTTTTTTTTTTTTTTTTTAATTGGTTTAATTTTCAAAACATGACAGGTTTGAGATTCATTTACAGTTTTACTGGCAGAGGACATCAAAATGAATTTGAGTAGGATGGCCGTCCTTCCGCAAACAAGTTTAAGTGTAGAAAGGTCATCCATATCAAAATACAGGAAAAATAGTTTTTAACTAATAGCTGTCCAGGAAAAATTTAATAATACAATACAGTTTTTTATTCAATTTAAGCTCAAAACCTTTTTGCACACAGCTCTAACCCCTTCCTACTGAATACAGTCATTTAGTTGTAAACTTACACTTAACAGATGATTTTGGGGTCTGCATACATATTTCAATTTCACTGATATATTTATATATATCATGCAGATATATAAATTTCTGATTAGTTGATACAAACTTATTTTATTTTAGCTTGATTGTGAAGAAAGCTCTGAGCCTATATGAATCACATCCCTTTCGGGTCTGCTTTCTGGCTAGAACTTGTACTGAGCATGTTTTTTTTTTAAAGGCTGCTGCTATGGTCAGGTCAAGCTGGGGATCAAACTACCAACCTCTTGTGTGAGCACCGACCACTGCATCCACTACACAGTATAACCCCACTTAATTTTCATATATATTGTAAAGTGAATATTTGTCAACACTTCTGTGTATCCTTTAAATATGCTACTTTTTTTTTATTGCAAATTATTTATTAAAAAAAAATATTATTACTTTCAGCAGTAATCAAAGTTTACTCATTTTAAAATCTCACGATACTTTCTTATCAGCCCATGTCTGGCTTACTAAACATATTAATAATCCAATCGTGTCACTGTAGTTACGCTCAATTGAATTTATAGTCATGCGACTTACTGTATATGTATTACATGGCACTCATACAGATATAAAAGTATGTGATCAGTATTTGAATAAAGTCACGTAATCTTACTTATATGACAGCAAAATCTAGATGCAAATTATTAAACTTTACACATTTTTCAGATTTTAATATTCCTGCATAATGCATATCTAATTAAAATATCATGTTGACAATATGTGAATTTAGATTCAAATTATCATAAGTCACGATCCTCAGCACTTGTTTAATTGTTGTACCGTGAAGCACGACTCCTTCCTTGATGTTATATCAGATAACCGGGATAGGGGGATTCCCTTCTCAAATAAAATGCATGACAGGAAGTATACGATGATAATGAAAATGGTGACGATGCATGTAGATCAAAGATATTGTGTTGTGCCATTTTGCACTATTTAGCCATTTTAGGTAATTAATTCTCTGTATTGTAGTTTATGCAAATGAAGTTATCTATATGCATTATGACAGTCATATTAAGCATGCCATTCTAAAACGACACACCTGAATTTTCTTTCATCCCAAAAATAATATTTTCTCATTCATGAAAATCTCAGTTCAAATTATCAACTGACTGTTTGCATAATTGTGATTTTATTTTCTACTGGATATACAAAACCATATAAATCATATTAGTATGAATTATACGTTGAATGCTTGCATTATTTGGACTTTATTCCTACAGGAGTGATTGAAAATACAAAACAATTCTAGTATAAACACGGCACTGGAATATTGCAAGTAATATATAAGTCCCCTACCAATTTACCAACTCTTTGCCTTAGCAACCACAATTTTTGTCCAACTGAACAAATAAAAATGATCTACCTTATCTCCTTATTGCCCTTTATCCACATGCAAAGTTTCATAAACCTAGCTTGGATATTTTTTGATTGAGCTTTCCAGACAGATCGATGCTGGACGACGGATGGAGATTAGACCTATAGTCCCCTCCAGTGAAACCAGTAGGGGAATAATTATAAACTGAAATTTTGTATAATTATGATTTCATTCTTAAGGAGTGTGGATGGTTCACCTTTCCAGATCAAATAATTGATAATAACTATTTTCTTTAATGATGTCGTCTACAATGTCCTTCATTACTTTGACAGGTTTTATATAAAGATCTACATCACAGTGTTTAATATTGTTCACTATAATGTCCTTTATGAAGTTATCAGCTTTTACATCTTGGTCTGAATCATGGTGTTCAGTTTTGTCCATTATAATGTCCTTTATCAAGTCATCAACTTGAATCATGGTGTTCAGTTTTGTCCATTACGATGTCCTTCATCAAGTCATCAGCTTTTACACCTTGGTCTGAATGATGATGTTCAGTTTTGTCTATATCAATGTCCTTCATCAAGTATATCAGCTTTTACACCTTGGTCTGAATCATGGTGTTCAGTTTTGCCCATTACAATGTCCTTCATCAGGTCATCAGCTTTTACACCTTGGTCCAAATCATGGTGTTCAGTTTTGTCCATTACAATGTCCTTCATCAAATATATCAGCTTTTACACCTTGGTCTGAATCATGGTGTTCAGTTTTGTCCATTACTATGTCCTTCATCAAGTCATCAGCTTTTACACCTTGGTCTGAATGATGATGTTCAGTTTTGTCCATTACAATGTCCTTCATCAAGTATATCAGCTTTTACACCTTGGTCTGAATCATGGTGTTCAGTTTTGCCCATTACAATGTCCTTCATCAGGTCATCAGACTTTTACACCGAGGTCTGAATCATGGTGTTCAGTTTTGTCCATTACAATGTCCTTTTCCAAGTAATCAGCTTTTACACCTTGGTCTGAATCATGGTGTTCAGTTTTGTCCATTACAATGTTTTTTATCAAGTCATCAGCTTTTACACCTTGGTCCAAATCAAGGTGTTCAGTTTTGTCCATTACAATGTCCTTCATCAAGTATATCAGCTTTTACACCTTGGTCTGAATCATGGTGTTCAGTTTTGTCCATTACGATGTCCTTCATCAAGTCATCAGCTTTTACACCTTGGTCTGAATCATGGTGTTCAGTTTTGTCCATTACAATATTCTTCATCAAGTATATCAGATTTTATACCTTGGTCTGGATCATGGTGTTCAGTTTTGTCCATTACAATGTCTTTCATCAAGTCATCAGCTTTAACACCTTGGTCTGAATCATGGTGTTCAGTTTTGTCCATTACAATGTCCTTCATCAAGTCATCAGCTTTTACACCGAGGTCTAAATCATGGTGTTCAGTTTTGTCCATTACAATGTCCTTTATCAAGTCATCAGCTTTTACACCTTAGTCTGAATTATGGTGTTCATTTTTGTCCATTACTATGTCTTTTATCAAGTCATCAGCTTTAACACCTTGGTCCAAATCATGGTGTTCAGTTTTGTCCATTACAATGTCCCTCATCAAGTATATCAGCTTTTACACCTTGGTCTGAATCATGTTGTTCAGTTTTGTCCATTACAATGTCCTTCATCAAGTCATCATCTTTACACCTTGGTCTGAATCATGGTGTTCAGTTTTGTCCATTACAATGTCCTTCAACAAGTTTATCAGCTTTTACACCTTGGTCTGAATCATGGTGTTCAGTTTTGTCCATTACAATGTCCTTCATCAAGTATATCAGCTTCTACACAGAGGTCTAAAACATGGTGTTCAGTTTTGTCCATTACAATGTCCTTTATCAAGTCATCAGCTTTTTCACCGAGGTCTGAATCATGGTGTTCAGTTTTGTCCATTACAATGTCCTTTATCAAGTCATCGGCTTTTACACCTTGGTCTGAATCATGGTGTTCAGTTTTGTCCATTACAATGTCCTTTATCAAATCACCAGCTTTTACACCTTGGTCTGAATCATGGTGTTCAGTTTTGTCCATTACAATGTCCTTTATCAAGTCATCAGCTTTTACACCTTGGTCTGAATCATGGTGTTTTGTTTTGTCCATTACAATGTCCTTCATCAAGTATATCAGCTTTTACACCTTGGTCTGAATCATGGTGTTCAGTTTTGTCCATTACAATGTCCTTCATCAAGTCATCAGCTTTTACATCTTGGTCTGAATCATGGTGTTCAGTTTTGTCAATTACAATGTCCTTAATCAAGTCATCAACTTTTACATCTTGGTCTGAGTCATGGTTTTTTTCAGTTTTGTCCATTACAATGTCCTTTATTAAGTCATCAGCTTTTACACCTTGGTCTGAATGATGATGTTCAGTTTTGTCTATATCAATGTCCTTCATCAAGTATATCAGCTTTTACACCTTGGTCTGAATCATGGTGTTCAGTTTTGCCCATTACAATGTCCTTCATCAGGTCATCAGCTTTTACACCTTGGTCCAAATCATGGTGTTCAGTTTTGTCCATTACAATGTCCTTCATCAAATATATCAGCTTTTACACCTTGGTCTGAATCATGGTGTTCAGTTTTGTCCATTACTATGTCCTTCATCAAGTCATCAGCTTTTACACCTTGGTCTGAATGATGATGTTCAGTTTTGTCCATTACAATGTCCTTCATCAAGTATATCAGCTTTTACACCTTGGTCTGAATCATGGTGTTCAGTTTTGTCCATTACAATGTCCTTCATCAGGTCATCAGCTTTTACACCGAGGTCTGAATCATGGTGTTCAGTTTTGTCCATTACAATGTCCTTTTTCAAGTCATCAGTTTTTACACCTTGGTCTGAATCATGGTGTTCAGTTTTGTCCATTACAATGTTTTTTATCAAGTCATCAGCTTTTACACCTTGGTCCAAATCAAGGTGTTCAGTTTTGTCCATTACAATGTCCTTCATCAAGTATATCAGCTTTTACACCTTGGTCTGAATCATGGTGTTCAGTTTTGTCCATTACGATGTCCTTCATCAAGTCATCAGCTTTTACACCTTGGTCTGAATCATGGTGTTCAGTTTTGTCCATTACAATATTCTTCATCAAGTATATCAGATTTTATACCTTGGTCTGGATCATGGTGTTCAGTTTTGTCCATTACAATGTCTTTCATCAAGTCATCAGCTTTAACACCTTGGTCTGAATCATGGTGTTCAGTTTTGTCCATTACAATGTCCTTCATCAAGTCATCAGCTTTTACACCGAGGTCTAAATCATGGTGTTCAGTTTTGTCCATTACAATGTCCTTTATCAAGTCATCAGCTTTTACACCTTAGTCTGAATTATGGTGTTCATTTTTGTCCATTACTATGTCTTTTATCAAGTCATCAGCTTTAACACCTTGGTCCAAATCATGGTGTTCAGTTTTGTCCATTACAATGTCCCTCATCAAGTATATCAGCTTTTACACCTTGGTCTGAATCATGTTGTTCAGTTTTGTCCATTACAATGTCCTTCATCAAGTCATCATCTTTACACCTTGGTCTGAATCATGGTGTTCAGTTTTGTCCATTACAATGTCCTTCAACAAGTTTATCAGCTTTTACACCTTGGTCTGAATCATGGTGTTCAGTTTTGTCCATTACAATGTCCTTCATCAAGTATATCAGCTTCTACACAGAGGTCTAAAACATGGTGTTCAGTTTTGTCCATTACAATGTCCTTTATCAAGTCATCAGCTTTTTCACCGAGGTCTGAATCATGGTGTTCAGTTTTGTCCATTACAATGTCCTTTATCAAGTCATCGGCTTTTACACCTTGGTCTGAATCATGGTGTTCAGTTTTGTCCATTACAATGTCCTTTATCAAATCACCAGCTTTTACACCTTGGTCTGAATCATGGTGTTCAGTTTTGTCCATTACAATGTCCTTTATCAAGTCATCAGCTTTTACACCTTGGTCTGAATCATGGTGTTTTGTTTTGTCCATTACAATGTCCTTCATCAAGTATATCAGCTTTTACACCTTGGTCTGAATCATGGTGTTCAGTTTTGTCCATTACAATGTCCTTCATCAAGTCATCAGCTTTTACATCTTGGTCTGAATCATGGTGTTCAGTTTTGTCAATTACAATGTCCTTAATCAAGTCATCAACTTTTACATCTTGGTCTGAGTCATGGTTTTTTTCAGTTTTGTCCATTACAATGTCCTTTATTAAGTCATCAGCTTTTACACCTTGGTCTGAATAATGGTGTTCAGTTTTGTCCATTACAATGTCCTTCATCAAGTCATCAGCTTTTAACCGAGGTCTGAATCATGGTGTTCAATAAAGGAAACCTGATTTTTTTTTTTTTTTGAATGGGGTTTAATCAGCATAATTATGAAAGGTTATGTAAGGCATATCCAGTTTTACTGGTAAAGGAAAACCTCAGAATTGATGTAAGTAAAACCACTGTCCTTTCATGAGTAACTGGCAAACTTTCTCACATAGTTTTACTAGAGTGACCAAGGCTCTAACCCACAACCTGGTTGGGAGAGATAGGTGGTCATTAATCGACAGCACCTTAGATCACTTGGTCGCATCTTGTCGAGATATACTAATTTTTTGTCAAGACATATTCTGGAAATACAATGTATCTAAAACTGAGCAATAAATGGAAACACCACCATACCCTCTGCATACATTTTTGCAGTTGGATTTTAATAAAAAAAAAACAAGTTGTGTACAGTAGTTAAACAACGATTCCTGGAAAATTTTCAAACAAAGACAGATGTTCACTAAGGAATACAATTGCTTGATGTGGGCGGTCAATCAAACAAGTTGATAATCCAATCAGCAATGAATATTGGTTATAATGCCACCATTTTCCTTAGACAAGCTAACTATTACAATTCATGCCACCTGACCAGTGGGTGGAGCAATAGTCGCTCTAGCGTCTGATTCTTATATCACTTGGTTAATTTCAATATAGAAGAAGAAGGATATTAAAAAGAATTATATTGGCATATTACCGTCAATTCCCTGTCCTAAATACACAAGCCCAGCATGAAGAAACACTTATAAGTTAGAGATATACGGTCTAAAGTGTTTAATTGCATAACCTCTTTATTACAAACATCGGGTTTCTGAAGCCACGTTTTGGTTTTTGTTTACATTCGCCATTTTCAACGAACTGCTTTTGGGTTTCTGATCAATCATCGGATAACATTGTGAAGACCTGTTCCCGATCTCGTTTTCGAGGCTTTGTTCGGGAAGTTTACGGAATTCAATGTAAACATTGTGCAATAGTATAATGCGGGATGCTTAAAGATTTGGCCAATATTCAATTACTATTAATTTGAAAACTTTCAAGTAAATAAAGGTTATACGTCAATACGTAAGTATTATTTTGTGCACACTACATACAGGACAAGTCTGGATTAACAGCGTGTTTGTGTTATTTGCCAATATAATCCCTTAAATAGATATTTCAGATATTTCAACATCTTGTCATTTCTTTGAGAACAATTATTTAGTGGAACAGATCTTTTTCAAATGGTGGTCTTGTCTAACCATGGCAGTATGACCTTGGAATCAGGTCAAATGGTGGTCTTGTCTAAAATAGCAGTATGACCTTGGAATCAGGTCAAATGGTGGTAATGTCTAACCATGGCAGTATGACCTTGGAATCAGGTCAAATGGTGGTCATGTCTAGCCATGGCAGTATGACCTTGGAATCAGGTCAGGAAACATGTATAGCACCTGCTGATAGCAATTTATAATGTTGTTGCTGTTAGTGATGTTATTGGTGCCACTAGAAAAATCACACTTGATTCTAAATTAGTGAACATGGTGGTTATGGTGATGGTGATGATCATCAAGAGGATGGAGAAAGATGATGATGAAAGTGATGATGATGATGATGATGATGATGATGATGATGATGATGATGATGATAACAAATAATTAATGATATATTTAGGTAATAATTTTTAGGTTAACACAAGTTGAATCTCAAATGTGATGTTATATTGATAAAAATATTCACAGCATAAATTCATGGGCAAACTATATCAGGGGAATTGAAACAGACATCACAGCAAATTTTCTGTTTTATAATGACTCCATTGTAAATCTTCATATGTTTTGCTTAAATGTTAAAACAATACTGCCTGTGACTGGTTAACTTCACTCTTGTGAAAAACAACACATGTTCGTAATCGGTTAATTCTTGGTGTCTGTACCTAGTGAAAAGTTGCACATGAAAATACTCCAAATGATTCCAAATCTTCTTAAATCTGTCTGAATCATCATGTACATCATAACAATACATGGTCCTGTGTCCAAATGACCCCTGCAATACAATATGCTCTAACTATCAACTCACATGTGCTTCCTTCACAAAGATTGAACCTCAATAATAGATATTGATAACAATTAAGGGTCTAGACTCTGTATAATACCTTCAATAATCAGTATATATAACCATAAAGCAGACTTTTTGTTTAAACAAATTTTTTAAGTTCAGAAGGAAACTCAGGCCGTCCTTAAAAAATAAATTGTTTGCCCCACTCCTACCTACTCACTAAAAATTGCAGATACCCAAACTTTTTTATTGACTTTCAAAGCGTTTAGTTATTTTTTGCATGATTTCTGTCCATTTTTCTTACAAATGACTATGCAAAATTAAAGTTTGGCCAAATAAGAAAATTAGTTACCAACCTACCCACATGAAAAATGCTGGGTTGGAGCACAGCAAACAAATATTTTTTAAGGATGGTTTAGGACGAATTGCTTTTGATTGGTTTCCTGGCGTTTTTTTGTTGTTGATTTTTTTTATAAGCCTTAGACCCAACTCTGAATCTACTGCATTGCCAATGGAAATCACACTGATCTATTTGACAGTAAGTGAATAATAAATTAAAAATAATACATCAGTAGAGCATAGGACTATGCTATATATCCAATATTTTATATAATTAAGATAAAAATAAAGACATTTTAATGTTGATTTGTAAAGGAATATTGTAACTGTATGTTATTTTTCCGACTTCTATGATTGAATGGCAATATCTCACTCATAATAAAAGTTATCAGTCCAAAACAATTTTTCTATTTTTAGCAATGGTGACCTTGACCAAGTGACAGTATTATACATTACTGACCTTCCTCTCCATCCTACATACCATGTTTCATGGAAATATCTCATTCCCAACAAAAGTTACCAGTTGAAATACAAAAGGATGGGATGTGATTCCCACAATGTCAGAGCCCCCATCTGACCCCAAACCTTGTTTTCTGGGTTTTGAAAATAATTATGTCATTTTTTAAAATTTCAAATTAAAGTTTTGCCTTTGTGTTTAATAAATAATTATAAATTATATTTTCTAATTTAATTTTGATGTGTTAAATTAATAATTATAAATTTTATTTTCTAATTTCGCCATAATTATGCTGTTATTAATTGAAGGGAAATTATCATCTTTGTATACAAAGCAATTTTTAACAAAAAGGTTATCTCCCTTTAATAAAGAAAAAACAACACCTAATTGAATTTAGTATGAATTTAGACACTGCAGGGTGAATGAGAACATATAGTTATGTTGCTCAAATATATCTGTTTTAAATGAAAACACATCTTTTTATATAAAATTATGCTACAGTCAATATTATCTGACTTGATGAGTGTGTCCCCTGACTAATCACCTTTTTCCTCACAACGCGTACTAGTTACTTGGTCTACCCATAGCTAATATTGACCGCGAGTCCAATCAGTCTCAATCATTTATAACTTGCTTTATCATGCACTTATTAAAAGAGAGTCAGATCCTTAAGCTTTAAAATATTTATCTCGACTTCACGGTGACGTTACTTACCGTGCAAAAAAAAGCAAGAAGAACCAGGAACCAGGCACTGCAAGAATCAGGAGGATGTCTTCCACGATCTGCATGTCAAGGAACCGGAATGGTATACAACACAATATCAACAAACACGAGACCATGAATACTGTGTGTGCTGGAGCATGACCCTGAAATACGGTACGAAATTGTTTAAATACATGTACAATATAAAAAATTACCGACAGAGTAGAGAACAGTTTTGGATTTTATCATGATACTCATTGGGATTCTCTGTGAGTGGCCTAAGGAACTGTCTCAAGATCACTCACCTCTCACCACTGATATCTTGGGTTCTAGCCCTGCATTGTCGATGAAAGCCAGTTACTGACCGAGTAGTTCTTGGGTTTGAGTCCTGTTTAGTCAAAAAACTTTATGTAAGTTTGCCAATTACTTATGGAAGGAATGTGTAATCTACTGAGATATTTTCAGGTCTTCCTCCACCAATAAAACTACATGCCATATATAAAAGGTAAACATGTTGAAAATGAAGTTAAGCCCATTCAAATTTTGCAATCAGACATATTACCGGTAGTCCCAAAGTGTTCGTGTAAACAGTACCATTCACGTGAAGGTTAAGTGTTCGTGTAAACAGTACCATTCACGTGAAGGTTAAGTGTTCATGTAAACAGTACCATTCACATGAAGGTTAAGTGTTCATGTAAAAAGTACCATTCATGTGAAGGTTAAGTGTTTTGTTTAAGCTTAGACACATCACCCATATTCCGGGTGGATAATCAAATGTACAGTCTGCCAAACCTATGTCTCATATATACGTAATGCTCAACAATAATATTGTGTTCAATTCCAATGTACTTCAAACAACCACCATTCATGTGAGTTTCTATTCAATTTAAAAATCATCATATCTCATGAGTAAAGAAAGAATGGTGAATGACAACATTGTAGACTGTCTATACAGAATGAGACAGGGAACATTGTTCCCTAATATTCCTGACATCTCTCTCGTCCCAAACAAAACAGCAAGGACAGTCATGCATCCCACAATTGACTTGACGTAGGCTGCCAATCAAACAAGTCAATCAGCGATCAATATCATTTCCAATTCTGCCATTTTCCTTTGACAAAGCGCAGTCTCTAAGTAAACACTACATTGTATTACATTACTTGAACAAACAAGGCCACGTGGCCCGTAGATTGAGTAACAGTCAAGAATGGTTACAGTAATTTACTTACACAATTTTTTATAAAACCTAGAAAACCCTGAGAACCAATCTCTATAACCTCTAAAACCAAGTATCCAATACAGAACAGACACACAATAATCTCGGCTGTAAATCGTATCTGAAAAACCAAGCAGACAATTAGTAATATGTCATCAAACAGATAATTGCTATTAATGATACTCATATCTTAAAGGTACACACTGCAATGTAGATGAAATTTTACTTTATGCTTTTTCTGAAAAGTATACAATTATCTACACGACATTGTTGTTGTTGAATCAAGTTTAGCATCATTTTGAACAATTTTCAATTTTTCAGTTATATCGCAACAATGTCTACTTTAGACAGTATTCTGAGCGCTGCCACACTGGAGTATTATGCCGTAGACACATAGTAAGATACCCAACCCAGTCAAATTATAATGACACTGGGCTAACCTGGCCTAGAACTATCCCACAGACACACTGTATGATACCCCACCTAGTCACATTATACTGACACTGGGCTAACCAGGCCTAGAACTATCCCACAGACACAGTGTATGATACCCCACCTAGTCACATTATACTGACACTGGGCTTACCTGGCCTAGAACTATCCAACAGACACACTGTATGATACCCCACCTAGTCACATTATACTGACACTGGGCTAACTTGCCTAGAACTACCCCACAGACACACTGTATGATACTTCACCTAGTCACATTATACTGACACTGGGCTAACCTGGCCTAGAACTACCCCACAGACACACTGTATGATACCCCCCCCCCCCCCCTAGTCACATTATACTGACACTGGGCTAACCAGGCCTAGAACTATCCCACAGACACACTGTATGATACCCCCACCTAGTCACATTATACTGACACTGGGCTAACCAGGCCTAGAACTATCCCACAGACACACTGTATGATACCCCATCTAGTCACATTATACTGACACTTGGCTAACCAGGCCTAGAACTATCCCACAGACACACTGTATGATACCCCACCTAGTCACATTATACTGACACTTGACTAACCTGGCCTAGAATTACCCCACAGACACACTGTATGATACCCCACCTAGTCACATTATACTGACACTTGGCTAACCAGGCCTAGAACTACCCCACAGACACACTGTATGATACCCCATCTAGTCACATTATACTGACACTGGGCTAACCAGGCCTAGAACTACCCCACAGACACACTGTATGATACCCCACCTAGTCACATTATACTGACACTTGGCTAACCAGGCCTAGAACTATCCCACAGACACACTGTATGTTACCCCACCTAGTCACATTATACTGAAACTGGGCTTACCTGGCCTAGAACTATCCCACAGACACACTGTATGATACCCCACCTAGTCACATTATACTGAAACTGGGCTAACCAGGCCTAGAACTATCCCACAGACACACTGTATGATACCCCATCTAGTCACATTATACTGACACTGGGCTTACCTGGCCTAGAACTATCCCACAGACACACTGTATGATACCCCACCTAGTCACATTATACTGACACTGGGCTTACCTGGCCTAGAACTATCCCACAGACACACTGTATGATACCCCACCTAGTCACATTATACTGAAACTGGGCTAACCAGGCCTAGAACTACCCCACAGACACACTGTATGATACCCCACCTAGTCACATTATACTGACACTGGGCTAACCAGGCCTAGAACTACCCCACTGACACACTTTATGATACCCCACCTAGTTACATTATACTGAAACTGGGCTAACCAGGCCTAGAACTATCCCACAGACACACTGTATGATACCCCACCTAGTCACATTATACTGACACTGGGCTTACCTGGCCTAGAACTATCCCACAGACACACTGTATGATACCCCACCTAGTCACATTATACTGACACTGGGCTAACCAGGCCTAGAACTACCCCACTGACACACTTTATGATACCCCACCTAGTCACATTATACTGAAACTGGGCTAACCAGGCCTAGAACTATCCCACAGACACACTGTATGATACCCCACCTAGTCACATTATACTGACACTGGGCTTACCTGGCCTAGAACTATCCCACAGACACACTGTATGATACCCCATCTAGTCACATTATACTGACACTGGGCTTACCTGGCCTAGAACTATCCCACAGACACACTGTATGATACCCCACCTAGTCACATTATACTGACACTGGGCTAACCAGGCCTAGAACTATCCCACAGACACACTGTATGATACCCCACCTAGTCACATTATACTGACACTGGGCTAACCAGGCCTAGAACTACCCCACTGACACACTTTATGATACCCCACCTAGTCACATTATACTGAAACTGGGCTAACCAGGCCTAGAACTATCCCACAGACACACTGTATGATACCCCATCTAGTCACATTATACTGACACTGGGCTTACCTGGCCTAGAACTATCCCACAGACACACTGTATGATACCCCCACCTAGTCACATTATACTGACACTTGGCTTACCAGGCCTAAAACTATCCCACAGACACACTGTATGATACCCCACCTAGTCACATTATACTGAAACTGGGTTAACCAGGCCTAGAACTATCCCACAGACACACTGTATGATACCCCACCTAGTCACATTATACTGACACTGGGCTTACCTGGCCTAGAACTATCCCACAGACACACTGTATGATACCCCACCTAGTCACATTATACTGAAACTGGGCTAACCAGGCCTAGAACTATCCCACAGACACACTGTATGATACCCCACCTAGTCACATTATACTGACACTGGGCTTACCTGGCCTAGAACTATCCCACAGACACACTGTATGATACCCCACCTAGTCACATTATACTGACACTGGGCTTACCTGGCCTAGAACTATCCCACAGACACACTGTATGATACCCCACCTAGTCACATTATACTGACACTGGGCTTACCTGGCCTAGAACTATCCCACAGACACACTGTATGATACCCCACCTAGTCACATTATACTGAAACTGGGTTAACCAGGCCTAGAACTATCCCACAGACACACTGTATGATACCCCACCTAGTCACATTATACTGACACTGGGCTTACCTGGCCTAGAACTATCCCACAGACACACTGTATGATACCCCACCTAGTCACATTATACTGAAACTGGGCTAACCAGGCTTAGAACTACCCCACAGACACACTGTATGATACCCCACCTAGTCACATTAAACTGACACTGGGCTTACCAGGCCTAAAACTATCCCACAGACACACTGTATGATACCCCACCTAGTCACATTATACTGACACTGGGCTTACCTGGCCTAGAACTATCCCACAGACACACTGTATGATACCCCACCTAGTCACATTATACTGACACTGGGCTAACCAGGCCTAGAACTATCCCACAGACACACTGTATGATACCCCACCTAGTCACATTATACTGACACTGGGCTAACCAGGCCTAGAACTACCCCACAGACACACTGTATGATACCCCACCTAGTCACATTATACTGACACTGGGCTAACCAGGCCTAGAACTTTCCCACAGACACACTGTATGATACCCCACCTAGTCACATTATACTGACACTGGGCTAACCAGGCCTAGAACTATCCCACAGACACACTGTATGTTACTTCACCGAGTCACATTATACTGACACTGGGCTAACCTGGCCTAGAACTATCCCACAGAAACACTGTATGATACCCCACCTAGTCACATTATACTGACACTGGGCTAACCAGGCCTAGAACTATCCCACAGACACACTGTATGTTACTTCACCTAGTCACATTATACTGACATTTGGCTAGCCAGGCCTAGAACTATCCCTCAGACACACTGTATGATACCCCACCTAGTCACATTATACTGACACTTGGCTAACCAGGCCTAGAACTATCCCACAAACACACTGTATTATACTTCACCTAGTCACATTAAACTGACACTGGGCTTACCTGGCCTAGAACTATCCCACAGACACACTGTATGATACCCCCCCCCTAGTCACATTATACTAACACTGGGCTTACCAGGCCTAGAACTACCCCACAGACACACTGTATGATACCCCACCTAGTCACATTATACTGACACTTGGCTTACCAGGCCTAGAACTATCCCACAGACACACTGTATGATACCCCACCTAGTCACATTATACTGACACTGGGCTTACCAGGCCTAAAACTATCCCACAGACACACTGTATGATACCCCACCTAGTCACATTATACTGACACTTGGCTTACCTGGCCTAGAACTATCCCAAAAACACACTGTATGATACCCCACCTAGTCACATTATACTGACACTGGGCTAACCAGGCCTAGAACTATCCCACAGACACACTGTATTATACTTCACCTAGTCACATTATACTGACACTTGGCTAACCAGGCCTAGAACTATCCCACAGACACACTGTATGATACCCCACCTAGTCACATTATACTGACACTTGGCTAACCAGGCCTAGAACTATCCCACAGACACACTGTATGATACCCCACCTAGTCACATTATACTGACACTTGGCCAACCAGGCCTAGAACTATCCCACAGACACACTGTATGATACCCCACCTAGTCACATTATACTGACACTGGGCTAACCTGGCCTAGAACTATCCCACAGACACACTGTATGATACCCCACCTAGTCACATTATACTGACACTGGGCTAACCAGGCCTAGAACTACCCCACAGACACACTGTATGATACCCCACCTAGTCACATTATACTGACACTGGGCTAACCAGGCCTAGAACTATCCCACAGACACACTGTATGATACCCCACCTAGTCACATTATACTGACACTTGGCTAACCAGGCCTAGAACTATCCCACAGACACACTGTATGATACCCCACCTAGTCACATTATACTGACACTGGGCTAACCAGGCCTAGAACTACCCCACAAACACACTGTATGATATCCCACCTAGTCACATTATACTGACACTGGGCTAACCAGGCCTAGAACTATCCCACTGACACACTGTATGATACCCCACCTAGTCACATTATACTGACACTTGGCTAACCAGGCCTAGAACTATCCCACAGACACACTGTATGATACCCCACCTAGTCACATTATACTGACACTTGGCTAACCAGGTCTAGAACTATCCCACAGACACACTGTATGATACCCCACCTAGTCACATTATACTGACACTTGGCTAACCAGGCCTAGAACTACCCCACAGACACACTGTATGATACCCCACCTAGTCACATTATACTGAAACTGGGCTAACCTGGCCTAGAACTATCCCACAGACACACTGTATGATACCCCACCTAGTCACATTATACTGACACTTGGCTAACCTGGCCTAGAACTATCCCACAGACACACTGTATGATACCCCACCTAGTCACATTATACTGACACTGGGCTAACCAGGCCTAGAACTACCCCACAGACACACTGTATGATACCCCCACCTAGTCACATTATACTGACACTGGGCTAACCTGGCCTAGAACTATCCCACAGACACACTGTATGATACCCCACCTAGTCACATTATACTGACACTGGGCTAACCTGGCCTAGAACTATCCCACAGACACACTGTATGATACCCCACCTAGTCACATTATACTGACACTTGTCTAACCAGGCCAAGAACTATCCCACAGACACACCGTATGATACCCCACCTAGTCACATTATACTGACACTTGGCTAACCAGGCCTAGAACTATCCCACAGACACACTGTATGATACCCCACCTAGTCACATTATACTGACACTTGGCTAACCAGGCCTAGAACTACCCCACAGACACACTGTATGATACCCCACCTAGTCACATTGTACTGACACTGGGCTAACCTGGCCTAGAACTATCCCACAGACACACTGTATGATACCCCACCTAGTCACATTATACTGACACTTGGCTAACCAGGCCTAGAACTATCCCATAGACACACTGTATAATACCCCACCTAGTCACATTATACTGACACTTGGCTAACCAGGCCTAGAACTATCCCACAGACACACTGTATGATACCCCACCTAGTCACATTATACTGACACTGGGCTAACCAGGCCTAGAACTATCCCACAGACACACTGTATGATACCCCACCTAGTCACATTATACTGACACTGGGCTAACCTGGCCTAGAACTATCACACAGACACACTGTATGATACCCCACCTAGTCACATTATACTGACACTGGGCTAACCAGGCCTAGAACTATCCCACAGACACACTGTATGATACCCCACCTAGTCACATTATACTGACACTGGGCTAACCAGGCCTAGAACTTTCCCACAGACACACTGTATGATACCCCACCTAGTCACATTATACTGACACTTGGCTAACCAGGCCTAGAACTATCCCACAGACACACTGTATGATACCCCACCTAGTCACATTATACTGACACTTGGCTAACCAGGCCTAGAACTATCCCACAGACACACTGTATGATACCCCACCTAGTCACATTATACTGACACTTGGCTAACCAGGCCTAGAACTACCCCACAGACACACTGTATGATACCCCACCTAGTCACATTATACTGACACTGGGCTAACCTGGCCTAGAACTATCCCACAGACACACTGTATGATACCCCACCTAGTCACATTATACTGACACTTGGCTAACCAGGCCTAAAACTATCCCACAGACACACTGTATGATACCCCACCTAGTCACATTATACTGACACTTGGCTAACCAGGCCTAGAACTACCCCACAGACACACTGTATGATACCCCACCTAGTCACATTATACTGACACTGGGCTAACCTGGCCTAGAACTATCCCACAGACACACTGTATGATACCCCACCTAGTCACATTATACTGACACTGGGCTTACCTGGCCTAGAACTATCCCACAGACACACTGTATGATACCCCACCTAGTCACATTATACTGACACTGTGCTTACCTGGCCTAGAACTATCCCACAGACACACTGTATGATACCCCACCTAGTCACATTATACTGACACTGGGCTAACCTGGCCTAGAACTACCCCACAGACACACTGTATGATACCCCACCTAGTCACATTATACTGACACTGGGCTTACCTGGCCTAGAACTATCCCACAGACACACTGTATGATACCCCACCTAGTCACATTATACTGACACTGGGCTAACCAGGCCTAGAACTATCCCACAGACACACTGTATGATACCCCACCTAGTCACATTATACTGACACTTGGCCAACCAGGCCTAGAACTATCCCACAGACACACTGTATGATACCCCTAGTCACATTATACTGACACTTGGCCAACCAGGCCTAGAACTATCCCACAGACACACTGTTTGATACCCCACCTAGTCACATTATACTGACACTGGGCTAACCAGGCCTAGAACTACCCCACAGACACACTGTATGATACCCCACCTAGTCACATTATACTGACACTGGGCTAACCAGGCCTAGAACTATCCCACAGACACACTGTTTGATACCCCACCTAGTCACATTATACTGACACTGGGCTAACCAGGCCTAGAACTACCCCACAGATACACTGTATGATACCCCACCTAGTCACATTATACTGACACTGGGCTAACCAGGCCTAGAACTATCCCACAGACACACTGTATGATACTTCACCTAGTCACATTATACTGACACTTGGCTTATCAGGCCTAGAACTGTCCTCTAAATGCTGAGCACCAAGCGAGGAAGCTTCTAGTACCATTTTTTAAGTATTTGGAATGACCCAACCTGGAATCAATCCCACTACCTTCCGCATGCAAGGCAGAAGCACTACCCCTAGACCACCGCTACAGTTCTCTACATGATACAAACATGTAATTAATTTATCCAAGAATACATTATACAAATCCTTAATTTCATTTCGATTTTGTGGTATTTCTAAGACAAACAATGGCCATATCTCAAAAGGTCAGATCTGAGTATTTGGGTCAGGTAAACTAAAAATGAAGGAGCCCCTGTGGCAGTGTCAAAATTGACCCCATAAAGGGTCAACATTTTTTTGGAGAGACCATCACATAAGAATGCTTTTTACCAAATTTTGTGAATATCAGTCTGCCAGCTGGTTTCTGAGAAGTAGCTTGAGGCAAAACTTTATGACTGATGGACAAATGACATATAGGTACAGGGAGATCACAAAAGCTCACTTGTAAGCATTCGTTCGGGTCAGCTAAAAGCACAAAAATAAAATCTTAATGGAATTAGGATTTTAATTTTTTTAAACATTCCCCACAATAATTTCACACCATAACAATAACTTACACCATCAGTTGGTTTGGTGTACTCCGTGAGACCCACTGCTGGTCGCAGATACACGGCAACGCTTATTAATGACAGATGGATGAATGTTAAAATTAATCTCTCAAAGAATCGTCGCTGAAAATAGAAAAATAGTATATCATATAATTAAAGATAAAGATACATAAACAAGAGGCTGAATAAGGCCTGTTTTGCTCTACTGTTTATTCTCTGGTCCAATTTAAAGGGAGTATACCAGGAAAAAATGCTATAAATGTCTTAAGAAATAAAAAAATTTAAAAATGGATAAAAGGCAAATCATTACAATAAATAAACTTTTTTTAAATAAATGAATGTTTAGGTATTTGACATACCTAAACATTCATTTATTTAAAACCAAAACGTGACAAAATCAATATATTGAGTTGTAGTGGTAAACTTGAAATGAAATCCTCATTCTAAAAATACACAGCACTTAAATACTGCTTGACAACCTTCGCATCGTTAGTCGGACTATTTCTAAGAGTCGGAGTATTCAGACAAAAAATTTTGAGGTTTGGAAAAAAAAAAAAACACATGAAGATTTGTACACAAGGTGGGAAAAATCTGCAGAAATTGGTATATAAAAACCACAGAAATTCTTGTAAACCTAAATGCATTGACGGACATTCCATGATGTTTTTTTTTTAAAATCCTCGGAAAATATTTTACAACCCATGGAAAATGTACACATGGGATTAGATTAGAAGCAAAATCTTGAATGTGATTAGACGATTTTACATTATCACAAGAGATGATACAGTTAACTGTATTAATCATTATAAATATTGAGTAGATTTTATTGATTTTACATCCATTGCAAAATAGATTTATACAAGGTACAACGTGTCTCCATAAAGAGAAAATTTGTATTGGCAAAGGTTTTGTTGTTTTTGATAATGATTTGTTGAATATCAAGCATCTTTTCTATGCCACTGAGAGCTAACAGATGATCAGTTAACTGAACCACTCTTTCCATGGATCCTTGGAGATTAACAAATACTCAAGCACACACATCTCTGTAAATAACTGAAAACTTTCCCACTTGAATCAGCAGTGAGACAAATGAAAATGACATACAATGTCGTACATCAGTCATCATGGAGAATGTGACAGGGCAGAGATTTGTGATAACTGGATTGATAGTCAGATGTGCTATCTGACTACTGAGCTAACCGACCTCTGCTTGTTAAATGAATAAAGAAGTCTGATTTTATCTTATTGATTGATTTAATATTTAGCATCATTTTTATGCCATCAAGGGCTAGCAGATGATCAGTTAACCTAACCGCTGTTTCCTGGGATCCTGAAAGGTAAACAAGTACTCAAGCACACCCCATCTCCGCAAGTAACTGATAACTTCCCCACTTGAATCAGCATTGACAGAAGAAAGATGATGAGACACAATGTCGTATATATCAATCATCACAGAGACTGTTTTTGGGCAGGGATTCAAACTCACAACCCCTGGATTGATAGTCAGACGCATAACCGTTTGAGCTAATTGGGCCCGGCTTTATTTGATTTTATTTTTTACGAATGATCCAGGTTTACTCCCCATCCAACAGTGGACAAACACTGCAAATTCCGTACTCACTGCTATAACAGATTGTTATAGCTTTTTCATGTTTATTATTGATTCATTTGAAGAAATTATTTACCCTTGCAAAAGTTTTCCACTTGTCATCAAGCAGTTGACGCATCACGCCCCCCTCCAGCATCTCTAGATGATCATCTTCCTCCCCGTTGATCACAATCATCAACGCAGAGTTCCAATCTGAAAATGACATTTCATCAGATGATATAATAAGTTGTCAGTGTTCATATGAACATCTTTCGAACATTGGAAGGTTTTGAATGAATACCAACTCCAATTAAATATTTTGTTAAAATATAATTATATAATCTACATCAATAGCAGCAAATGCAACATTATTTTTTGGTTATTTTCTCTTGATTCTGATTGGTAATTTTGGTTTCTATTATGATAATGCGTGTATTTTATTATTTTTTTTAAAATTTAATAAGGAATTGATCTCTCCCACAGTGAGACAACAACTTAAATATGCTATAGTTTTAAAGTCAAATTATAGCTACCATTCACAATATTTCAAACACTTGCAATATCAAACTAAACATTGCACATGTTTATTACCAACCATATTTTTCTTCATAACATCTCACTATTGATAATTATGTTATGTTATATGTATTATGTAAACATATGCATGGGCCATATTTGGCTTAAAATAAATAAAAGATGATATAACAAGGTTTACATTATCTTTAAGAACTAGTTTGATTAATCTTTTATTTAGCTTTCAAATGTTGACAAAAATTCTGACAGACAGACGGACAGGCGGATGATACATAACCTGCAATGGGAGACATAAATCAAATTTTCAACTTACTTGGCTCCCCACTAGGACTGATGGAGTCTATCTCTGTCAAGGGATATGCTGAACATGTCACATTACTATAACGCCAAAAGTCCTGAAAAACACAGTGGATATATATTATGAGAGTAGGTGGAGCCACAGATGAGTATATTCTGTATTTCACTATTAATACACATAGTGCACATAAAATTTTACTGATTTTGGCAACATCCTTTTTGCCAAGACTAACTTTATATCCACAGACGGGACATAACAAAATGGCATGCACACATGAAATCTAATATGTTTTTTTACCTCCCTCATATTACTAAGGAAGAGAATCAAAAGAAACCCTTGCTCCCATGGTCATATAACGACGGGTGTGGTAACCTATACCCCCAGTGCGGGCTCACTTGTTCTTACAATGAATTTATATACATTGTACCAGTATACTGACTAATTTATATAAGTTTAATTGCAAAATAAATTTATAGTTTGATATGTCAATCACTCTAGAGTCTGTTTCCTAGGTAGAACCAGTACCAGGAACAGATCAAGGATTTCAGTTTAGAGAGGGCGTACTTAGAGGGCACAACACAAAATCTGAAACATAGGCACATTATGTTTTTCTGTAGAAATATAGACAGGGGTGTATGCACTTTTTTTTAGAATAGATCCACCATTGAGTACTGGGTGTTGTTGATGCGTAGTCATCCGGCCAGTCTCTAGGGGTAAGCAGCAACTCCCTATTGCCCAACAACACCCTATCGCCCCACTTTCCTACACTGACATATATATGATAATCAATTACAGTAGCGTGCCATTGTGACTTGACATAGAATTGAGAATTGTTTTAACATGTAGCAGATTACAACACAAAGGATTGTGGGTAATATCTGTAGACTGTCCAAGTGAACATGTAACCTATTGAAGAAGAAACAATACAATCAAGGGTATCAGTCTGTGAAAACTGCCATTGATTTTTACCCACAATTCCATTTATCTGGCAATTACTTTCATTATTGTATTTAAAATCGTTTATATTTATTCTCCATGCTACACATATAGTCTGTTAAAAAATGGAAATGGAAAATAGTGTTTGTAGGCGCAAGAACAGGTATCGATAAATAACGCAACAAAGTTTATTCGAAAACATACAGCGTGAAGATTGTGAATTTTATTAAAGAGGCTGTCAGCAGCAGGGGAGGCTTTTTAGGTTCCAATTAATACAAGATAAATTGCCATGTCACATATCTACGATTTATAAAATATTTGTCGTAGTTAATCTTTTCACCACCATCGGAGGTTTAAGCAGACGGCTAGACTGAGAATGCACATCCAGCAAATAAATCAAATGTCTCAATACAAAAGTGATAAATCTTTACACTATGAATGTACCATATAAAAGTGTTACCCTCCAAGTATTACTGTCCTAGAAATTATTAAATTTTAGTCACATAAAATTTCCTCCATTTTTTTTCTATCATGTCAATAAAAATAGAAGACAACAAGATTATGTATTACATTTGTTGTTATACAGTCACACCTGTGTAAGTTGGCAGCAGCCACAACTGCTATTTCCCATTTCTATGCCTTGAGAGCAAATTAACCTGTATTAAGCAACAACCTGACTTAAAATGCCACTTTTGCTTCTTCCCCTGACTGACTGCTTAAGACAGGTTTAACTGTAGATAATGGTGATCAGTGGAGAATGATGGATTACATCCATTTACAAAAATTATGTGTCAGAATTAAGGGTCTGCACATGTTTCAGAAACTTAAGTGAAAATTTATGAAAATTGCCGTGTTTCCCTTTAATAAATTATGTTTGTTTGTTTGTTTGAATATTTAGAGTCATTTTTATGCCATCAAGAGCCAACAGACAATCAGTTAACTTAACCACTCTTTTCTGGGAACTGCAGCAGTGGTATAGTGATTGAACGTCTGCATCATATGCAGAAGGTCGTGGTTTCAATCCCATGGGGTATCATGGTATGTGTCTGCAGCATAATACTCAATTGTGGTAGAGCTCAGAACTCTCAGCACTGTCGCAATGAATGAAAAATTATCTAAAATGATGTTTAACAATATACAACAACACATTATACAACAACAACTTTACTGGGATCCTGGAAGCTTAACCAGCACTCAAGCACACTCAGTCGACAAGTAACTAATAACTTTCCCACTTGAATCAGTGGTGAGAAATGAATGACAATGACATGCAATATTGTATATCAATCACCACAGAAGTTTAGGCAAGGAAGGAATTCACACTCAAGACCCCTGGACTGATAGTCAGACGCTTTAACAATTAAGGTATTGTTTTGAGTATAATATTGAATGACAACATTGGTACAATGTGAAAAGACAGCTTGTGCACTCATAAATTACATATATTTTCAGAAACCAAATCATTTTCTCTCAAATCAATATTTGCTGTTGAAATCGATTTTCTTAGCCAATATAATTTTACGATGCACCAGTCATGCATGGTTATAATTATAAGCACTGCCATACATTACATTTTTATTGACCCTTAACTGTCTTCTGTGGCAGGTATATGATGATGCTGGTCCACCATATACTGACGGTACAAATAACAGCGTATACGTCAGATGAGTGGATGTGTTTTTGTTGGGGTGTCACCGGGGTGGAGGGCCATAACCTCAGTTCATAAAAAACATTAAAGAAGAATACCCATATGTGATGGAGAAAAACAACTTATGCTACTGACGTCAGCTTTTTGTGACCAGTGTAATGTGTAATCGACTCATTATTTGTGGGGGTTGGGGAGGGGCAATTGGGTTGCGGAGTGGGGTTGAGATTTAAAGACATGGATGCCGAAAACAACATGTAATAGTACTTATTGTGACCAGTGTCACATGCAATTGACTCATTATCTGCAAACCTGAATATGTGGGGAGGGGAGGGGGAGGGGCAATTTGGGGATGAGAGTGGGGTCAAGGTTTAAGGAAATGGATATTGAACACAACATATAATACAACTGACGACATGTTAATTATAATTAGTGTCAAAATTGTAATTAACTCATTATTCAAGAACCTGAATTTGTGGGTTGAGAGAGCTTGGGGGGGGGGGGGGGGGGGGGGGAGAGGGGGAGGGGCAATTGGTGTGGGAGTGGAGTTAAGGTTTAGGTTTAGGGAAAGGGATATCGATAAAAACATAAAGATAAGTGTGACCAGTGTTATACATAACTGACTCATTATTTGCAAGCCTGAACATATCGGAGCATGAGCTCATTGTTACCAGAGTCATATGTAACTTCCTAAGTGTGTGTGTGTGTGTGGGGGGGGGGGGGGGGGGGGGAGAGGCAAAGTCATAAATGGGTTAAAAGGGAGTGGGGGAGTCTGACATTGATAACAACAAAACAATGTTTGTTACTGATGACAGCCAGCCATTTGTAACCAGTGTTATGTGTAATTGGCTCATTATCTGCCTGCCTCAATACAGATATGTATCTACTAGCAGGCAGGAAAGTAAAAATCAATCAGTGCACATTGACAGGTATTGATTGTACCTTTGAGACCCAGGTAACCTGTGTGTGCGTCTCTCCTGTCTCTCTTATTTATAAATACAGACCAGCTATATCACTGGGTAAAGTGTATCTATTTAACACCAAGGTACTGCAAGGTCATTCATTACAGGGAAGGTTAATGACCCTGGGGTGGATGCAACTGTTAACATTTCTTTCTATTAAGATAGTAACATGCAGAGAAAACACCTTTATCAAATAAAAGTTGAAAAAAACAACACTCAAATCAAATAATAACTAGACCTATCACTGAAGGTGATGAATACCCCCGAACGCCGCCATGACAGAAAATGGTTAACCATTGTATGAAGTTTTATTAAATTATATCCAATAGTTTTAAAGTTATGCTCCAGACAAAAAAAAATCTTAATAAAAGAGAATGTTATGGATTGAGTTTTTTGTATTTTTAATTTTTTTATGGTTTTGTTAAAATTAAAAACGGTCTTTTTAATTATTGTGCAGTGTACAAGCTTTCATTGCAATCAATAAATGTTATACTTTTTCGAGTTATGTTGAGGGACAACAATTTTATGGATAAGAAACAAACAAGAGCACTAGGAATACAATATCGAACCTGCTTTGCTCGAACTCTATGTATTCATCAACTTGGTTCTTTCATGAACTTTATTAAACTGTTATCACTGATGGCTTTAAAAGTACTTTAAAATACTGCACCAGACAAGGGAAATATATCAAAGGGCAATAACTCTGTAATTAGCAAGAATAGAGTTATGTTTCTTGTACACTGCACTTCCTGTCATTATATTCTACCATTGTATGAAGTTTGATGAAATTCCATCCAGTACTTTAAAAGTAATGCTCCAGACAAGGGAAATATATCAAAGGGCAATAACTCTGTAATTAGCAAGAATAGAGTTATGTTTCCTGTACACTGCACTTCCTGTCATTATATTCTACCATTGTATGAAGTTTGATGAAATTCCATCCAGTACTTTAAAAGTAATGCTCCGTACAAGGGAAATATATCAAAGGGCAATAACTCTGTAATTAGCAATAATAGAGTTATGTTTCTTGTACACTGCACTTCCTCTCATTATATTCTACCATTGTATGAAGCTTGATGAAATTCCATCAGGCACTTTTCAAGTTATGCTCCGGACAAAAAAAATATCAAAGGGCAACAACTCTGTAATTAGCAATAATAGAGTTATGTTTCCTGTACACTGCACTTCCTCGTCATTATATTCTACCATTGTATGAAGCTTGATGAAATTCCATCAGGTAATTTTCAAGTTATGCTCTGGACAAAAAAAATATCAAAGGGCAATAACTCTGTAATTAGCAAGAATAGAGTTATGTTTCCTGTACACTGCACTTCCTGTCATTATATTCTACCATTGTATGAAGTTTGATGAAATTCCATCCAGTACTTTAAAAGTAATGCTCCGGACAAGGGAAATATATCAAAGGGCAATAACTCTGTAATTAGCAAGAATAGAGTTATGTTTCTTGTACACTGCACTTCCTGTCATTATATTCTACCATTGTATGAAGCTTGATGAAATTCCATCAGGTACTTTTCAAGTTATGCTCCGGACAAAAAAAATATCAAAGGGCAATAACTCTGTAATTAGCAAGAATAGAGTTATGTTTCTTGTACATTGCACTTCCTCTCATTATATTCTACCATTGTATGAAGTTTGATGAAATTCCATCCAGTACTTTAAAAGTAATGCTCCAGACAAGGGAAATATATCAAAGGGCAATAACTCTGTAATTAGCAAGAATAGAGTTATGTTTCCTGTACACTGCACTTCCTGTCATTATATTCTACCATTGTATGAAGTTTGATGAAATTCCATCCAGTACTTTAAAAGTAATGCTCCGGACAAGGGAAATATATCAAAGGGCAATAACTCTGTAATTAGCAAGAATAGAGTTATGTTTCTTGTACACTGCACTTCCTGTCATTATATTCTACCATTGTATGAAGCTTGATGAAATTCCATCAGGTACTTTTCAAGTTATGCTCCGGACAAAAAAAAATATCAAAGGGCAATAACTCTGTAATTAGCAATAATAGAGTTATGTTTCTTGTACACTGCACTTCCTCTCATTATATTCTACCATTGTATGAAGTTTGATGAAATTCCATCCAGTACTTTAAAAGTTATGCTCCAGACAAGGGAAATATATCAAAGGGCAATAACTCTGTAATTAGCAATAATAGAGTTATGTTTCTTGTACACTGCACTTCCTCTCATTATATTCTACCATTGTATGAAGTTTGATGAAATTCCATCCAGTACTTTAAAAGTAATGCTCCGGACAAGGGAAATATATCAAAGGGCAATAACTCTGTAATTAGCAAGAATAGAGTTATGTTTCCTGTACACTGCACTTCCTCTCATTATATTTTACCATTGTATGAAGCTTGATGAAATTCCATCAGGTACTTTTCAAGTTATGCTCCGGACAAGAAAAAATATCAAAGGGCAATAACTCTGTAATTAGCAATAATAGAGTTATGTTTCTTGTACACTGCACTTCCTCTCATTATATTCTACCATTGTATGACGTTTGATGAAATTCCATCCAGTACTTTTCAAGTGATGCTCCGGACAAGGAAAATTGCAACGGACAGACCGATCGACGGACCGACGGACCGACGGACCGACTTCAGGGTGACTCCAATATACTTCGTTTGTCGGGAGTATAATAAGATGGATTTTTTAGTTCTTTTTTCATGAACTAGTACACTTGCGCCACATTTGTGTCTAGTTAAAAATCTAATTTACGAAATTGGCCATCAACCCAATTTGAGTACTTTTTTATGAACATCTGAGATTGATTAATGTAACATTCTGTCATGGGTTTCAGACCAGTTAACAACCAGTTAAGACTCGTACTAACTGACCAGTCAACCAGTCAGCCAAACATGTATGTATACATGAACACTCGTGCCCCGTTATAACGTGGTTGCCAGGATCCACCGAATGAAACAGCGATATACGCAATAACCATGCTATAAATATCTCAAGATACACTGCGCCACACTATTTGGCAATACCAGTTCCGGTCAAAGTATTGTAAACAAACACAAGACAATGTGGGATAAATATGACAGACCATTGTTTGTCTGCGTAAATCAATTAAAAGCGTTGTTGTTTATAACAATAATAAGGTGTTATCATGTCAGTCTGAATTATCAAGGTGTTATTGATGCACATATACATGGTTACATTTTGAAAAAAACATAGCAGTTTGGTGAGCAACACAAAGACGATTATATTTCCATTGGACAACATTGGCAGAATAGCGACTTCTCCCGATGCTGTATCACTGACTGGATAAGAAGTACAAAGATAGTCATACTTACTATTTTATTCAGCTCAAGGACTTCCTTGAAGAGTTTATGGCGACCTAGTTTACTGGCAAGGGTTAGCGGGGTCAGGTTGGCATCATTACAGATGTCGATTTTGGCTGGTTTCTTGTGGTGTTTCACCATGTATTTGTACATTTCCTACAAAACAAACAGTTGCTATATAATCAATGAATTGGGTTTTATTACAGATCAACAGTCAGGGTCATACAAAATAAGGATAAAAATGAGAAAAACAAACAATAATGAACAGGAAGCTGATATCTATAAACTAAAAGTTTACCAGATTTTATCCTAATTAGTATTCATGGGTTTGAGGTGTGCATGGAAAATTTCTTCTCGAGGGATAATTGTTTAGGCAGTAACTTGGCAATGCCTCAAGGGAAGTAATTTTCAGTCTGCGCAGAAAATCCTATGCAAGACTGGAAAATTCCACTCATCCACTCACCATGATGAAAGAACATTTGGTCTGGACGAATAAGACTTAAGAAACTGACTAATATTTCTTTGATTTTAAGCATTCCATTCAAAATGTTGGAAAGGGAGGATGTGTAGCTATATAAGAAAATTAAAGCTCTGCTATGAAAGATATTTATTCTTGTATACAACCCAAACAGTGTGATTTTCTTAAGATTTTTATTTTCCGGTTTAATTTTATAGTAGCATAATGATACCATAGTATTTATGAATGAATATATGATAGTGTGAGGTATTTGTCAAAGTGCGATGATTTTATTAATGGATATGAAAACTGTCTGGTTATTTAGATACCAATCATCGAGACTTTCCCATTTATTGTTTCATGTCAAGAGGCGAGACCAAGAAATATTTGACGCAATTATTATTGCAATCAGCCAATGTTATCTGGCACCATTGTTGGGAAAAGAGATTCCCGGTCAGATCAGAAAATAGAACATTTGACTTTCAATTTAGGGTCCTAGTACATTGGTATATATATTTAAAACATGATTTATTCACATGTAAGAGAGGTATCAGCTGTTATAAATCTAAGAAAGATAATGAAAATTTAAACGAATGTGTTTGTCATTCATAAACATATATTCAGTTACTTTTTATGCTGCTTTAAAGAAGACAAATTTCTTCAGTATGTCTTTTTAAACATCCAGCAGGACAGTGGATGCCCACTTTTCCATTTACTTTTTTTCCATATATGGATAGAATATAGTAGTTAACCATGAACAAAACTGTGAACATTGCAGGTAACTGATTACCCATAATGGGCTACAAAAAAGGATGAAACTCAGACAGGTGATCGCTCGCAATGAAGGGTAATTTAGTGGTTCATGTATTTATGATTCATTTACGGTAGTTGTAAATGATACAAGCTCACAATTTGTGAACGTGGAGCATAATAATAATAATCATAATGATAACAACTTTATTTTTCAAAGGTAACATATTAAGAGTACATAATATAATATCACATATAACTTATTTTCAATATGGCCTTCAACAACAACAACAATAATAAAAACAATAATAAAATGATTGTCAATATTAGACCTATTTTCTGAATAATATGCTTAGACAATAATCAATCAAGAAGTTTAAATTGATATTGATCAATATGAACTAGACAAACACATTTAACTTTAATTATAAAAGTATTGTAAATTATTCAACGAAATTATACACTCAAAGTAGAATAATAAATACAATGATCAGACACACTATTATGCATACAGTTTACTATGAGTCTGAGTAGTTTATATATCTTTGTGTTTGTAAAAGATGTTTTTTAAGATTTTGTTTGAAAGTGCATAATTTGTTACTTTTTCTAATGTCAATTGGAATTGTTCTCCACAAATGTTCAGCTTTGTAGTTTAATGATTGTTTTAAATAATTAGTGCGAGGTCTCACCAGGACAAGATCATTATTTTGTTTGGATCGAAGATTATATTTTTCATTATTTGCAAATGACAAAATATTGGTGATGTAATCAGGTGTAAGTTCATTTATAGCTTTATATATCAATACACCTAAGTGGTAATTACATCTGTTTTCAAATGAGAGTCAGTTTAATTCATTTAGTAAATTATCCGAACTTTTACGCTGCATGATTATCCTTGCAGCTCTATTTTGTATTTTAAGTAACTTATTTGTGTCAGTTTTGGAAGTAAGTCCCCAAATGGTATTGCAGTAATCGATGGTAGACATTATATATGCCTTATAATAAAGCATCTCATATCAGGGGAAAGGAAATACGAAATTCGTAGCAAAAGTGCTATTTTCGAATTGATTTTGTTAATAACATTTTTTACATGGTTGTGCCAAGTTAGATTATTGTCAACATATATGCCTAATATAGTCTGTCCTGTTACATTTTATATTGAAGTGTTACCAATTTGTAATTTAATATTCATTGCATGTTTTGTTTTATAATTTGTACTTAATATCATACATTTTGATTTTCCAGGATGTAGTGCCATGTTATTAAGTTTGCACCAATCATCAATATTTTTCAATCTGTTTTGTAATATAAATTCAATTATTGATAAATCTCGATTAGATTCATATACAGTGGAATCATATGCATAGAGGTCAATATTATTTGTCCTCGTTATAATTGGCATGTCATTTATATATATAAGAAACAAAAGTGGCCCAAGAATTGATCCTTGTGGAACACCAGATTTCACAATCATTTTCTGTGAATACATATTTTTCACCTTAATAATTTGTTCGATTTGCCAAAAACGATTTAAAAAGATTTAATGTTCTATCAGTAAAATGATAATGTTTCAGTTTGTAAATTAAGATTTCATGATCAACTAGATCAAATGATTTTTGTAGATCTAGAAATACAGCACCAACATATTTACCATCATCAATATCTTTTAGCCATGTATTTATCAATATTGTTAAGGCTGTATGACATGAATGGTTTTGACGAAATCCTGATTGTTTTTCATGAATATATATTGGTAGTTTTGAAAAATTCTTGTAATTGTGTGGCAATTATGTCGCTCGTAAATTTTTGAAATAGTTAGTAGTTTTGATATTGGGCGATAATTGCAGGGATCCTCTTTATTTCCTTTTTTGAATATAGGAAAAACATATGCTTCTTTCAGTTTTTCTGGAAATACTCCACTCACTATACTATTGTTTATTATCGATGCTATTACAGATGTAATATGGTCACCACAGTATCGTAATATTTTAGGTCCTATGCTGTCCAGGCCTATTGATTTTGATGTATAAAGTTTATCAATGATTTTCTTTACATCAAAAGGCTTGATTTTCTCTATATCAAATATTTTATACGTTAGACGTTCGTTAAGATATTGATGTAAATCATAAAATTGTTCTTTACAAAATTTGTTTTTTCTATTATATTAGAAATATTGACAAAATGCTTGTTTAGTGCATTTGGTATATTTAATTTTCCTTCGATCTCAGTATTTGAATTAGTTATCAATTTATTTGATATAATTATGTTGCTATTGTTTGAGTTTGTGATGTCATTTAAGCTCTTCCATAAGATACTTGGTCTGTCATTATTTTGTATAGCTTTATTGTAATACTCTTTTTTTATTTTTTCATATCATTGAAGTGACAGTGTTTCTCGCAATTCTATATTCATCAATTTTTTTATGTTTGTGTAAATAGTCTCTGATGTGTATTTCCTCATTAATTTCATTTGTAAATCATTGCGATTTATTTTCCTGTTTTATTCTTTTTTCTTTGTAAGGTGCATGCTTCATTAGAATGCTGTTCAAAATATTATAAAACATATCTAAGGATACATTAGGATTTGAAATCGTTTCAACTACCCCTAGTGAGGATTTTGCCAGATCTTCTTGAAAAGATGTTTTAAATTTTGAGAAGGACCTGTACAATATTGAATTATGGTTCTTTTTGTCTCTATGGCCTTTTCTAGAACACGTTGATCTAGTTAGTGTTACTGGATAGTAATCGCTGATAGCGTAATTTGGAACAATAGTATCAACTATAATGTCAGTTCTCATTGTATAATATATATGATCAATAATTGTAGAACTATTTTTATTTATTCTTGTCGGTGAATTAATAAGTTGTGGAAGTCCAAATTTTGACAGAAAGCTATCCCAACATGTACTTTTGTATTTGTTTGTCTCATTTTGAGGAAAGTAATTTATGTTTTAGTCTCCAAGTGCATGTATTTCAACATTTTTATAATCGGCCATGTCAAATTCCTGTTCATATTTATCTATCCAAGATATGGGAGAATTTGGAGGTCTGTAAACAAAATTAATTAGGAATGGTTTATTTCTACAAAGGTTTATTTGTAACCACACTGATTCCATGTTTTCAGTTTCAAGATCATAACACCTTACGTAGGAAATTTTGTCTGATATATATATATATATATAAGGATCCCACCTCCAGTTTTGTATTTACGATCTTTTCGCTCAAGGTGAAAATGTTTTATTTGTAGGTTAAGATCCTCAGTTTTTCCTGTAAGAAAAGTTTCACATAAACCTAATATATCAGTAGAAAATAGTTGATTCAAGTGTTGTTTTATTTCATCTAATTTTGGTAAGATGTGTTGTATATAAAGGTTGGCGACATGTAAGCCATTATTTTTGTAGGCAAATGGAACTATTTTGTTTGATTCATCATATGAATTACAGGTAATAGATAAAATGTCATTAACATTTCTACTTTGAATTGGTTTGTACGACCTACTTATACATGTATTATGATGTATCGCATTGTTATAGAATGTTAATATTATATACGAGATGCAGTTCATTATTTGTGTGCAGTATTGAACAAGTTTCACTGAAATTATATTTTTGATAATTAAAATTAATGATTCTCCTGATAGTATTTTCCTTTCTTTATAAAGCAGTATGCACGGCAATAAATTACATTTAGAATTGTTTATTATAGTATTAGTTTGTTTTAAGCACAATTTAGTTTTTGCGTAAAAAGCTATTTTTTTTAAGTTATATATAAGTTTATATCGCGACTGTTCTTTTAGAGCATTGTTACGAATAAACAATGGAGAAATCATTTGAAAACAGTTATCTTTTCCCGGTGAAATTTGTATAGTATAATCACAAGAACATTCTACCTCGTCACATTCCGTGCATACATGCATTAAATATTCGTATGATTTTTTCGTCAAAATGTGTTTGTCAGCACAATCCTATTGTAGTTGCTGTCTATCTGATGATCGTCTCTCGCGTGCAGAACCGTTAAGCCATCCGATGTCATTTTTGCCATTGTTGAAAGAAGTATGCGCACATTGGCCATAGTTCTCGATTGTGCGGTTAGACATATGATAGTTCGTGCACCATTTCGAAGGTTGTCTACCACATTCCAGAGTTGAATGGTTGCTCATGCAGCAATTTGAGCACCAATTTCTACTTGACGATTTTGGACTCGCATAGCTATCGCTGATCTGCCTGGACTTTATAATAGCCAGCATTTTGTCTATAGCTCTGACTAGAGCGCTGGAACCTCGCTTGTTTAGATGAACCTTATCCTTCATATAAAGGTGGGCTGGTACACTTCCGTCACCATAAATGAATGATTTGTATAGATCAATTGGTTTGCAGCAGGTCTCCTGTCAAAGATGTTCTAGCATGGTGTTTGTTTGGGTTACGTCTATGTCACCCCTATGTCATAACAAACACAAGTAAACAGTGCTCTGTTTTCTCTGAAAATCGTAAATGGTTTTCACCAAACAATCATAAACATCAGTTACATGCGTACCGGCAGCCGCATCATTATTGCCAACATAAATCACTATGTTGTCATATTCAGCCACATCAAGTCGATTTAGCTGCCTGCATATATCACGCGTTTTCCGCGTGATATTGAAATCACCTTCGTGTCTTGGAGTCCGCGCTCTTGAATTTCTTTAAGAATAGAATCCCCAATGACCAAGGTCTTGCTTCGAAAAATTTTGTTTTCACTGTTTGGAGTTTCAAGAGATGGATCATTTATATTCTGGATGCTTTGGAGAATGATTTTCCTAAGTTGTAATAACTTGTTTCACAATCAATGTAAGTAAATAAGTTTAAAACAACTTGTGAACTATTATACTCACTGCTTGGTCAGATATGACGGCCATGTGGAGTGCCGTATTCCCAAATGAGTCCTGCATATTGGGATTGGCACCATTGTCGATGAGGTAGTCATATATATCCATGTAGCCAAAACATACAGAAAACGCTAGTGGGTACTCCCCGTAGTATGCATAACCTGGAGACGAAAAAAAACACTTGCTTATTACAAAACAAGAATAAATAGCCTTGAATGAATTGCAAACAAATTAGATTTCTAGATACAGATCCACTCCTATTAAACAGAAATTGACCTGATGGGGACTGTCAATCAAACAAGATGATAATCCAATCAGAGATCAAAATTGTTTCCAGGGTTTGCCATTTTCCTTAGACAAACTAACAATCTCTTAGTAAACACTACATTGTATTACAGTGTAAACACTTGGACAAACAATGCCACCTGGCCAGTGAGCGGAGCTGGACTTAGACCAGGAACCAGGGGGTCAAAATGGTAGTACCCGAAAGTAGTTCCATAGAAAATTGACAGTGGTCGTTCAAGATGGTGTGAGTGTGAAAATGCACTTGACAGGTACTATTGCAATGTGAACTTGTGGAGGGAATATATTTTCCCAGAGAATGGTGCAAAATTGAGTGGACTGGTAGCTATAACACACAGATGGGACTATTTCTTAGACAGTAAGAATTTTGCATAATTTGGCTGATTTGACCCTTGTATGTGAAATAGGGACATCTACTTTCATTTTGAGTGAAATTGAAGGCAGTTAATACCCATGATTTTAACTTTTTTGTGGTTCTGCTTGAATTGAATATGAATTCTGGAAATTCTCATTGAGTTTGGAGTACAACTGTAAGTGTGACAGTCTACTGTGCTAATATTACAGTCTATGTAAAATTAATGGTGAGCCAGCTTCAGCTTTAGTTGTTCTCGCATCAGGTAAATTACTGGGGTTTGTAAACTTGAGTAACACAGTCAAAGCATACCTGTTATAATAGTTATAATATTATATAAACCAGAAATATTAAAAAAAAGAGAATTCCGTTATATCAAATGTCTTGCCTATATCGTTTTATCACATAGTGAATCTGACTATCAATACAAAGTCAAAGCTACACAAAATGTACATGACATGATGTTTGTCTACTTTTTGTTCATAGATAATATGAACCAAATTTGATGAATCCAGTCCTAACAGTTGCTGGGAAATAGAGTAAGAATTAAAAAGAATAATGTTGAATAGTTATGACGTCAAAGAAATAACAAAAAGTAAAGCATGTTTTATTATTCGAAGAGGTATAGTAGAACTTTGTAGACTGGAACACGGATGGCTGGAAACACGAGATATGGCTCGGTCCCGAACGTATCCCTAACTCGATGTATACACATGTACATGTATGGTATGATGTTGACAGTAACATGGATGGCTGGAAACACGAGATATGGCTCGGTCCCGGACGTATCCCTAACTCGATGTATACACATGTACATGTATGGTATGATGTTGACAGTAACATGGATGGCTGGAAACACGAGATATGGCTCGGTCCCGGACGTATCCCTAACTCGATGTATACACATGTACATGTATGGTATGATGTTGAACAATACTTGGCTCCAACAAACCCTAACTTGAACTATTTTATCCAGTACTGTCAGGTTCTACTGTATTGCAGAAATGGTAAAACCAAATATTTCAATATACATTAAATAAAAATTGAGCATTATAGGTGGTCAGTATAAAAAGCTTGGGAAAAAAAGCGATGCCTTAATCAGGATCTGTCTACATGATGAATAATGTATCAGGGGGGTGTTCCACAAAAAATTTACGACAAAATTGTCATGAACGTAAACCAACAATGTTTCCTTATATTTCAATATTCTTTCAAATGAAAACAAAGTTGACTAAAATCATATAGAAAATTTTATATTTTCTGGAAATACAATCATTTCAAATGGTCGATGCAATGAAGAAATTGTCAAATTGATTTAATGTGATTTTTATCGTTAGTTATTTTATGAATTGCATCCCAAATGATTATTGCAGACATATGTTAAACAAGATTTGAGGTAAGATAAAGAATTACAAACCTTGAAAGTTTGTTTGATTAGTTCGATCTGTTCTACCATTCTTCATATCTTCGGGAAGGAAAAAACGACCAGTCGCTCGAGCATTTACATAGGCACCATTAGAAACCAAAAGTTTGACGGACTCAAAGTCACCATAAACTACTGCTAAATGAAGACAACTTTCACCTGAAATAGGAATAAAAGATTTTTGCAATTATAAATTAATTGCTACAATCATACACATTTTTCTTAAAAAGGGGGAGATGAGGAAGATTTTTTTTTTTTACTTTTCATAGGTTTTTTTTTTTTATTTATTAAAAAATATATCTTCTTTATCTTTTTTTTTTTTATGAAAATATAAAGGGATGGGGCGGCATAAAAATTAGAGAGTGGGCAGAGATGATAATTTAGCAATTAATTTATTATGGCCTTAGTATTTGAAAATAAAGCAAATTGAATTGTGTTACACACTAAATAATTATATACTATTAAATATGAAAATAAGATCTGTATACTATGCAAGATATTTAATAAAGTCCTAATGTTTTATTTAGGTCAGTCTGAATTAACACAAATAAGTACAAATAAAACATATTTACTACTGTTTTTACATAAAACCAAGGCCAGTTTACATATCTAATTAAATTCAAGGTCTTATGATCTGAATGTTGTCAGATGCATTAATCCAAGGTCAAATGTTGATGAATATATCAAATCAAAGGTCAGTTTGTGTAAATATATCAAATCAATGGCTAATTTAGATGCATCATTCAATGTACCATAAAAAACTGACCAAAATTGAGATGCATTTATCCAAGATCAATTTGGATGCATACCAGTATATCAATTCCAAGATCAATTTGGATGAATTATTATATACCATGAAATACTTACCAAAATTGTCATCAGATGCATTAATCCAAGGTCAATTTGAATGTATACCAGAATATCAATTCCAAGGTCAATTTGGATGAATTATTAAATATACCATGAAATACTTACCAAAATTGTCATGAAACACTTACCAAAATATTCATCAGCTTCATATAAATCCAAGGCCAGCTTGGGATAAATGTTTAACAATATTTTGGCAGTTTCCACATGTTCAGCACTATCCATAAGATAAAGTAAATGAAACGGTGTTTCTCCAACACCCCCACGTTTATCAAGGTCCCAACATGCCTCATGAGCAGATGTTTTATTAAAACTATTTTTTTCCTTTTCAGTCATTTCTGCTAACAATTCTTCATCTGTTTTTGTCTCCCAGACTGAAGACCCCTGCAAATAACAATAGTAGTTAGTTAATAACAGGTTTAAAATGTGTTTGAATATTTAGCATCATTTTAATGCATTTGTGGGCTAATAGATGATCAGCTAACCTAACCACAGTTATACTGGAAATTTAACCAGTACTCGAGCACACCCATCTGCGTTAGTAACTGATATCTTTACTTGACATCTCACTTGAATGTAATTTATCAGTCATCACAGAGACTGTGGCCGAGTGGGGATTCCAACTCGCGACCCGTTGATTAATAACTGAGTTTGTGCCACAAAAGTTTAGGGGTCTCCACACCACTATGATCATGGCTGTGAAAAAGGTCATCCAAACCCACACAACATGATCATCATGTACATAAAGTTTCAATTGAAATCCAACAAAAACTGTAGAAGTAGTTAGTGCCATAATATTTATACTTTGTAAAACCAATACACCAACCAACCTAACAACTAACCAACCTAACAGCAAACCTAACAACCAACCAATATAACAACGAACCAACTACCCACCATGAGGTATACTTCTCCCATCCAACCCCACCACCCAAACTAAGTTTTGCAGGGGTATAGTAATAAAAGTCTATTAAATAGTTCAAGGCCAAAAAAATAATGAACATGACGATGATCACTTTAAGGAATCAATACTGAACAACAAAAAAGATTTAAAAATTTTTTTTTAAAAATTTCAAATCCAAGAAGAACAAATATTGATAACCTACGGTTTCAAATCCTAAAGTATGAAAACTTATGTAACTTAGCTATATGCATTATTTGTATATCATAAGTTTAGTCTCTATATCATAAGTAGTTTGTTCAGAAACAGGAAATCCCAAGTAAAACATAGCACTTAACAAGGACACCAACAACACCAACACTAACGACAATGATGCCAGGGTCATGACAATAGCTCTTCCTTGCTTTTTTTCTTCAGAAAAACGAGATTATAATAAAGGACATTGTTGAACAAATATTTCTTGTAACCACAAACCCATGCATAAAGATAGTTTAATATAACACTTGGCAATATGCTCTCTTGAAAAGTAGTTTCAAGTAATAATCAATTTAGGTCTGAAAGAACCTAAATCAATACTCTATTTTTTAACCCTCTTGATCTCATTTATGAAAATAGAATTAATCACTGAACAAATTAATCAAATTAGACTGTCAAGTATTAAATGCTTAAATATAATATAATAATCAAAAGATTAATATTGTAAAAGGACAATAATTAAAACATAAAAGTGTATTTAAGAAGTTTTAGTCTAAAAATGTCAATTGTTTTTTTACACAGTTAAATTTTGTTCTTTGTTCTATAAAAATAAGGTCTAGGATTTACATGTTAAAAAAATCGCATATAATTTTTTGAAAGTACAGTTAAACTTTTCTTAAGCAGCCAGTTGAGGGAGTGAGCAAAAGTGGCATTTTTAAGACAGGTTGTTGCTTAATATAGGTTATTTTGCTCTGAAATGGGAATTGGCAAATGTGGTTGTTAAAGAAAATTGGCTGCTTAATAGACTGCTTAATAGAAGTGACTTAACATCTCAACTTGAGATTTGCCTCAGCTCAATTTTTTGAAATGCTATAACTTCATTTACATTGATCATTTTTCCATATTATCCTTTACTAATGAGTAAATAAATATGTGATGGCTTGAATTCTGTGTGTTCATTTAAAGTGTAATACTCATTTCGAAAAAAATTGAAATTTGGAAAAAACTCATCTTTAGCTGTTTAATGAAATCTGCCCCTGAACTCTTTCTTTCTATTCATCTATCTGTCTAACCCGGTTAGCTTAGTTGGTAATGCGTTTGGCTGTCAATCCAGGGGTTCCACGTTCGAATTCAAGCCCAGCCACAGTCTCTGCCATGATTAATATATGAAATTGTGTCTGATTTACTTTCGTCTTTAACCACTGATTCAAAGTTATCAGTTACTTGCAGAGATATGGGTGTCCTTGAGTACTGGTTAACCTTTCAGAATCCCAGGAAAGAGTAGTTAGGTTAACAATAACTGATTGTCTGTTAGCACTTTAAGGCAAAAAACAACACTAAATATTCAAACAAAATAAACGTATATCTCCCTCTCTCTGTGAACAAGCTACTGGCCTTAATAATTTGCCAATTTAATCCTTTAATCAGAAATATTATAAGTGTAATTAGATACAGTAACATATACCAACATATCTACACTGACTGCCAAACTGGCTTAGCAGAGTAACAGTTCAACTGTATACCTAGCTGTCTCTCACTAGACTTTCTGACTGTCAACTAGTCACTAATCCCAAGTAATTTAATCTTTCAATCAGATCAGATATATTTTCTATTATACAAGATTTATAAACATACTAATAATAATAAACATATATTATATAATGACTGACAAAATATTAAAGTACAGTTCAACTTTATACTTAGCATTATTACCTATAATATAATACAGCGTACATTTATAAATGATTGCTGGTCGATTGGTATACTTAACTTATATTAATTTATTTTAGCTAGACTATAAAAAAACTTCATAACTTATTTCAACCATTTTTGAGACCGCTTCCTGGGTAGAACCAGTAATGAGTGTTGTTTAATAAGTGATCAGGTCAAGCTGGGCATCGAACCCGCAACCTTTAGTGTGAGCGGCCAACACTCTACATCCACTATAATAAATTATGATTGCCCCGCACTTCCATTACAAATCATTTTTATACTCTAGCATATTTTGTGCCATGATATTTCATTGTGCTTAACATTTATAATTGGCATGGACGAAAATGAATCCATTAGAGCAAAGACAAAATAAATACACCAACAGTTTCTAAACTTACATTTCTGATAAATAGATTCGATCAACCATTTTTTTTTCTCAGGTTAATCATAGTTTCTTCACTTATTGTTTAACCTTTATCTTGATTTCATTTCAACCAGCCGGGCCCAATTAGCTCAGATGGTTACGCGTCCATCTATCAATCCAGGGGTCATGAGTTCAAATCTTAGTCTGACAACAGTTTCCATGATGATTGATATACGACATTGTGTCTCATTATCAATCTTCTCTCACCCCTGATTAAAGTGGGAAAGTTATCAGTTACTTGCAGAGATGGGTTGTGCTCCATTACTGGTTAACATTTCAGGGTCCCAGGAAACATGTTTTTCACATTATAACATTTACTTTTTATTTCTTGAATTATCATGCACTGATCCAACACCAACAGCCACAACCAATGTAAGTGTTTTCTCTTTCAGAATAAGAATTTCTTGTTTAAAACGAAGTGTCATATTTGCAAGTACATGGCTTTTTTTTCTTTTGGGCTGAAATATAAGTAATCTTTATATACCAAATATCTCATGTTGTACACTAGCTCTATAGGTATAAGTAGTATAGTATTGTTAGTATTTTTCATTAGTTTTGTTGCAAATGGAAAATTTTGTCCCTGTGGATAACTGTTTTGGTGGTAATGAGGCTCTGCCTAGACAGGAAATTCCCTTCCGCACCAAAAACTCTATGAAAGATACTTTTTCTTGTATACACTGGTTACCCTAACTTTGTGATTTTTTTTAAGATTTTTGTTCCAGTCTATTTTTATAGTAGCGCAAGGATACCATATAGTAATTATGAATGAATACATCATAGCAAAGTTTTTGTCATAGTGTGAGGACTTTATGAATGATGTTACATCAGAGCATGAGGAGGGTAGAATAAACCTGTTGACAGGGTGTAGGATGAAAAATCCATAACCAATAAAAATATGCAGAAATCCTTGTCCGGTATGCAAGAAAAAAAAATGTGTTGGAACCCAAGGCTATAACACTCCTAAATCCTAAAATTGTAATAAATGAATATGAGATTGTCAAAGAACCTAGGCAGAGTACCATCAAAACAAACCAATTATACTGCCAGAACTTTCAAGGACCATAATATATCCTAAAACAAACACCCTCGGAGGTGATGCAGCACAGACATCAGTTTAAATATTGTATAAAATGTGTGTAAAATCACTACGGGGAATCGACTCTAGTCACGTGGTTTTTTATGATAGGTACCACGGTTTTTTTACGGTGTTTTGGCCTCGCTTCAGGTAAGAAAAATCTTAATTACTCATTCCATAGTGCGTTAATTTTGATTTGGAAAACGGCACGGAACCCAGAAAAATATGCTGAATTCACGACTATAAAGTTCATAACCGAGACTTATGCCGTTTTGAAGATTACCTCAAAAACATTTTCAAAACAACGCAATAATTCAGTGATAACAACCACGCTCTAATGCCAAAGTATCTCCGTCTTCCGTTGTTCCAAGTTTTCTTGTGTTCATAGCTTTTTATTTAGATATAGTAATTCAATATTAAACGATTTATACATTGATTTTAAACAAAAGCAGATAATTTGAGATGAAAAAAAAGCAAATGGAAATATGATATCGCCCACGCGGAGTAATTTATAAGGTATCGCCCACGCACAATAATATTTACATGATATCGCTCACGGTCTATAATTTGCATGATGTCGTCCACGCATTAAGATCACAGCAAATAACAGACACATACACTATTATTTTTCTTAAGCCCTAGTACGTCCACATTAGATCATTAAATTTCATACAAGGTCAGGCGATATTTTCTATAAAGAGTTTGTAGTTGCTCAAGACACATTTTGATTTTTTCTTTTATGCAGGCCATATGATAATTAACACAACCAATGGCAAGAAGGAAGCGTTCTCTATGGCTACATCGCCCCAAAAGAAACAAGAACCCAGCACGATGCATACAAGAACGAGTACATTGGTTTCAAACGGAAGAGTTATTGCAGCCACCAACTTCAGGTACATCTCCAGCGACAGTAACACCTTCAAAGTACAAACCAAAGAAAAGAAAAATAACACCATTCAAATCCCCGACTATTAGAAACTTTCACTCTTCCGCATTCATAAGTTCTCCAATACGAAAAAGAATAAAGGTAAAATCGTCTCGTACTTTATTTGATCAGGAAAACGAAAACGAAAATGAATTTGATGACCTTATTTCAATTGAACAGGATATAGAGACAAATGGATGTGGACAGTTAGAAATGCCAGCCGTTAAGCAAAAAGCCGAAGCCGACGAGGCATGCTTGAAGACGTCTGAAAATAGCGACAATGAAATGAAAAATAAAATGATAGAAGAAATGCAACGTCTGTTGCCGGAAGTAATGAAAAAATTGGCAGAAGTGGATGGGGTCGAAGATGCTATGTACGTATTCTTCAAACAGGTTGTATCTGGACAATTTCCATTAAACAATATCTCGTTTCTCCTTTGGACTGATGTTGTACGCTGGTTTAATTTGAAGAATACTACACAAATGAGATACTCGGAAGAAACAAAGAAATTCTGGAAGTTAGGATGGCGCTTATTTGGAGGCCGATTTGTTAATTTTCTTGGGGGTTATAAAAATGATTCAGATGTTGTGCAGGGTTTGACAGAGAAGGGGAAATATTGCCCTGCAGAATCATCAATAAATTTTGCAATCCCAGACCAAAAGGTTTTGCGATCCTTCTGCCCGTACGGCGAGAGCGGAGAACGAAAACCAGGAATATTCCAAGAAATTATGTCCACGTTAAGCAGTAATGCAGAGCACCAATCGTCATGCCTTACGTATGATGGAAAAAAGCTGAAGCAAGAACGTGATTCTAAATAATAACCATGACAGCCAATGACTGTTAGCAAAACAAGGACAAAATAAATAAATAAACGAAAAAAAAGCGTGGATTCATATATATTGCGTGTTATATAGAAAACATTTAATTTCAATGTAGAGTACGTATTTGCTTTAAAATTTACAAAAAACAGTATCGTTAAATAAAATAAAAAAAGTCAGTGTGTACATGTAAGTAAGCAACAATCCTTTTAATCACAGATCAGCACAATCATTATAAATCACAGATCAGCATAATCATTATAAATCACAGATCATATCAATCATTATCAAACACAGATCATATCAATCATTATTAATCACAGATCATATCAATCATTATCAAACACAGATCATATCTCTCATTATTAATCACAGATCATATTAATCATTATCAAACACAGATCATATCAATCATTATAAATCACAGATCATATCAATCATTATCAAACACAGATCATATCACTCATTATTAATCACAGATCATATCAATCATTATCAAACACAGGTCATATCAATCATTATTTATCACAGATCATATCAATCATTATTAATCAAAGATCATATCAATCATTATCAAATATCAATCATTATCAATCACAGATCATATCAATCATTGTCAAACACAGATCAGAACAATCTTTTTTAAATCCTATCAGAACAATCATTATAAATCACTGATTAATACAATCATTATAAATCTCTGGTGCATGTAGTCACGTGACATAGGAGGTAGCTCCAGAACTTCCGTTACATTTTGAAGTAGTATTACAGTTAATCCATACTGATGTGATTAACTAATACAAAATTGTAATTACAAAGAATAATTGCCAAATTGTAAAACTTGTGTGTTTTGCATCGACAGTCAGCATTTTTCATGTCTGTACAGTCTTATGCCTGCTCAAATTTGATGCATATCTGAATGCTTTATTGCACACAGGACAATGGTGATTTTTATTATTATTATGCTTATCCATGTGATCTTCTAGTTTTGATTTGTCAGAGAGTACCATGCCACACACTTCGCATTTCAAACCAGTTCCGTCTTCCCTTCTTCGATGTTTTTGTAAATCTGCATTCGTGGCAAAGGCCTTACCACACTTGACACACACGTGGTTTTTCTCCGCTTTATGTACTGCACACCTTAAAGTAAAATAAAATATGAGGACTTAGATTTATTTAATTTCTAAAAATGTTTTTTTTAAAGCATAATTGTGTGTGCAGTATACATACTATATAGTTATCTAACAATATCATCATCGCACACGCAGTCATGTGTCGTTTGGGGGAGAGAGAGAGAGAGAGAGAGAGAGAGAGAGAGAGTTTGAACGGTTACAGAAAATGTGTAGAAATATTTAAGTTAACAGGGGTTTTATCGTGACCGTGTAGATGTGATATTTTTTTTAAATAAGTAACTCGGTCATGCGCTCAGTTTATGAAACCTCGTCAATAATTATCGAGTTTACATTAATATCATATTAAACAGGCTCCGACATATCACATGCCCGGAGCCCGCCGCGGGCTACCAAAATTTGATGTCCGGGCTACCAGAGATTTATATTGAGAGTCAGTTGGGCTACTACAAATTTGCATGTGTAGTGCTCTAGTCAACACTGTTTTTACAGCAAATTAATCAAGATGAGATTTCAATCCACGCGTTCACAAATGGAATAATGGTTTCATTACCCAGATAACTCGAATAATAATTTAAAAACTCAAAATACCCCACTCGACACTAACCCAATAAAGATTGAGACCGCCGCACGCATCCCGGGCCACCTAGTTCAATTTCTGGTAGCTACCACGAAAATTCAGGATTTGTCGGACCCTCCATATTATCCAGGAGACTGGCGCGCCTAACATTGATTTGGCGTTCCTTTTTTCGCCGTATCAAATGAGGTACTCGTAAACTATGTCAAAACGTTATGTGTTTGTACAAAACAAAAGGTAGACTCAACTAATAGCTTTACTTACTGGTGGCGTTGTAAGTTTGCTGCACTATAGAACGTCTTGTCACAGCAGGTATACGTTCCTTGACCCACATGCCGAAGCTCGTGTGTACGAAGCCCTCCTTTGCTAGTCAAGGAGATACCACAGTGCCTACAAACGAGTGCACACTTGGTCTTATTCATCTAAAATATATAAATAAATTACATGTCACTCTTATTGTTTGTATAGTTGACTGTATTAGTATCTGAATGTTATAAATATATAAAATAACGTGACATTTAAACGACAGAAAGATAGAAAATTACTGTAATTAATGCAAGTACAAAGCCACTTGCCCTCGTTTCACACCAATTACGATTTAAAATTAATAAACTGAAGAAATCGGAAATATTTACGTTTAAAAATCGTCTGTTCTTCTTTTTATATATGCAAATGGAGGGTCCCGATATAAGGGAAATAACCTCTATTTCCTAAGTGTATGATAAACTACATTACAAATAAACAATTAATAACCATTGCATATAATAAATACTTTTCAGAAACCATGCTTAAAACATAAAATAAACTTGGTGTGGGCGATATCATATAAATTATTATGCGTGGGCGATATCATCTTTCGTTTTCCTTCTTTTCATCTCAAATTATCTGCTTTTGTTTTAAATCGATGTATAACTCGTTTAATATTGAAAGGCTATATCTAAATAAAAGCTATGAACACAAGAAAACTTGAAACAATGGAAAACGGAGATACTTTGGCATTAGAGCGTGGTTGTTATCACTGAATTATTGCGTTGTTTTGAAAATGTTTTTGAGGTAATCTTCAAAACGGCATAAGTCTCGGTTATGAACTTTATAGTCGTGAATTCAGCATATTTTTCTGGGTTCCGTGCCGTTTTCCAAATCAAAATTAACGCACTATGGAATGAGTAATTAAGGTTTTTCTTACCTGAAGCGAGGCCAAAACACCGTAAAAAAACCGTGGTACCTATCATAAAAAACCACGTGACTAGAGTCGATTCCCCGTAGTGAAAATGCCATAAAAAACGCTGCCAATATTGAGACATTTAATCAACTTTAAAATGTTCAAACCATAGACTTGAAAATTATATACCTTTAATTTATTTGTATTAAAGACCAACTTCAACAGTTTAAAGTCATTTTACTTTCTATGAAAATTATGAGGTTAAGGCCATTAAAAATAAATTGCTAGATTATCATCCAAATTTTTCTTAAAAAGGGTGAGGGAGGGAGAATTTTATTTATTTTTATTTTTTTTTTATGTTTTTATAAGTTTTTTTTTTTTTTTTATGAAATTAAAAAGGGTCAGGGTGGCATGAAATTTAGGGGGTGGGCAGGTATGATAATCCAGCAATTAATTTACGGCATTCATCAGATGGAGGCAACACTGACTTATTCAGGTACACACAATCTTTTTTCCTAGCTGCGCAATGTTTTTATCCCGTCAGAAAATCAATTGATCTTTCCCCATACCAAAATCAATACATGTGGCAGTTTGTAATTAACAGTTAAGCATCTCTTTAAAAGTGTAAACAAAACAAAAGCCTGATGTTTAAAGATCATAAATAGCTTCTCTATTAAGTTCTTATTCATAACTTCCTGTTTAAAAGGGAATATATCGAGAAAAACGCTATAAATGTCTTAAAAAAATAAATTAAGTATTAAAATGGTTAAAAAGCATCTCATTTTCATTAATAAATAAAATCTGAATGGTTTGGTATGTCAAATCCACTAAAAAGGTTGTAAGTTCAAATTCGGCTAGCTCCAAAAACTTTGTGTGAAAGTTTGCCAGTTACTTGCGGATGAATGGTGGTTCTACTCAGATTCATTCTTCCTCCACCAATAAAACTGGATATGCCATATATAACCTGAAACCTGAAATGTGTTGAAATGGCATTAAACCCAATTAAAAAAAAAAGATATAGCTAATCAGAGGGACATCGAATATATTGCTCAAGGTTTAGATTCAGGCACTGGTTTGCCTATTATAAATTTTCCACACAAAAACTCCACTTCTGTATTATACAGTCTAACCTGTAATAAGTAAGCCAGTCAAGTGAAGGACCAAAAATGGACTTTAATACAGGTTTATTTGTTCTGAAATCATAGAAATGGGAAAAAGCAAGTGTGGCTGCTTAAGACAAGTGGCTGCTCAATAGAGAGGACTGCTTATACACGTTTGATTGGAGACACTTTTATCCTGAATAGGACACTGCCACCATTTTTATTTTATTGTAACTGTAATTACACGAGATGTCATAATATAAGAGATATATTCTGAATCTCCTGTGAAGGCATGACACAATTCCCATTAATGCACATGACATGTTTTGCATGGAACACTCCCAACCTTTATGGTCATTTATAATTCTTTCTGATATTACGGTCATTTACATTTAATGATACCTGGCCATGGGGTATTTGCTATGAAACTTTGATGTCAACACTATTTCACACAGATGAGTTTCTTTTTCTACTGCCATTTTAGTGAAAACAAAATAACAATCATTATTGAAATACATCTGGGGGGCACAGATGTTCTTACTCTTGCATCTGGGAGACACAGATTTACTCTTGCATCTGGGAGACACAGATGTCTTTACTCTTACATCTGAGAGACACATATGTTCTTACTCTTGCATCATCTGGGGGACAGTACAGATGTTCTTACTCTTACATCTGGTAGACACAGATGTTCTTACTCTTGCATCTGGGGGACACAGATATTCTTACTTTTACATCTGGGAGACACAGATGTTCCTATTCTTGCATCTGGGAGACAGTACAGATGTTCTTACTCTTGCATCTGGGAGACACAGCTTTTCTTACTCTAGCATCTGGGAGACACAGATGTTCTTACTCTTGCATCTGAGGGACAGTACAGATGTTCTTACTCCTGCATCTGGGAGACAAAGATGTTCTTACTCTTGCATCTAAGGGACACAGATGTTCTTACTCTTGCAATTTGGACACAGTACAGATGTTCTTACTCTAGCATCTTGGAGACACAGATGTTCTTACTCTTGCATCTGGGGGACACAGATGTTCTTACTCTTACATCTTAGGGATACAGATGTTCTTACCCTTGTATTTAAGGGACACAGAAGTTCTTATCCTTGCATCTGGGAGACACAGACGTTCTAACTCTTGTATCTGGGGAACATAGATGGTATAACCGTTGTATCTAAGGGACATATTATTATGTTCTTATTCCTGCATCTCTGAAACAGAGAATGATGCTCTTACTCTTGCATCTAAGGGACACAGATGTCCATGTACTCTAGCATCTGGAGGACACCAATGTCCTTACTCCAGCATCTGGGGGATACAGATACCCTTACTCTAATTGCATCTGGGAGACCCAGATATTTTTACTCTTGCATCTGGGGGACACAGATGTTCTTACTCTAATTGCATCTGGGAAACACATATATTCTTACTCTTGCATCTAGGATACATAGATATTCTTACTCTTGCATCTAGGGGACATGAATGTTCTTACTCTAGCAACTAAGAGACACATATATTCTTACTCTTGCATCTAGGATACACATATATTCTTACTCTTGCATCTAGGATACACATATATTCTTACTCTTGCATCTAGGATACACATATATTCTTACTCTTGCATCTAGGGGACATGAATGTTCTTACTCTAGCAACTAAGAGACACAAATATTCTTACTCTTGCATCTGGAGGACACATTTGTTCTTACTCTTGCATCTGGGAGACACAGATGTTCTTACTGGTGAATCTGGGGGACACAGATGTTCTTAATCTAAATGCATCTAAGAGACACAGACCACAGACCATGTTCAGCGCCATTAAACAGTAACCACATTTACTGCTGGGTTCCCTAAATTTAATGCATGCTAATTTGAGGTTGAAACAGTGTTCAAGAAAATCTGTTAGCTAACGTTAGCAATGGTTTAACACAGCCCTGATGTTCTTACTCTTGCATCTGAGTGACACTGATGTCCTTTCTCATACTTTTGATGTCTGATGACTTACTCTCCTTTGCATATCAACGATTACTGTGTTATATTCTGACGTCTGCTCATACAATATAAAACATGATTGTGTTATTTCTGTTTTAGTGAGGGGGTTACAAACCATGTCAGATTACACACTTTGCTATTTATAAGTCAATCAAAATACAAAAAAGTGATCATTTGAACCAGTCAAAGTAGTAAACAAAATTGAGGTAATAAATCAGCTCTGTTTCTAGTAACAACTATACCAGTAAGTACATGTGACAGCTATCGACCAATGAAAACAAATGTCATGTATTATTTTGTGTTTTAACATAGTCATAGCAAGATATTACACTCAATAAGTCAGTAGGCTACAGAAGTCTTAGTCTAAAATTTTTTATGTCCTTGTAATTGAAAGAATCAGGATGGGGAGTACAGTGTTACAGTATCTATGTCCATCTGCCGTAGCCTGCTTAGACATGGAGAACCTCAGCGGTGAGAGGTAAGTGATCTTGAGACAACTCAATAATAAGTAGATTATTTTCTAGAATGTTCAGCTACTAGTTGATGGTTGTTCTTAAAGACTAGGCAGATAGGTATCAGTATAATGTGACTTGGTGGACTGATATGGCATGTTGCAAAATAGTTGGAAAATAACAGTCCAGTACTGTCACCAAATGTAGATTGTAAAAAGACAATAAGACTGTTTAAAGTGGTGCCAGAGGTCGTAGGTCAACCAGACTCTCAAAAACATAGCTCAGTACTGATTCTGCCCAGGAAATGTACACTGGAGGGTGAATACATATCAGCTGTCATCTTACTTTGCGATTGAGCTAAAATAACTTTAAAAAATTTAATTAGTATAAATTAAGTGATGCTTTAACACAATGAACTACGATTCATTCAGAGTATTTTAGGTTTTTATTCTGCAGAGGCATATTCCGTTTTTATTTCAATATGTGATTACAATCTTACATCTGCATTCATACTCATCTATCAGAAAGTTCATGATCCCTTTTAATCAGAAAGCAAATATTTGCATCTTATTCGAAAATCATTTGTTTACTGTTAACCAATAGACTATTCAATATTTGTGATGCAAAGATATTCATTTTTATCAACCAATAAATAACAGGCTTTGAATGTTTGTTGGCTTTCTCGGAATTCATTTCAATTTAATTTGTTTGCAACATGAGATTTGTTGTGCCTGCCAAGGGAATCAAGTGTGTTAAATTACGACTTGTTCATGATAGCAGCTGTTTAATTCTACTAAGCTTACACGAAAGCCTCATTCAACTTTCCAAATGCACAGATTTTGATGAAAGCAAAAATGATCGTAATTATAATGTTAAAAGTATTGCTAAAACCATTGTGATAGACCCCTTAGTGAGTCAGGGCTTTACATTACACTCGCCCGACTGTCTGGGACAACTGAATCATGGGTACGGACAAGTAAAATATAAAGCTGATAACCCGACTGTACAAGTGAAAACTTAGAAATTATAGACACGGCATCTCTTTTTTTGCTCATCCCCTGTTTTTAACTTTAATTTATAAAGCATATTATTACGTTACTCTTAATTCTATATCCATAGGACTAGTACCATAATTCTAGATTAAGTAAGGACAAGTTGTTTTTGGTCATGACAAGCAGATTTTAGAAATACTAGTCCGATTGGACAAGTGAAATTAAAAATTAATGTAATGGCCTGTGAATGTTTTTTAAAATTTGGCAAGAAAATGTGTATTTCTTAAAGAGTGAATCAAGCTTTTAACTAGTGTTTACATATTTGAATTTCCATAATTTTCCGACCGTTGCTCCGCCAATGTTCAGAAGTACACAAATCGATGAGTGCATAAATTACTTTCCATCACCATTATAAGCAGACTCATGGTTACCCTTTTTATGCCAAATGTGTTTATTGAAAAGAATTGATCGTTGATTTGTAAACAAACAGACTTTCGCAATTATTGAAAAAACTGCATCTTTCATTTATATCTTTGTTTTCATACTTTCTCAGAGGTCAAATAAACATGTAGTCTATGAACTGGAATAAGTAAAATAAAATAGATTGAAATTATAGACAAAAATTAATTGTTTCGGAAGTTTAATGAGCCTTTAAGGTAAGTCTGACTTTGAATCAAACTGGCTAAGTATGTCTCTCGCTTACCTCATGACCTCACTGACTCTGCAACTCGCATGAGAAAATGTGCTGTACTGGGAAAGTTTTCCTGGGATCATTTCTTCTCAAACATTCTCAATGGGACCATATTACGACATTAAATACACAGAAAAAAATTTACTATTAAGATAAACTTTGAATAAAATCAAACATTAAGCAAAAGAGAAATACAAACATCCCACTCAACCGTTGCATAACCTGGCTGAATGGAAATACAATTCTTATATTTGACAGAGACAGTGTTTGATGGGTTAGCGAGTTAAAATCCTATACAAAGATTCCACTTGTTAATGTGTATATTGATTTGCTCCTCTAAAATCGTTAAAATATTGATCTAACAGCTTCTAGCCAATGCCGCAGAATTATATCAACATTAAACCTCCAACTTGTCTTTCAAATGAAATTTTTGATATTAAAACACAATAAAGCTGGTAGGTTACGTTTGCATATTCCATAGACCATTAGGTTCATACAATATACAAATATATATAAACACAATTATACGGCTGTTGCAAAATCATCTCGTTCAATCCTTGAAAATACTCCTAAAATTGCTCAAGATAGCAGTTGGAACGAGGCTCTGGCCCATGACTTTTAGCGTTATTTTTAAAGAAATTGGGAAAATAATATATGGCCCATTATCTATCGATATACATAACGATATGTGTGTAATGTATATTAATGTATAAAGAAATCATAGTGATTGTCTTGTAGAAATCTACATAAATCATAATATCTAAAAATTCCAAAACTTTTTCATCAAATATTTTTCTTAACATTAATTGTTGTCATTAGGAATTCCACTAATTTGGATTGGGGAACATACTATTTGGAAATTGGAATGGGGCAGAATAATGGCCTCAAGTACATAAATTTGTTTATACTTATTCTTGCACATGATTGGTTAATTCCAATTAGCTGAAATAATTTTAATGAAAAAAAAAAAAATTCCTGCATTGTAGACATTGACAGCTTATAATAACCAAATTAAGTCAGTTACTTATAATTACAGTTGCATTTTCATGATTTTATTTGTTGTTGTATGGTGTTAAAGAGAGTGTATCAGGATAAAATGCTACATAATTATGTCTTAAAAAATAAAATATTATCAAAATGGATAAAAAGCATCTCAGTAACATTAATAATATAATCTGAATAGGTTTATGACAAATCCACCAAAAACTTGACAAAATTCATATTTAAATTGGAGTGGTAAACTTGAAATAAAATCCCCATTCTAAATATTAACGGCTATGTGTGGCGACCTTCACATTGTCATTCGGACCCTTTCTATGATAAACAATTTTACTACATGTAAACCTGTATAACGGACCAAACTGAAATAAAAATGAAATCACCCAACTCATTTAATAGTGTCGTCACAAAATATGTTGCCATTTTTAGCAGGAAAATCTATATTAGTCTAACCTTGGCGCGTAGCCCAAGCTAGGAAAGTCCTTTTATACATAATATTTTGGCATGTTTAAATAGATATTTTTTTGACAATACGGGGTCAGTGAGTATATATACCGGTAGGCATGCGATACTGGGAAAAAAGTTTTTAGCCAATATTGAAAATTTGAAAAATCCTGATACAGTCCCTTTAAGCGTCACCTTCAACAATTTATCATGATGATGTCTAGTGAGTTACTTGATGTTGCCATACTGGAGTATCATGCTGCAGAAATATGGTGTGATTTGCTACGGTCTTGGTTTCAGAGAATTCAATGTTTAGAGTGATCAGAAACTGTTATGCTTTTAACAAACAAGTTATTATTTTGTGGTATTAAAACTAAATGTATAGATGACTTCATTTCAGACTATTTCTTTTCGGTGTGAACCAGACTGGTATCAACATTAAAAGAAACCATTTCACCTTTTAGACTGGATGTCACATCACTGTCAGCAAAATGTCATTTTTCTGTACTTTTCTAATTCTTGAGATGAAAATACACTACAAACTTCTGTGAACTAGTGTTGTCTGTAATGTTTCTCAATGTAATTCCTGATATTTACGGTATTATTTTCTCCCCTGAAAAAAGTTTAATGTCCCTTTCAATGTCACAGAGGGAGCCACTAACCAGAACTAGCAATGCTTATTGAAACTAGGAAAATAGTATGTTTTGTTCATAGGAACTTTCTATCTTGTACTATAATCTGTACACTTTTATTATGAAGTCTCAGCTTTCATTTCAGCTTTGTTATTTTTAACAATAGGTAACCATAGTTTCTCATTAAAAGCATATACCGTATATTCCCTTATTAACGCCCCCGGGGGCGTTACACATTTTACAAGGTGGGGGTGTTTATAAAAGATAGAAAAAAGCAAATTTAACAACAGTTAAAAATACAATAAAACCAATATAGCCCTGGGAAAAAACTTAAATCCGGTTTAAATCCCCGATAAAGTGGTTCAGAATTATTTGAGAGTGAATGAAATAATCGACATAGGGTGAAAAAAGCTGAAAATCTGTATGAAATTACTAGTCTGTGTACTGGAATATCCGAATTTATGGTCATTGTACTCTTCACTTTAAATCACTTGGACGCTTGCTCTTATCAACGTGGAACAATGAGCTTTCAGCTTACACAGACTAACCGCATTTTCCGACGTTTTGTCATGTTTTAATCGACAGACGGCATTTTTACTAGTTTTAAACGGTAAATATGGGGAAGTGTTTATTCAACCAAAAGTGGTAAAGTGGTCACCCAAGATATAAACAATGGGTTAAAGAGTTCAAAGGTAATAAACACTCCGCCAATTGTTGTCTGTGTAACAAAATAATCGATCAGGGAAAGATGGGCGATAATACGCACTCAACTCGCATATACGTTTTATTTTTTAATTTTCCAGAAAAATTGTGTTTCCTTTGCATCTAATCATTACAACAGGGTTGATAATAATGTGAGTTTGAATACAACAAATATTGACCTTCATGGCTGATTTTGCAAAAATGCTTAAATTTCATAAATGTTAATTTTCAGTCGTTTTACTGTAATATAACTGAATAAAAAGAGGAGGAGTTCATGCTAGTTTTTTCATAAATTCAAATTTAAATTAAAATGAAACACTTAAAGACACGCAATGTTTGCTTTTAATTTGGACAGCGTCAAGCGAACGTCATAAGATACCAACGTAAAATACAACATCAATGCCAAATCAATGTAAATCAAGGCAATGCAGGTTTTTTGTAAACACCATCACCATTCAAAACTCAAAATCAAACTTAATAAAATGCAAAGTTTAGAAACACTCCGAAGATTTAATACCACGTTGAGGGACTAAAGTCTTAAAATAACCTATCTGTACAATCATTCATCTGTACAATCATTCATTCTGATCTTTAATCTTTGAAAGTCTTAAAATAACCTATCTGTACAATCATTCATTCTGATCTTTAATCTTTGTTAGTCTTAAAATAACCTATCTGTACAATCATTCATCTGTACAATCATTCATTCTGATCTTTAATCTTTGTTAGTCTTAAAATAACCTATCTGTACAATCATTCATCTGTACAATCATTCATTCTGATCTTTATTCTTTGAAAGTCTTAAAATAACCATCTGTACAATCATTCATCTGTACAATCATTCATTCTGATCTTTATTCTTTGAAAGTCTTAAAATAAACTATCTGTAAAATCATTCATTCTGATCTTTAATCTTTCTTTTAAATCCGAATCCTTCCTTCCACATGTATGTATTCAGCCAGTGATTCAGGAATCAATGTATTAAAAGGTTGAGGGGTAGGGAGTCTTCAATTAAGAAGGCACATAAAACATAAGCAAGGTAAAGTACAATTTAAGGGTGGGGTAAATGTGCATCAATCCTGGCACCAGATATTCTAATCCATTTAAAGTTATCTTCTCATACCTAACAGGCAGGTGCAATTTGCTAGTGACAATAAGCACCAAATGATTTGCTCAGATTTTTTTATCAAAATTGATCTGAAAAGTCTGTTGATATGAGGAAATACACCAATTCAAACCAATCTTCAATTTGAAGTTGATTCTAACAATGCTGGGAACCATCTTTTATCACTGCACACATATTTTGGTTACTAGTACATAAATAATAGAAACTGACAATCAAACCTTCAGCATTATTTGATAGTGACTAAAAGTTAAGTTCTCCAAATAAAGTTATCGTTAAAGTTTACCCAATGAAATTTTGACAGACAATTCTTGATCCAGAGGTTTTAAGTAATCTTATTGATAACTTTATATATATATTTACAGAAAGATTTTAAACTCTGTGAAATATGATACAACATACATATGAGGGTAACGTCCCAAAATAGTTTGTTATTCATAAATAAACCAATAATGGTACACAATACAGTAATGAAACTTTGTTTTTATATTTTACCAGGCATTTCAAAGAATTTGATTTATTTTATTGACTCTTAGAATGTTATTCAATGTTATTGTTGTGAATTGTCCAACCATATGACTCTCCCACCTCTAAACATGGGAAGTAGTCAGTGATTTGCAGAGATAAGAGGTGTGTAGGTACTGCCTAACAGATCCGAGAACAATGATTAGTTGCTCTGATCCCCAGTGTTATACAACTAAAATATTGTTAAAAAAGGGCACAATACCCCACACAATCAAACAAAAGCAAAATAAATCAGCCACCATCTTTGTAGATTCATTCATTTACATGAAATTAGTTGTTGTTGTTGTTGTTGTATGGTGTTTAGCGTCGCTTTCAAAAATTTTTCAGTCATATCGCGATGGTGTCTACTTGAGACATTATTCTTAGCACTGTAACACTGAAGTATCATGCAGCAGACACATGGTATGATACCCCACCCAGTCACATTATACTGACACCGGGCCGACCAGACCTAGAACTCTCCTCTAAATTCTGAGCGACAAGCGAGGAAACTTCTAGTACCATTTTTAAAATCTTTGGTATGACCCTGCCGGGGATTGAACCCACAACCTTCCGCATGCGAGGCGGATGCTCCACCACTAGACCACGCATGCGGTCTATATGAAAATAGTAAAAAACTGGAATGTACATGACCATAACATTTAAAAGCAGTGTTTTCTTCAGAGCGCGTTTCTTGTGTTTTTGACACAATTAAATCACATCTGACGCAATTAAGTTTGTTTAGTGTGTCCACTATGATGCAACCTTAACAAGAGGGCCAATATGGCCCTATATCGCTCACCTGACTGACCTTGAGTCACCCAACATAAGTAGATTATAATTATATTACATGTACGCTCAAAATTCCAGAAAGATGAGATGGGCAAGTAGTTACAATTTTGATTTGTTTTGAAGATGTAACAGATGTGTAGAAGAGTTCAAACTTGGTAGAGGTTCACCCATGGTAAATGTCAGTGAAATCAGGTCAGTAGATTCTGACAAGAAGGCTTGAAGTTTTTACTATAGATGCTAAGTCTTCGAACTAAGATAAAAATCCAGTTCCAGCACAAAACTAACCTGTTATGTTTGAGAACGGTTTCAATCTAAAGCATCAGACTAAACTATTGTGCATGAAACAATCCGCAGTTCCAGCACAATAAATATTCCTATGAGTTTCAAACACAAGCCTTCCCAAAGTATATCACTTGAAAGAATCTTTGTTGCAGTGCACTCTCCCCCAAAAACAATTAAGCTCCTCCTCCAAGATTTCAAATACACTTTGACACTGAAAATCTCAAGCAGACTTCTTGCTGTGATGAAACTAGCTAAAAATATGGTATTGCTTTATTATAAAGCAGTAAACCATCCCTGTCTGAGCCATAAAAACTCTGACTTTTAAATTCAGAAAAACACCTATTTTAAAATGGTTCATGATATTTATTATATTTATTATAATTGTATCATTCATCTTTTTATGATCAAATATCTTTTAAAACTTATATCTGGTATAACATTGTATAATAATAGCAAAAAAAAAGTTTATTTAAAGAGTTTATTACCTCTTCTTATAATAATTGCTATATACAGACATTTATGCTATACAACAGTGGAAGTAATTTGACCTCAAACTAACCCCATCCCCTGGCTGCCATTTTTTTTGACGAATCAAGATGGCTTGAACAAACTCAGTAGAGAGTCACCCAAGGAACATTTCTGTGAAATTATTTTAAAATCAAGCCAGTAGTTTCTGACAAGAAGATTTTTTTAAGTTTTTAATATAGCTTATATAGTAAACTAACCCAAACCCCTGGCCGCCATTTTTTTTGATGAATCAAGATGGCTTGAACAAACTTGGTAGAGGATCACCCAAGGAACATTTCTGTGAAATTATATCAAAATTGGCCCAGTGGTTTCAGAGGAGAAGTTGTTAAAAGGCGATCACATGAGCCGCAGGCTTACAGGTGAGCTAAAAATACGGAAATTCACATTATGCATATTTGTTTCGGCAAGCTGATTTCAGAGTAATTTTTACAATGCTAGCTAGACAGATCAGTTGGTCTGATTCAGGGAAACCCCGGTCGGATGGTTCTACTAAGTTACTAAACACTTTATAATTGGTTATTAACGCAATATTGATGCAATTGCATAGACGATTATTATCACATACATAATTTTCCATGAAGCAATATTGTAGTTTGAAGACATTATCTGTGAAAACAAACTTAAGCTGCAACAATAGCAGTGATATATACCCAGTTTTAGGTTGTTTGTATATAAATATTAAATGTGGAAATCGTCAAAACTTTTCAAAAAAGTTGTTTAAATTGGGGGAGGGGGGGGGGGGATATAATCTCTTACACCATTCAACATGTAATCATTAATGGGGTGAAATATTGACATGTTTTTGATATAATAACTCTTAGTTTTAGTAAATAGTGATTGTTAGTGAAATTGTATTCACTACGGATTGTCCTCTTTTAATTTTGATAGTAAAATAACGAAATTAGGTTAGGGGCTACATTTGTTGTTTATAGAAAAACGCGCCAATCTGTCATCTTATGCAAGCAGCGTATTGATGAACATATTTAACTGTTAATTAGGTCATCCGACCGTTATGTTTGTCGTGTTTCTGTGTTGTATTTTTTTTATTTATTAAATCTAGGTCACGCAACACCGTTTATAATGCTATTTATTGATTATTTATTTGTTGATTGAAAGCTATATGAGAATCAAACATAATTCAAGTCAATATACACATAAATCTATAAGTAGGTCATGTTTGTTTTGGTCTAGACAAACAGTTATGGATATGAGTTGTATATTCTCAGACAATCAGGAACATTTTGTGCTGAATGCGTTTCGTTATCCATAAATCATAACTATTGAACTGGAGATATTAAAATTGACTGGAGTTGTACATCACTTCTCAATTCTTTCGATTTTGGAGAAACATCAGATTATGAAAGTTTGTTTGTGAAGCTTTCATATAGGTTGTTCATGTTGATAACTTTTATGTGGAAAGGAATCCTGGACCACCACGTTACCATTTTACAAAATGTCCTGAAATAAATATTTTCACCAGGGTCATCAATATTCAGTCAATTTTCACATGGAAGACGGTGTGTACCATGGTGTTTGCATTTTTTCAAATGCATTATTAAAACCGTTTGATAGCTACTGTTGGAAAAGTATTGATATGGACTCTGTATTGTATACAGGAGGTTATTTATACAGATACACTAAAGAGATATCAAACACACCACATTCCTTTCTAAATCCCAATGAATTGCCTTTTAACATATCAGAAATCTAACTCAGTTTTTCAATTTTCCGAACCTACATTTTCCAATTAACACAAGCAGCGAGCCTTCCCTCAGGCTCTTCAGGCCTTTGATCAAATGATTGTTAAGTTTCCATTAAAATGTTTTTATATTATTTTTTAAAGTCACATTGCTCTTAAATGAGTCTAGCTATGAGCCAGAAGAGAAATGCTTTTGGGAAAAAGAAAACAACAAAGTTTTGTTTTCCATAGAGTATAAATCTTGGTAACGCTAAACATGTAGCTCAGCTGAAATACAAAATATTGAAATGATTTCAGTATTTTTCATTAAAAACAGTTACTAGTTTCTAGTTGTTGTAACTTGTTGCCAGAAGTGAAACATTTGTTTGAAGTTAAATTGTTTTGAAGTTGTTAACTTAAGTTGCAGTTTTGATGGAGAAACTTATGTGAAACAGGAAGTAAAACTGTTTTAGTAAAATATTTATTCAAGTTAATTAAGTTTAAAACTAGTGACTTGATGACCCCAAGATTTTTTAGGCAGTGGATCATCAATGGCCCCCAAAAAAAATTGGAGCTGGAGAAAACACTGTTAAAGGAATATAAAAATTTGAAATCTTCAGTTAGAGTAAGAGTTAAAGACCCTCAGTCTGGTCATGCAATGTTTGATGACGTTATACTCGGGTCAAGTAATGTTTGATGACGTTATACTCAGGTAAAGTAATGTTTGATGATGTTATATTTGGGAAAAAATATCTTGATAAAGTGACATTTGATGAATTTACACCCTGTTCAATAACATTTGATGAATTTACACCGTGGTCAAATAACATCTGATGAATTTACACCCCGGTCAAATGACATATGATGAATTTACACACTGGTCAAATGACATATGAATTAAATTTACACATTGGTCAAATGACATCTGATGAATTTCCACACTGGTCAAATGACATCTGATAAATTTACACACTGGTCAAATGACATCTGATGAATTTACACACTGGTCAAATGACATCTGATGAATTTACACCCTGTTCAAATGACATCTGATGAATTAAATGACATCTGATAAATTTACACCCTGGTCAAATGACATCTGATGAATTAAATGACATCTGATGAATTTACACATTGGTCAAATGACATCTGATGAATTTCCACACTGGTCAAATGACATCAGATGAAATTACACACTGGTCAAATGACATTAGATGAATTTACACCCTGGTCAAATGACATCTGATGAATTTCCACACTGGTCAAATAACATCTGATGAATTTACACACTGGTCAAATGACATCTGATGAATTTACACCCTGGTCAAATGACATCTGATGAATTTACACCCTGTTCAAATAACATC
>CM055903.1:31174243-31211743 GCA_029582155.1 Panopea generosa | reverse complement strand
ATGTATAAACTAGGTATAAACTAGGTATAAACTATGTATAAACCATGTATAGACTATGTATAAACTATGTATAAATATGTATAAACTATGTATAAACTATGTATAAACTATGTATAAACTACATATAAATTATGTATAAACTATGTATAAACTAGGTATAAACTGACTGGTTACCATGTTCTATTGTTATTTGGGTCAAGTGTTCTCTGCTGGGGAACCAGTAGATAGAATGTGATACTATTTTGTAATATTCAGGACATAAATCCTCATATATAAAATACTTCCAGCTCACCAAACTACATCTAGTATATTAATAATGACTAGGGCTTTATAATTACAGTTGTTATACATGTATATAATGGTAAATGATAATAAGTCTGGTAATAAACTGAGTTATTTAGAATCATCATTTCTTTCTTGGGTTAGGCTTAGATGAAACAGTAGCCCAGCTCTTCCAATTGGTTCCCTTAAATAGCAATGTTGGGAAAGCCACATTTGAGCACTTTTATTGGTCAGTTGCTTCAAGTGAAAGTTTGATGATGTCACAGTTTAGTAAGCATTCAATTGCTAGGAATTGTGGGACAGACATAGAATTCCATGCTTTTTCATTGGTGGTTAATAGACTTGATTCGGGAGATATCAGGCACTGGGATAGACTAATGAAACAGCCTGATGTTTAAATAACCAAATGGCAGATTTAATGGACCAAATGTACCATCGCCATGGAATGGACTGTTATGGTCCATAATAATTATGGTTGTCCAGAGACATCCCCTCACACAACAGTATTATGAGCACTGTCTTGCTGATGGTTGGGACAGCACTCAAAGGTGCCTTCAAGTTCAGCTACCTCTTGTGGCTGAGGGTGGTGTGGGCTCGCGCTCCTCCTAAACACTCTATATGAGAAAGTCTTTCAGTTGCACATAAGATGGTGGTTCTTTTAGATTAAGATGGCATTAAACCAAATTTAAAAATAAATATTTATACTAAATGAAGGATTTCATTTGATGTTTTGATGTTTTGTGTTTGAAAAATTCAAAGGCTTTTACAACTTTATTGTTAACCTTTATTGTTACTCTTGGTGTACTTATCTTAAATGAAATACAAGTATATGCTTTTGAACTTCCAAGCCATTGCTTCTAGAACATAATGAACTGGGCCAGGCTAACTTCCTAGCCATTGCTTCTAGAACATAATGAACTGGGCCAGGCTAACTTCCTAACCATTGCTTCTAGAACATAATGAACTGGGCCAGGCTAACTTCCTAGCCATTGCTTCTAGAACATAATGAACTGGGCCAGGCTAACTTCCTAGCCATTGCTTCTAGAACATAATGAACTGGGCCAGGCTAACTTCCTAGCCATTGGTTCTAGAACATAATGAACTGGGCCAGGCTAACTTCTTAGCCATTGCTTCTAGAACATAATGAACTGGGCCAGGCTAACTTCCTAGCCATTGCTTCTAGAACATAATGAACTGGGCCAGGCTAACTTCCTAGCCATTGCTTCTAGAACATAATGAACTGGGCCAGGCTAACTTCCTAGCCATTGCTTCTAGAACATAATGAACTGGGCCAGGCTAACTTCCTAGCCATTGCTTCTAGAACATAATGAACTGGGCCAGTCTAGTTGAGTCAGTTATTTGACAGTCAGTCCGTCCAGGTGTCGTGAGTCTGAATCCTCACCTGGCCACAGTCTCTTTGATGGTTAGCCATGAACTTTGTTCTATGGTCATAAGTATTCCACCTACGAATATGTGGGAAAGTAGCCAGTGACTCAGATTGATCTTGTGTGTCTTAGGCACTGCTTCATCACCTAGCAGATCCCTGGAACAATAATTATGGCTAGATGCTCCTATCATAGTTAAAACAACTGGAGTACACCGGAAAAAAGACGTAAATATCATACAAATAAACATCTACTGTAATGACTTAATAATGTCTTGGTAATATAACTAACCATATAGAGTACTTATTTAAAAACATCTCTATCATATATCATGTAAAAATTAGTACATATCCTTTTTATAATAATCATAAATTTTAATAAATTATGGAATACATATCCTTTTTATAATAACCATAAATTTTAATAAATTATGGATTACATATCCTTTTTATAAATTTTAATAAATTATGGAATAAATTCATTTGAAATGGTGCTTACATTACAATCTTTTTTATATTTTTTCAAACATTATAAAGTCTTAAATTATTGAACATATCTCAAACATGTTTATATGGGTATGTAAGTGTAATTTATAAATTATATCCAGGACCAGATGTAGGCGTGGTGGTTAATGTGCACAGTTGATGACAAGTCATTGTTTGGTGATTTTTATGACTTTCAAGTTTTTCCAGCTGGGCTGAGGTGTAGTAGATAGGATGTTGGCTGCTCATGTCAGATGTTAGTTCCGGGCTCCGGGTTTGACCAGATGACCACTCATTTGTGACAGCACCCATTACTGCTTGTTCTACCCAGTAAATGGGCTCGAGAGTGTTTCAGAATTAAAAGTTGAAATAGATTGGTATAAATCAAGCTTAAAAGTGGGACATTAAAGATATTTACCATATTCTTCTGGTATGACCCACCCCTACTCCCCAGTCTCCTAATAAATACCCTCTCCAATTTGGATCCAAGTTTTTTTTCATTTTTCATTCAGACTCAAATAAAAGCCCCCCTTTTGTAAAATTACATTTATTCTGGGAATATGGTATTCTTTTTCTCCCATTTTATAAAAAAAAATGACCCTTTCCGTATGTACCCCTAATCATGATCCCTTAATCCACATGTGGTAACTGTGCCATAATTAAACGTTACATTTTGGGTTGACAAGATTTACTTCTATGACTTTTATTACATTTGCAGATAAAATATTTTAAAAGAGAGTGACACTTTCTGACTAATAAGTCTACAGGGCAAAATATTTATGACTTCGTAACTTTTGATAAATTATATTTAATCAATACTTCAGGATAATAATACTCTTAAAGTCTTTATAAACATGTTGTACTGTACGGGGTATTATCTGAACCAGTTTAAATAAACAGACAATCTTTGCAATGTCGAGCAATGGATTGAAGGAAATGTCTATTTAAATTACTCATCTAAAATAGAATTTTATGAAACTTCACAGTACATTTGTATTTAAGTTTAATGTATGTTCATGCAGAAATAAAAGAAACACATGTTTCCATTCAGATTTTTTGTTATTATCTCTTCAAAAATATATCCGTCCTTGAAATTTGGCAACATTTTTTTGTAGATTTTACAAGCAAAATATTTAAATTGTTTACATATAGTATTTTATTTAAACTAATATATTGATACATGCATATAATAATAATTGTCATGGAAATGGTAATTATAAGCTTGGATTTAACTGTTTAGGGGTTTTAAAAACAAAAAAATTTAGGCAGAGTGTCAATTGTTTTTCAATTTTTCAATAAAAATATTGCGATTTTTTTAATATTTTGATAATTACGGTATAGTGTACGGATAAATTTTGCTTAAAACCTCACAAAATATTCTCTGATACCCATTCTGATGTCAATAAAAATAAAAATACACTAACTGCATTATTGGAGAAAAAATACCTTATAAAGTATGCCATTTTGGAATAAACTGCAGTTGCAAAGTTAACATTTTTATACTAAACAAGTATATTTGTATAAATATTAAGATTTCTATTATTTTTTATATTCAGGTTAAATTGCTATAATCAATTATTTTATACCAGTATGAATATTTCATATATTGAACACAGTATAAGAGAACAATTTCAGGTGTATCCGTAAATGAAGGTGCCATCCGAAGTAGGGTCCATTGTAGTACCGGTATAATAGTATGTAGTGATACTCGCTGGTTTCAACAAAGTTACTTCCCTTCATGCACAGAGTTGGTGCACATGAAAAACTCGAGAAATCGTCATTAAATGAAATAAGTATTAAATTAATGCTTGGAAACTAGAATCTCAGGAATTCATTAAGTAATGGATATGCTCTTGGAAACTAGAATCTCAAGAATTCATTAAGTAACGCGTGTGGTCTTGGAAACTAGAATCTCAGGAATTCATTAAGTAACGCCTGTGGTCTTGCGACAGTCAGATATTTTTTATAATCATTTGCAGCTTTTCATGCACATTTTTATCCTTATTATTTCAACTGTATAATTTATTTATGGGACGTACATATAAAATTAGCAATGTGAATTTAGTTTGATTTATATTTGATCTGTCATATTTGTTACATATCACCTTAAAAAGTGTCTGAATGATGCATTCTGTTATTACAAGGTGGGGCTCTGTGACGCACTGACCTGCATCCCAATGAATGGATTCTGGGAATTGTTGTCATTAGAACTATTTTGATAACAAACTTTTCCTGTAAAATTATCAGGAATACCACAATGAAGTCTTTTTCCTTCGAAACAGCATTCAAACATCCAATTTACTTTGCCGGTTTGATGAATCCGTTAGATACTGTCCTCTCTTGTATAATACCTGCCATGGTGAACATTATTTCCAGTACGAAAAACAGTTAAGGGCAAAGTTTGTATGTTTGTTTGTTCATAAGTTATGTTATATTTAAAAATGTATATCTTTATGGAATTTCAAAATCGTTACCTGAAATTTATCAATTCTTATTTTAATGAAATGTGAAATAATAGACAATTTATGAGCATATTTCTATTAAAATAATCCATGCCTTCTTACTGCCCCGCACTATAATAATTAACCAAAATTGGTTAGTGAGTTGTCTAAGCACACAGATCGTTCAGAGCTAGTGACAACATTTAGGGAAACACATTGCTGAATGACGAAGTCAAGGTTGCCAAGCAGTGAATTGGGATATTTATTTTTAGCATTTCGATTCTGTTTTCATTCCATAATTACAATTAATTAATATTGTTTTTTTGCATTATGTTTTGGTAGATTTGAAATTTCATATTATTTATATTTTAGTAATAAAGATGATTAATTTTATTCATTAAGACATTTATAGCAACTTTTCCTGACACACTGCTTTTAAAGAAAATGTGTTTATGAATTGTGGAACGTTAATGTAATTGACGTGATGCAATCACTCTGCCCACCGGCCATATGCCATTGTTTGTCTAAGTAAATACAATGTAATACAATGTAGTATTTACATAGAGACAATTAGCTTGTCTAAGGAAAATGGCGACCTGGAAACAATATTGATCACTGATTGGATTATCAACATGTTTGATTGACTGCCAGCATCAGTTTAATTATTTTCATATAGAATTTTTTAAAGGAACATGGCAAAGTCAAATAAGATTTTACTCATATATCAATCTTTACACTTATAAAACTGTAATCATACGGAGATTATAGACACATACACATGTTTAAAATATGAATCCTTTCAACCATACATCAGAGTTAGGCACCTTTCCATATGGCTTTGCATGTTGTGAAATTAAGGGTCTGCGTGGCTTTGCATTTTGTAAAATTAAGGGTCTGCGTGGCTATGCATGTTGTGAAATTAAGGGTCTGCATGGCTTTGCATGTTGTAAAATTAAGGGTCTGCATGGCTTTGCATGTTGTGGTATTAAGGGTCTGCATCGCTTTGCATAAATCACTGTGATTACTTGATATGCAAAGGGTAGTAATTTTTATTTTTCCTTTGTTTGATTGCTTTTAATACTCCGGACTGAGTGTTAAATGTAACAATAATTATACTACAGTGCTATGTATTATGGGTGAAAGGGAGATATCTCTGGACATCTCGGCTATATACCTGTTATTACCAACAAGAAAAAACTTTCACACCAATTATTTTCACTAGGTAATAAATCATTGCCGGTATGTCGTTACAACTAATCTAGCGTATTCTCGTGTATTGCAGCCAGCGTTTAGTGAGAAACCGCAAGTCTTGGAACGAGGGTCATGGACTAAAGCGGCACCAATTAAAGAGAAAAAGCATTTCTGCCATGTGAGTGACTCCATTGGTAACAACTATAGTCCCACGGCCAGGCATCTTACATCATCACAAATATACGAGTCCTTGAAGTTATGTAAGTCACCGTTTTGTATAGTTTGGGTCTCACTACATGGTTCAATTTTACTCTTTGTTCTAAATAAATTAAGGGCCAACTCCACAGCTATAATTAGGTTTGCACATGGAAAAGTATAATATTTGAAGTATTTTTTTCCATAGTAAGAATATTTTGCTGATAGGTTAAAAAAACACACATAAATTCAGAGCCATGTTATCACTCAATTGTAAGCAATATTTACAGTTTGTGAACAGTTTTGTCTATAATAATGATTATACTGAAATTCATCTGGCATTTCTTTACCTTTCAGTATGTACGCTCGAAAAAATCACAATAACTGGTTGGTTCACCTGTTTTGTTTTGTTAAGACAATGCAGAGATTCATGTTCATTGTAAAAAATAAAAACAGTCCTCAGCTGCTTTAAAATCTAAAATACATCCTCAGTAAAACCCAATGAAAGTCACTTGTTTCCGAATCTGGGATGTCATTAGTTTAGTTTATACTAATTTATTTTAGCTTGATTGGGAAGAAAGATTAAAGCTTATGTGAACTGCTCCAGAGTCCTCTACTTTGGTAGAACCTGTCCTCAATGTTGTTTTTCAGAGGCATTGGGTCGAGCTGGGGATCGAGTCTGCAAAGTCCGGGATGAGCAACCATCACTCTATCCACTACACTACTGCTCCACTTAATGTCCTCAGCTGTATATGCTATGCCAGTTTCATTCTAGCCATCACCATTTTAAAAACATTCCACGCCAAATAAATCAGACGTTTTAAGTGCAAGCACTATATATAAAGGGATGCAGTTCTGTGGTTCTCAGTGAAGGGGGAAATCAACAAATTTCTCAATGGAGCTCTGGTTATGTAAACATTTTTTTACATTTGACTTAATGATACAAGTCGCTTAGTATAACGTGCACCTACATTTCAGAATCTTCTTTTTAGCTCGCCGGGACGAAGTCCAAGGAGAGCTATTATCATGACCCCGGCATCGTCGGCGTTGTCGTCGACATCGTCTGTAGACACCCAGGTTAAACTTTTGCGTTTAAGTTTAAGATTCTATGCAACCACTCATTGGATGTGAATGAAACTTTGCATGTGTGTTCACCATCATCAATTGAACACACACAGATAAGAACCATAACTCTGGATTGCATTTTGACACAGTTATGGCCCTTTTTGGACTTAGACACCAAGAGGCGAGCTTTGTTGGTCTGCTGACAACTCTTGTTTTATAATATGTTATTGTAATTTTGACTTTAAAAGTGATTAGCACACATAAATATGGTTCCTTGATGAATTGTCATTGACATAACTCTAGATTTATATATAAAAATATGTCCTGTGTTTATTACACTCTAGAAAACTGTTAGCTTAACATTCTGTAGTTTGTTACCTTCACTGTATTGAATATCAAAATACCATTATTCCAAAAATCATCTTAACATGACATTAAGCTAACAGAGTTTAGAACAACATTCAATTGATGCTTTTGTTCACTGTTCAAAATAATCAAGTGGCTTTTGTCCAATTTTTCAAATCCACCAAGGGCTATTTGTTCACATTCTAAAATTCACCAAGGGCTTTTGTCCAACTTCTAAAATTCACCAAGGAGAGTTTTGTCCACCTTCTAAAATCAACCAAGGGGCTTTTGTCCACCTTCCAAAATCGACCAAGGGGCTTTTGTCCAACTTCTAATATGTACCAAGGGGCTTTTGTCCAACTTCAAATATGTACCAAGGGGCTTTTGTCCATGTGTACATTTTTTGTCCAAGTGGCTTTTGTCCTACATTCCCATAAATCATATGAATAGTTTTAAAATCAACATTGTTACACAGCCCCAACGTAGAGGGTCAATCATAGGGTATGTTATTATAAGCGGGGGGGTAGTCTGATGGGTAGAGTGTTGGCCGCTCATGCTAGAGGTTGCGGGTTCAATCCCCAGCTCGACCTGATGCCTCTCATAAAAACAACACTCAGTACTGGTTCTACCCAGGAAGTGGACTCAAGAGTGGTTTCATATAAGCTCTGAGCTTTCATCGCAATCGAGCTAAAACAAATTAGTATAAACTTTAATCATAGGGTACCTCATTTTTAATTGGTGCACATTTGACAATGTATGTACAAACTTGTATTTGCTTAAAACTAAATAAGCTAAAATATTGATATCAATAGTATTGTAATTTTTTGTACCTTTTATTGTAATATTTATTTTGTTTGTGTTATAATACTTTCCGTCTGTGTTATTAATGGCTTACGGAACATGTTAACCTTGACTCTGACAATCGGAATGAATGAACCATTATACACAATGATTGTATAGTACTGGTATATTTATTTTATCCTCTTTCAGTTTTAATAGATCTTTTGTTGTGATGATGAGAATTGTACAGGGGCTTTGGCTTAGATATTTTATTACTCAATGGCACATAGTTCTTGTTTTGAGAGTAGGTCTCGTTACTGGTTACACAAATAATTGGATTGACAATGTTCTTCTCCTACATTACATTCAACATGGCATAGATACCTGGTCTTCCACTACATTACATTCACCATGGCATAGATACCTGGTCTTCTTCTACATTACATTCACCATGGCATAGATACCTGGTCTTCCACTACATTACATTCACCATGGCATAGATACCTGGTATTCCACTACATTACATTCACCATGGCATATATACCTGGTCTTCCACTACATTACATTCACCATGGCATAGATACCTGGTCTTCTTCTACATTACATTCACCATGGCATAGATACCTGGTCTTCCACTACATTACATTCACCATGGCATAGATACCTGGTATTCCACTACATTACATTCACCATGGCATATATACCTGGTCTTCCACTACATTACATTCACCATGGCATATATACCTGGTCTTCCACTACATTACATTCACCATGGCATAGATACCTGGTCTTCCACTAAATTACATTCACCATGGCATAGAGACCTGGTCTTCTCCTACATTACATTCACCATGGCATAGATACCTGGTCTTCTCCTACATTACATTCACCATGGCATAGATACCTGGTCTTCCACTACATTACATTCAACATGGCATAGAGACCTGGTCTTCTCCTACATGACATTCACCATGGCATATATACCTGGTCTTCTCCTACATACATTCACCATGGCATAGATACCTGGTCTTCTCCTACATACATTCACCATGGCATAGATACCTGGTCTTCTCCTACATACATTCACCATGGCATAGATACCTGGTCTTCTCCTACATTACATTCACCATGGCATAGATACCTGGTCTTCCACTACATTACATTCACCATGGCATAGATACCTGGTCTTCTCCTACATTACATTCACCATGGCATAGATACCTGGTTTTCTCCTACATTACATTCACCTTGGCATAGATACCTGGTCTTCCACTACATTACATTCACCATGGTATAGATACCTTGTCTTCCACATTACATTCACCATGGCATAGATACCTGGTCTTCTCCTACATTACATTCACCATGGCATAGATACCTGGTCTTCCACTAATCTTTTGTTTCAGTATTTCTGCAAACTTTTAAAAAAATCTATTTCAAGGCTTACGAAAGTTTTCTTTTAAATAATGTAAGTGAAACACTAAATAAATTTCCCGACATTTTTCGTAACTTTAAATTTTACACAAAGGAGTTTGTTAGTGAAACAGGCCCCAGCTCCTTAAAAATCAAACACTTTAATTTTTCTAAGAATAAAAAGAAAATTACTTTGGGAAAATATATAATTTTGTTTTTTATTCCACACATAATTTTGAAATGAGAATATTCATTATTGAGTTTTGAGTGTTAAAGCAACACATCCACGTTTGAAGTTTTAAATTTTTTTTTTTAATTGAGTTATTAGCACATTTCCCATACAAACATATTATCAATTAGCTGTATATGAGCATATTAACACAATCCCGAACAAAATGATGCCCAAATTGTAATGCGTGACTAACACTTTATAAAACAAGCGTGTAACTCACCCGAGTCAAAAAAAATTGTCAAAATGACTTTCAAGGCAGGTAAAGTACATTACGCACTAAAACGTGAAGTTTTTAACACGCTTTATAATTTGGACATCTTTTTTTTTATAATTCTAAAGCGTTCTGGATAGTGTTTGTTAGCACATATACAGCTCACTGACCACATATTTATGTATGGGAAATGTGCTCACAACTCAATTGAAAAACTTTTTAAAAAAGTTTAAACGTGGATGTGTTGCTTTAATGTTAGAACATGTGCTAAGTTTCTGATGAAGCTAAATCAGAGTTATGTTGAGTAAAATATTTTGCGTGGGCATAATTTTTTTTTAAAGAAAACTGGAAGTTTGAATCTCAGGGTTTATACCAAGTTTCAATACCGTTATATGGTAATCAACCTTCAGCAACCCAGTTGCATATACACATACATATATGATTAGAATAAAGAATTGCCATCTTCTACAAATGATATGACTGGGAAATTTGCTAACATGAAGTATTTGTACAAAACTTGGCGCTTGAGCCCACAATCTTAGCCTCAGTGTGGGCGGTAAGTGACCTTGAGACACCTAAGATCAACAAAGCAAGTTGTAACTTATAATTTTACGATCCTTTTAAATTATCACAACTTGTAATAAATCATAAGAAGTATCGTAAACCTAATGACTTCAGTAACCAGTAACTAGTTTTTTATGTTATTTTTTTATTGTCAGTAGCATAAAATAATTAAAATGTACCTTAAAGTGGCTGTTATTTGTATTATGCAATATTTGTGTAAACCTCTTGAAAAAAATGTTGATTTGTTTATTATTTATTAAGTGTTGTTTGTAAACATTATGATCATGACTTATATTGTGTTGATATCATGATTTGTAATAAAAATGAAGGATTAATATTTATGAGGGAGAAGATCTATTTGTCTACAAAAGTTAGTATTCATAAATTCAGTATTCATGAAGAGTCTGAGATATTGAGTAGGTGTAAAAAAATTACTTTACTCTGATTTTATCCTTATTTTATATAGAGATAATTGGAATTGAATTAGAATTGGACAATTTGAATTATAGACAGCAATAATAATACTTTTAATTAAATCTATTGTGTCTTAAATCTTCAAATTATAAAAATTTACATCTAATATAATTATCTAACAACATGAAAATAGAAAACTTTTGAAACAGCTCAAGATGTGAAAGTCTGATTTTGGTCGAACACTAATCACACAGAAGATTGAGGTGTGTCAAAATATTGATTGCTGATTGGTTGATACTGTTTAATAATGTTGTGTCAAGTGTAAGATCCTCTGTATGTAAGGTAATATGTGCCTATGTCATTGAAGACTTCTTCCAATTACTGAATGACAATTAGAACCAGTTGTTAAGGTTTTTTCTAGAAACACCACAAATATTCATATGCAAATCCAGTATTCTAGCAAACACATAGCAAAAATTAATGCACCAGTCATTTTTACCCGGGCTCCCACTCCCAAGGACAGGGCATAGTAGGAGACAGTGGGGTTAAATTGCCATGCTCTTATTGCATAGAAATCCCCACAGTGCAGCGAAAGTGAGGGAGTTTTAGGTTGCACGAAAATACCGGTAGCTCTGATTAAAGTGGTACTTCTTGTCATGAACTTATCTGATCATAAAAATATTATTACTGGCCAAGTTATCTCCCTTTAAATTGTCCTTTTGCTTTATTTGATCTTTTGTATGTAGTAGCACTTTCATTTTTCAATGGATTGTAACAAAACTTACACAGAAGTGATATCACCATAAAGAATGTAGGGCAAATTTAGCCCCTTGCCTAAAAGCCCCTTTGTCAAAAAATGTACATAATTATGGATAAAAGCCCTTTGATGAATTTGACAAGGTGGACAAAAGAGGTCCCTTGGGAGCAAAAGGCTTTTACCAGTAAAGTTTCCCTTCAGTTCAGGGACTTTACCTGGACTCTTCCGAGAGAAAAGTTAAATTGCCCCCGCTATGTATTGACCCTCTGAGGGCAGGGGTAACAGTTGACTGGTGCATTATTATGTCATAAAATACTTCAAAAGAAAATTTCGATTTCTTTTTGTTTGTCATATAATCTGCAAAATATGACACGATAATGATTTAATTTTTGTGTGTGTGCCAAATTGTGATATAAATCAATGTCGTTATTATGAACATTATAATTTTCTTAGCGATATTCAATATCATAGCACATCGTTAATCGTAAATTCATCCGGGTATATGGATTTTTGAACCTGATATGGACTTTTTGGTAGCAATAACCAGGTATTGATTCTACCTTAATCCATTTATAATGTGATCCTAAACAAATAGGTATATCCCTGGTACAACAAAGCTTGACATCTAGATTTAGTTTACATTAGAATAAATTACAGTTTGATCACATAGCAGGATTGTTCAGCATTACGACAGGTCAGACAGCTTCGCCGAGGATTATAGTTACGTGGTCGATAGAAGATTATTATATATATATGCCACCTATGATGTCGTAATAAAATTGTAACAACATGATGTTTTGATATTTTCGACTGATTACATGTATTGACTTTATGTTTTGCGACAGTTTAGTTAAAACTAATTTATTTTAGCTTTATTTCAAAGAAAGCTAAGAGCTTATGCTGAAGTCCACATCCTGGGTAGAACCAGTACTGGATAGGGTTGGGAATCGGAGCTGAAATTTATAATTGATTATTTGAGATATTTCAGATGATTGATTGATGATTAAAATAATGATTGATTTATAATTGGGTTTTCTATATTAAATAATAACAAGTTTGATTAGCTGCCTGACTTAATTGTCGTCCAATTAGCATTCAATTTATTTAGAAGGAAGAATGACAACTCTTACATAATAATTAGTACAATTCATTGACAAACAAAAATCAATCGTCAATCATGCTGGTGGGTTTTGGTTACAATTTTGCGATTAATTGGAACAACACTAAGTACTGAGTGTTCTTGCTATTTTTAGAGGCACTAGATTGAATGGGGACCAAACCCGCAACCTTTGCCAACCTTTAATAATTACACATATGTTGGGTTACAGATTTTCACCCAAAATTATTTGATAAAAATAAAAATCAGAAAAAATCTGTAAAACGGGAGAAATAGTTTATAATGGCTGAAACATAGAACATTTGGCTGAAACATTTGGTTATTTTCTAAATTTGAGATACTCGTATTAATCCTCATATTAATCCTCATTACCCATGTCAGATAATGTTTTCACCCGTATAATATTTTCATCCCCCAATAATATTTTCACCCCGGTCCCCAAATTATATTTTTTAAAAAATGAACACAACTACTTATTATGATAAAGAAAGCATAAAACTTGCATTTATGATGAAGCAAACTTAAAAGAAAAAAAACAACAGAGGGGGATGAAAATATTATAGCTATTATATTTTCACCCGGGTGAAAATATTATGGCCATTATATTTTCACTCCACTCCCACTCATCTCATTTATCCCAACTTCAGTTTTAAATGATTACATTCAATAGTGTGACTTAATATGCTTAATCAGACAAAAGAATATGTTTGCTTTATTTAAATAATTTCTCTGATGAGGAAAGAGGGGCGAATGAAAATAATATAACCAATATATTTTCACCCACCACCCCCAAATATTTTTTTAAAAAATGAACACTTCTTATTATGATAAAGAAAGCATAACAGTTGTATTTATAATGAAACAAACTTAAAAGAAACAAATAACAGGGGATTGGGGGTGAGCGAAAATATTATAGCCATTATATTTTAACCCCCCCCCCCCCCCCCCCCCACACACACACACACACCACACACACACACCCTCATCTCATCTATCCCAACTTCAAGTTTTTATTTCAATTTTAATTGGTTACCTTCAATAGTATGACTTAATATGCTTAATCAGACAAAAGAATATGTTTTGCTTTATTTAAATATTTTCTCTGATGAGGAAAGAAGTGCGGGTGAAAATATAATATTAAGCTATAATGACTATTATATTCCCCACCCCAATCCCCTCTCATCTATCTAAACTTCAGGTTGTTCTTTTTAATTGATTAATTGGGGTGGATAGTGGGGGGGGGGGGGAATATAATGGCTATGATATTTTCACTCACCTCATTTTTTCTTAAAAGAAACATTAGATGAGCATCTGAAGTAGATAATTTGTGCTTGTTGGAGAATAGATTGTCGGTACAATGAATTTCTGGTGTACAACTTTTGTTTGGTCATGGAAATCTACAGTTTCTATTACTTTTTACCTCATTTTATATCAATGTCAGAAAGACTAAATATAAATATGTTTTTGTTCACAAATGAAAAAATTAGATATAGTGGATTTGATTTGGTAAATGAATAAATAAACATATTCTGGCCTAACCGTTCTTTTTTTTAAAACTTTTATATTGATTGTGAAACAAGTTCTTACAAATTAGGCAAATCATGCTTTAAGTGTTCCTGGGTAGAACCAATACTAAGCATGTTCTTAAAAATGTGTTGCTTAAGGACAAGACATATTAGTCATGAATATTTATTAAAGAACTGAGCACTTTGATTATATTAGTGAAGATTTTTCAAAAAAAAAATTGTGTTATCTCCGACATTTAAAATTGCTGATATATATAGATATAAAATATCTCGATAAATTGTACATTTAGAAATGTTCATTTTACAAAAAAATTTACAAGTTTCTATTTTTGCTGATTGTATAAATACAGTCTTACCTGTCTTGAGCAGCCACTCAAGGGAAAGAACAACTTGATCATTTAAGGCAGGTGGCTGCTAAATACAGTTTGATTTAAAATAAAATGATAAAAATGATAAATAGAAAATGTGGCTATTTAAGACTAGTGGGTAATAAAGGTGGCCACTAGCACAGGTTTAACTGTATAAATATATAACCCCAACACAAACCGTACTGCAGTGGTGGCCATGGGGTAGAGTGTCCACCTAGTATGTGGAAGGTTGTGGGTTCAATTCTTGACAGGGTCATACCAAAGATTTAAAAAATGGTACTAGAAGCTTCTTTGCTTGGCGATCAGCATTTAGAGGATAGTTCTAGGTCTGCTCATTATGGTGTCAATATAATGTGACTGGTGTTGGGGGGGCGGAGGTGGGGGTGGGGGAGGTGCGACATGATACTCCAGTGTGGCACTGCTCAGAATACTGTCATAAATAGACACCATTGCGATATAACTGAAAAAGTGTTGAAAGTGATGCTAAACACTATACAACAACAACATGAAACACAAAACAAAACGTTTTGTTATATGCATGATTTTTATTTCTACAAATACTGAAAGTTTTATTGATTGCAGTTTTAATTGTCAAATAGTTCACTGAACTTAGTCCAGATGAAGATTTGTTGACATAGGGAATGTAAACATGACTCCTGGAGTTATTGACTTGTTTGAATCTAAATGGATACAACTCTTCAGAAGTTTACAAACTTGTTCATTTCACCGCCTTTCCAATTGTATGTAACAACTCGTGATCAGAAACAGGTTTGTTAAAAAAAAAAGAAAATCCTTATACTTCTACGATCCACTTAAAAATATCCACCATGCAAGCTTTGACGATAAAAAGTCAATTAGAGGCTAGGACAAACAATTGACGCCAGGTAAAGAGTCCTTGGTCTTGACTGCTACTTACATACCACAAGACATTAATGGACCACTTGTTCGTTTTTAACTGGCTAAACAGACATTTTAACTCAATTAATTAAGCCTGCTGTGAACGTCTGTGATTGCTCTGTAAACAATGTAGATCAGCCAGCTAGAGGTCACTTTCAACAATTATTTAGTTATATTGCGATAGTATTATGACCGCTGCTACTCTGGAGTATCTTGCTGCAAACACACTGTATGATACCCCACCCAGTCACATTATACTGACACAGTAGAACTATCCTGTAACTGCTGAGTTTCAAGCGAGGAAGCTTTTAGTATATTTTTTCAAGTCTTTGGTATGACCCGGCATGAGATTCAACCCACGACCTTCCACATATGAGGCGGACACTCTACCCCTAAACCACCACAATCTAGTCAGTCTGACTTGACTGCTTCCCAGACAATCAAAACAGTTTATTCAAAGTATAAGTTTTCTAATAACTGATATTTACATAGATTCTGTTTGTTTCAGCATACACAGGGGAGGAGAGCTACTACCTGACCCCTCGTTACCAACCCTCAGTCCCGCGGGCTTTAGAAGAAGGGGCATTCCTAACTGTGAAGGCTCCCAGGAATTTGTAAGTCTTAATAATATATATCTTTGATTGATATATTATACATATCTTCCACTGAAATCATATCTTCCGTTGATATCATATCTTCCACTGATATCTGGTCAGAAAATAGACACATATTTTTAGCTTACCTTAGCAGCAGGTTTTATGTTTAAATAAAGGGGCCATTGGTGTCACATTGTTACATGGAGATGCTATGGAAACACAACATTTTTCTCATATATAAGTTCTTCATAGGCTTAATCTATTCAATATTTGAAAAGATATAACAGGTAAAACAAGGTGAGCTTCTTAAGCCCACTTGGGCTTCTTGTAATACATATATTACCAATTTACCATATAAACATACCCAAACAAACATCATGCATGATAACATTTAATGGACTGAACTAAAGGTTATACTATTATACTATTTACAAACAATATAGACCCATATACAATTGATTTGTAGAATGTTCATAAACTCAGCAAGGTGCGTTCATTATATATAAATAACCTTGCTCCAGCTTCATCAACATATTTAAATATATTTATATTAAATACTTAAAAACTTATATCTAAGAAAAGCAGCCAGGTGATCTTGATTTAGACTGGTTCCTTATATAGTTTTGGTTTAAATTTAAATAAAAGAAAAGCATCCATGTGATCATGGTTTTAGACTGGCTTCAGAAAAACTACATTTAGTTTGACATTGATTTAAGAAAAATAAAGTAACCAGTCAAAAATAAAAAAAATAAAAAATTTATGTATTAAAGTATAACTTAAGAAAATGTTGGTAGAACAGACACCTTATGCCATACTAAGTCCATGACTGTTATCAACTGTAAATTTTGAATGAACATGAGGGAAATGTCTTATACTTATATGATGGATATTCAGAGCTCAAGATTTAAATTGGTTCTACATGTTGTAAGCTGCTTAAATTAAAATTTTAAGGCTCCTTTTTTGTTTGAACAAATTCTCCGATACTTAGTTTATACTAATTTGTTTTACCAAGATTACAAATGGAACATATTCTCAGTGTTGTTTTTGATAGAAACGGTCCTCTGTGGCCGAGTGATCTAAAGCGCCATCTCAAGATCACATACCTCTCATCACTAAGGCTGTAAGTTCAAGTCCTGCTCGCTCTAAAATCTTTATGTGAGAATGTTTGCCAGTTACTTGTGGAAGAACAGCGGTTCTACTCAGATTCATTCTCAGTTCTTCCTCCACCAGTAAAACTGGATATTTATATATATGCGAGGGGTTATCCAGAAGTTCGTGGACAAATCTCATAATATTATAAACATGAAATGTCTCATTTATTTGGAGTTTTACATGTATTATATTTAATCTAAATGCAAAGTATGAAGAAAATCTATATTCAAATAAAACAGTAACATGTATTTCAAACATGTCATGTACGCCTATCTGCCGCAGGCCTGATTTACGTTACGTCGTTGCGACGTCAATTTAGTTTACAAGTAATTTTCCTATTCTTACTCGTCGCTCCACTCATATTCTTTTAGCCATTGGGGAACCATGGGAGCACTCGAATGCATGTTATTTATTCTTTATCATCATGTGCACTGTATTGTAATGTATACATAGTTTGCAGCATAGTTCATGAATTGTATTATAGCAATCCTTATTGAGGCACTTTTTACCATGTTGACGTGACTTTGCATGATTTTGACAAAGGTCGCCACACTTGTTATCATCATTTATTGTTTCTCATTCCTCAATGTATCGTTTGTGTCATTTGTAGACTACAAAATGCACTACAAATAACTTTCTTGGAGTTTTCTGTCCATATCTATCGTCTGAATTAGTGTTTGTCTAATATTGACACAAACTCTATTGCTACTCGTTGTTTCACCTTTTCATCAGATGCACTATTTGCATTTGAATGAGTCTACCTTTTCAATATAAGTTTATTTAAAGTCTTAACACCTGTGCGCAATGCTGAAATGACACATGCAGACATTGATGACGTGTCTTCAATAATATATTATACACCGTGGGTTTTGCAGGGAAATGATTGTTATTTTTCACATATTTAACTGTCGTATTGTTCAACATTTTGAGCTGCGGCACTAATCATATATGTTTGTTGCTATGAATACCATAACATTATTACTGACATACGAAATATACTAAAACACCGTACATCGATGACAAATACACCAGTACCTAAGTTGTGAAAAATATAGCTATGTACTTGCATAAATATGGATTTTATTAAATGTGTCCATGAACTTCTGGATAACCCCTCGTATAACCTGAAATGTGTTGGAAATGGCGTAAAAGCCTATTCAAAAAGAGTTTTTTGAGAGACCATCATGTCAAGTCTGGGATTTTGTCTACAAATTCCGGCAAATGAGAGACCAACTCCTTATCCAGTATAATACTGCCATGCTCAAATACAAGTTAACCAGTTTTGATGATGCATGTGTCCTTTTTCTTCTTTGTTATGTTTTCATCATATTTTACTATTACTTTGTCAGAATTCCAGAGTATATGAATGCAGAGACATCAACATGGCTATATGGAGCTGCTGGTCGACGTAGATCTGCCCCGCTAGTCACGTTCAAATCTGAACCTTACTTCCATATAAAGGATGTCCGAGGGATACCCTTACCGCCGCTACAGAGTACATCGGGGTTGGGAAGTGATCTCGAGTCAGCAACATTATTTACAGGTTAGACAGACAGACAGACAGACAGACAGACAGGCAGGCAGGCAGGCAGGCAGGCAGGCAGGCAGGCAGGCAGGCAGGCAGGCAGGCAGGCAGGCAGGCAGGCAGGCAGGCAGGCAGGCCAGGCCAGGCCAGGCCAGGCCAGACAGACACACAGACACACACCCTGATCCTGGGTCAGATGCTCTACCACTAGACCACATTCTCCACATGTATTTTCTGTCTCAGAAAAACTGTTTCTATCAGAAAATATATCTGGAGCTTAAAATGAACCTTCATAGAACCTTCATAGAAACAATAGTAAAATTTCTAAACATGTTCAATGAAGGAATTTTATTATATCAATATTGACATTGGATTAAATGAAATGCTATTTGATATGAACAATCTGTGAAAAATGGCTGCCAGTTAAAATTCAAAGGTCGAATGTGTTCGTTGCTTTGTATCTTATATTTATTGTGTCCTGGTAGAGCCATCGCGGCATATTTATTAAAGGATGAAAATTCGAAACAACAATGGTGAAAAGTTGAAACTACGATGGGGAAAAGTGGTGAAAAGTTGAAACTACGATGGTGAAATGTGGTGAAAAGTTGAAACTATGATTTCACCATCGTAGTTACGAATTTTCACTACCGTAGTTTCATTGTTTCAACTTAACTTAAAATAATGAATATGCCACGAAGACCCCAACAGGACACTGGTGCCGCATTGGGGCCATCACAGCATATTTATTTAATTAATTCGGCTTCTTAATTTAATAAATATGCCGCAATGGTCCCAATAAGACACCATAAATATTCCATTATATTTGTAAAACCACAAGGGTACTTATTAGAACTGTTACAGTATGTTGAATACCTGGCCGCTTATTGACAAAACATGTCAACTATTAACACTCAAATTTTACAACTGTTTCATTAGAATACTCATTAATAATGTTTGCATTTGAAATGTTTTAAGGCCAGACTATTTTATATGTTGGTTTTTGGAATCCACCATCCCTAGTTGTTCTGTTTGTGATACATTTCTTTTTATCCCATTTTTTTTATTTTTAATGAATAAGTAAAATAAACTGTTTATTTTCTAGAGGTATCCAAAATTGTACACCACAGAATCATTGAGAATTGATAACTTAAAAATTAGAAAATGACCAGGTGTCTGTTTCACCATGATATTTAAGTAATTTCTTAAATACTACTCTGTAGTACGAACCCAGATCTCCCAAATGGGTCCATTAAATAGCAATTTGGAAAATCCACATTTGAGCACATTGATTAGTCAGTTCCTTCAACTGAAAGTTTAACTGATGTCACAGTTTAGTAAGCATTCAATTGTTATTGTGGGACAGGCATAGAATTTCCTGCTTTTTCATTGGTGGTTAACAGACCTGATTTGAACCTGAGTGGAACTGCCATCCTTAATATGCACCCATGACCTCAGCAGTGAGAGGTAAAGATGGTGCCTCATCTATAGATTACTCAGCCATCAAAGAGACCACAGAAAAAATTTGAATTTCACATTCTAAATTAAACAGATCTGCGGTTATTTGCACATACGTAATGTAAACGGTGCATGATACTTGTGGCATTCAGATGATTACAAGAGAATACAGAATGTGGATTCATGACTCTTACTTAATGACATTTCACTGTACTTAAACCACACTAAACCGTTCTAGATTACATTTTCTTGCATACCTTCAGAACGGAGAGTCCATTGTAAAGACAGAATAATGACTGGTTGCCAACAAGGGAATAAGTGTTTAAACCTATCTATAAAACATTGATCCACGGCTCTCTATTGTTGTTCCACTCGTCCTTTAAGATCCCGCCCGCTTTATTTATACGACAACTTCGTACATTGTATATTGATAACCTGCTCTTAGATGTGAGACCATTATCGTGAATGTGTTCATGTTTCTTTTCTCCTTTGTGGAGTTTTTTCAGTTGTTTACTGGGATGGGGGTCGCTTTTTTTTTTTCAACAGTATTTCAGTTATATCATGGCAGTCAGCACACTTAATCATCATTCCTGCAGTCTGCTAAGTGGTTAACCCGTACTAGATATACCTTATCTCTGCAAGTCACTGATTACTTCCCCACATACCAAGAGGTGGGAGACTCATGACCGTAGTACAAAGTTCACAGAGACTGTAGCCAGACAGAGATTCACATTCATAAAATGTTGATATCTCCTATATATAGAGTTTCAAACCTGTATTAACACTAATCTGTATTAAACAATCACACAACTTAAATACTACAATCCCTGCTTTAAGCTGTTCCATGTTTTTCTCTGTGCTTCATGATTTGAGTATAAATTACTTGACTTAAGCAACCAACTTTAGAGGCAAATATTGCTCTTCCTTGCATAGCTTCTAAAGGTGTTTATTTTGATAAATTTCATTTTGTTGCTATTATCTTAAGAAAAAACTTCACACCTATGTTGCTCTAACTGAAAGGGTCAGTCATGGCCAATTAATTGAAGGTACTGTCACAAAATCCTTCAACCTTTCACCACTGAGGTCATCGATATCAATTTGGTCCTAAAATGTTGACCAGTTAATGAAAAGGACAGTAAAGATAAGATAAGGGACTTTATTTATAGAGGGTGACACATTAAGTTTAAAACTAATCTTTGATGACGCTTTCAAATGGTCATTTTAAAATCCTGGAATACTGTTGATCCAAAGCACTGGACCTCTCATGGAGGTCATAGGTTCTAACATGGGTGGAGTGCATGGTCCAGTGGTAGAGCATCAGACCAGGATCGGAGGGTTGTGAGTTAGATTCTCTGCCACAGTTGTGTGTTATGGCCTTGAGCAGGACACTTTACATTGTGTACTAATTCTACCCAGGAAAACATTGAGTGTGATTTGTCCAATGTAAGAATGTGATTCAGAGTCTATGTAAAATAAATAAGATTAAAAAATTTCATCTCTCCAATCATCATTGATGTCACCACAACTGCTGGTTCCCATTACTCACATCACTTAACTGCTGGTTCCCATCCCTCATTGACAAACTACTACTGCTGGTTCCCACCACTCATTGACATACTACTGCTTCTGGTTCCCACCACTCATTGACATACTACTACTGCTGGTTCCCATCACTCATTGACAACACTACAACTGCTGGTTCTACTCATGGTTCTATTGTTCTTTGCAAACATATACTCAGAGACAAGTATTTACTTTTGTAGTTATGTTTTCTCATGTTACACATCTGTTTATACAACTTGAAGCCATTTCAAATCATTGATAATTGTAGAAATTTCAGAAAAATTGAGATTTCTTTGAATGACTTGAACCATTATAGAGAAATTAATAAAAATTCCTCGAGATTATTTGTCAAGTCATTTTCATAGAATAGGTAAAGTAAACTTCATGAATGATGTTATATTGATGGGCCTCCGTTTTTACAAATTAAATTGTAAGTTTATTTATTGAATGTGTTATGTGGGGATTGAGTGCATAATGTGATTGAATTTGTCTTTAAATATAGCCAACATTTGATATCTTGATTCATTGAGGATGTCACAAAATTCTAAATCACTTATTGATTTATTGCGAACACTTCATTGCGGGTTGTAGGGTATATCAACCGATTCAATAATACGGTATCTCAGATATTCCTTAATCTTATACACCTGGTTGTGTAATGTCGCCCTGAATCACAGCCGCCCATCAATCATACCGTAAAAATCGTAATAAACGCCCGAGTGTCGAGTAGAATCGTGATCAAATCAAAAGTTTTTGGTGGGCGATCGTAAATGGCAATTCATTTGGAAGACTTTTATTGTTTTCCCAATATCTTAAGAATTGGACAGTATGTCACAATATTTTACTTGTAAGACCAGTATTGCTCTTTATTGCTACCCATAATGTTTTGTACAGTTGTAAATATTGAGCTTTTTAAAATTTAAAATGTTCTTTTTTAATTCATAATGCCAATTTGAACATTTTTGTTAGTGGTGGGGACTCTATTACTAAAATCAAGGATTTATATATTTTTGGCTGAATTATGACCCTCAAATTGAAAATTTTAACACTTCTTCCCCTAAATTTCTCTACTGATTTGGCAAAACTTATTAGGGAATATAGGCATGAAGTCCAGTTGCTCTTATATCCACCATATTTTGGTCTATCAACTTATGGCAGAATTATGACCCTTTAATTAATGTTAATTATGAATCAACTTTTCAGCACTACTCATAAACTTCTCAACTGATTGTGGTCAAACTTGCTTGCAAATACCATTACAAAGTTAATGTGTGCATATTACCGTCCATGTAGATGTACTACTGTCATAATCAAAACTCATTAGTGAATAGTCCGAAGAAATTGCTACAAATAAGGTTACAGGCACAGCGGTGGCATAAACAATGTGCCAATAGATATATTTCTAGTTACTTTTATTTAAAAAAAAAAGAAAATTTATATAGTCACAAAATAAATCTCATTCACAGATCACTTTTGGGCATTTGTCACTTGCTGGTGACATTTTTTGTTTTAATACAAAGTTTTAGACAGTAGTATTTAATTACTTTGAGACTGATATATCCCTATTGTTATAACTTATAAGATCATTCATAAACATAAACAACATTCATTTCAACATTGCGGTGTGTCCCTTTAATGCAGGCTCAATGGTTCCATTGTAGATTTACGATTGAAACATAACTCTTGACCTGGATTTATGCGATGTGGAGACCGTTTAACATCGCAAAATTAATTATTGATTATTTTTGTGTAAACTTATGATTTATAATTTTAATGATTTATAGTCGTTTAATAATTTCTGTGGGTGGTACAAGTTTAACAATATCTTGACACACAAATTTGTTTTTAAAGGTACATACATCAAATTAAAAATTGGTTATACTTATAGTTAAACAACAATCAATCTTTACACCTGAACTTTTATTAATCATACAGAGTTTATGGCCATCTTATATAATGGAGGGTTTTGCATGAGTCTTCATTTAGTATTAAATTTATTAAATGAGTTCGCAAAAAAATATATATAATGAATGAAAAATGGTGTTTTACGTTACGTCGACATATGTATTATGAAAGACTGCTGAGCATATAATCATTTTTGCCAATGTGTTTAATAAATTAAATTTTAAATGACCATGAATGTTTTTTTTAATCACATATTATTCAGAAAAACGGTACATATATACACGGACTTTAATGTAGAATAATAACTTGTATCTCTCTACTAAATGTTGATGAAATAGCATATGAAGAATTAATAATTTGGCAAAAATTAAAATCAATCGTTCAAATTTCACAGGCAACTAATTTCTTTTACATAAGATGTAAGGTGTATGTAACTTTAGATGTTTTATAATGTTTTAAACATGCAAAATGATCTTGAATTTAAAATATTACAGTTTGAAGTAAAATTTTAAGTTTCCTTGATTTTCAGTTGCAGTATACAAATTTTGTAATCATAAGTACTTCAACAATGTTAAACACAATTGGCTCACAATATTCTCATTCTGTAAAGAATTCCATTGTCCAAAAAAAGAATTTTAATTTGTATTTCAGAGATGAAATGAAATTTTTGAAAATGTGATTTCGTGAGATTTTGCGTGAATACGCAAGCGTTCATAACTAACATCTCAATCATTTTCTTTTCCTTCTCTATATATAAGTCCTTGATATATACCATTCATTTTTCAGATACTCTCTATAAGAAATGGAAAAACATTGGTTTTCAAAGATTCTATAAGTATATTTGTGAATTATATGTATTTATTAGTTTCCGTCAGTCATTGTTTGTCATAACGTCTCAAAGTAACATAATTAACACTGACTTATTGCCATCCATTAAAATTTTTTGAAAATCATTAAGCAACTCAGCATTTTATGTATGAGAGTGGAGTTATACAGACAACATCAAGTGATAAATCAGCAGTGATATAACACTAGGTTAGTATCAAAAATATGTCATGGGTTTATTACACTCCTTATACTCCAGTCATGTAGTGATGTAACACTAGGTTAATATCAAAAATATGTCATGGGTTTATGACACTCCTTATACTCCAGTCATGTAGTGATGTAACACTAGGTTAATATCAAAAATATGTCATGGGTTTATGACACTCCTTATACTCCAGTCATGTAGTGATGTAACACTAGGTTAATATCAAAAATATGTCATGGGTTTATTACACTCCTTATACTCCAGTCATGTAGTGATGTAACACTAGGTTAATATCAAAAATATGTCATGGGTTTATTACACTCCTTATACTCCAGTCATGTAGTGATGTAACACTAGGTTAATATCAAAAATATGTCATGGGTTTATGACACTCCTAATACTCCAGTCATGTAGTGATGTAACACTAGGTTAATATCAAAAATATGTCATGGGTTTATTACCCTCCTTATACTCCAGTCATGTAGTGATGTAACACTAGGTTAATATCAAAAATATGTCATGGGTTTATTACCCTCCTTATACTCCAGTCATGTAGTGATGTAACACTAGGTTAATATCAAAAATATGTCATGGGTTTATTACCCTCCTTATACGCCAGTCATGTAGTGATGTAACACTAGGTTAATATCAAAAATATGTCATGGGTTTATTACCCTCCTTATACTCCAGTAATGAAGTGATGTAACACTAGGTTAATATCAAAAATATGTCATGGGTTCATTACCCTCCTTATACTCCAGTCATGTAGTGATGTAACACTAGGTTAATATCAAAAATATGTCATGGGTTTATAACCATCCTTATACTCCAGTCATGAAGTTATGTAACACTAGGTTAATATCAAACATATGTCATGGGTTTATTACCCTCCTTATAATCCAGTCATGTAGTGATGTAACACTAGGTTAATATCAAACATATGTCATGGGTTTATTACCCTCCTTATACTCCATTCATGTAGTCATGTAACACTAGGTTAATATAAAAAATATGTCATGAGTTTATTACACTCCTAATACTCCAGTCATGTAGTGATGTAACACTAGGTTAATATCAAAAATATGTCATGGGTTTATTACCCTCCTTATACTCCAGTCATGTAGTGATGTAACACTAGGTTAATATCAAAAATATGTCATGGGTTTATTACCCTCCTTATACTCCAGTCATGTAGTGATGTAACACTAGGTTAATATCAAAAATATGTCATGGGTTTATTACCCTCCTTATACTCCAGTCATGTAGTGATGTAACATTAGGTTAATATCAAAAATATGTCATGGGTTTATAACACTCCTTATACTCCAGTCATGTAGTCATGTAACACTTGGTTAATATCAAAAATATGTCATAGGTTTATTACACTCCTTATACTCCAGTCATGTAGTGATGTAACACTAGATTAATATCAAAAATATGTCATGGGTTTATTACCCTCCTTATACTCCAGTCATGTAGTGATGTAACACTAGGTTAATATCAAAAATATGTCATGGGTTTATTACACTCCTAATACTCCTGTCATGTAGTGATGTAACACTAGGTTAATATCAAAAATATGTCATGGGTTTATTACCCTCCTTATACTCCAGTCATGTAGTGATGTAACACTAGGTTAATATAAAAAATATGTCATGGGTTTATTACCCTCCTTATACTCCAGTCATGTAGTGATGTAACACTAGGTTAATATCAAAAATATGTCATGGGTTTATTACCCTCCTTGTACTCCAGTCATGTAGTGATGTAACACTAGGTTAATATCAAAAATATGTCATGGGTTTATTACCCTCCTTGTACTCCAGTCATGTACTGATGTAACACTAGGTTAATATCAAAAATATGTCATGGGTTTATTACCCTCCTTGTACTCCAGTCATGTAGTGATGTAACACTAGGTTAATATCAAAAATATGTCATGGGTTTATTACCCTCCTTGTACTCCAGTCATGTAGTGATGTAACACTAGGTTAATATCAAAAATATGTCATGGGTTTATTACCCTCCTTGTACTCCAGTCATGTAGTGATGTAACACTAGGTTAATATCAAAAATATGTCATGGGTTTATTACCCTCCTTATACTCCAGGCATGTAGTGATGTAACACTAGGTTAATATCAAAAATATGTCATGGGTTTATTACCCTCTTTATACTCCAGTCATGTAGTGATGTAACACTAGGTTAATATCAAAAATATGTCATGGGTTCATTACACTCCTTATACTCCAGTCATGTAGTGATGTAAAACTAGGTTAATATCAAAAATATGTCATGGGTTTATAACACTCCTTATACTCCAGTCATGTAGTCAAGTAACACTAGGTTAATATCAAAAATATGTCATGGGGTTATTACACTCCTAATACTCCAGTCATGTAGTGATGTAACACTAGGTTAATATAAAAAATTTGTCATGGGTTTATTACACTCTTAATACTCCAGTCATGTAGTGATGTAACACTAGGTTAATATCAAAAATATGTCATGGGTTTATTACACTCCTTATACTCCAGTCATGTAGTGATGTAACACTAGGTTAATATCAAAAATATGTCATGGGTTTATTACACTCCTAATACTCCAGTCATGTAGTGATGTAACACTAGGTTTATATCAAAAATATGTCGTGGGTTTATTACCCTCCTTATACTCCAGTCATGTAGTGATGTAACACTAGGTTAATATCAAAAATATGTCATGGGTTTATTACACTCCTTATACTCCAGTCATGTAGTGATGTAACACTAGGTTAATATCAAAATTATGTCATGGGTTTATTACACTCCTTATACTCCAGTCATGTAGTGATGTAACACTAGGTTAATATCAAAAATATGTCATGGGTTTATTACCCTCCTTATACTCCAGTCATGTAGTCATGTAACACTAAGTTAATATAAAAAATATGTCATGGGTTTATTACACTCCTAATACTCCAGTCATGTAGTGATGTAACACTAGGTTAATATCAAAAATATGTCATGGGTTTATTACACTCCTTATACTCCAGTCATGTAGTGATGTAACACTAGGTTAATATCAAAAATATGTCATAGGTTTATTACCCTCCTTATACTCCAGTCATGTAGTGATGTAACACAAGGTTAATATCAAAAATATGTCATGGGTTTATTACCCTCCTTATACTCCAGTCATGTAGTCATGTAACACTTGGTTAATATCAAAAATATGTCATGGGTTTATTATACTCCTTATACTCCAGTCATGTAGTGATGTAACACTAGATTAATATCAAAAATATGTCATGGGTTTATTACCCTCCTTATACTCCAGTCATGTAACACTAGGTTAATATCAAAAATATGTCATGGGTTTATTACACTCCTAATACTCCTGTCATGTAGTGATGTAACACTAGGTTAATATCAAAAATATGTCATGGGTTTATTACCCTCCTTATACTCCAGTCATGAAGTGATGTAACACTAGGTTAATATCAAAAATATGTCATGGGTTTATTACACTCCTAATACTCCAGTCATGTAGTGATGTAACACTAGGTTAATATCAAAAATATGTCATGGGTTTATTACCCTCCTTATACTCCAGTCATGTAGTGATGTAACACTAGGTTAATATCAAAAATATGTCATGGGTTTATTACCCTCCTTATACTCCAGTCATGTAGTGATGTAACACTAGGTTAATATCAAAAATATGTCATGGGTTTATTACACTCCTAATACTCCAGTCATGTAGTGATGTAACACTAGGTTAATATCAAAAATATGTCATGGGTTTATTACCCTCCTTATATTCCAGTCATGTAGTGATGTAACACTAGGTTAATATCAAAAATATGTCATGGGTTTATTACACTCCTTATACTCCAGTCATGTAGTGATGTAACACTAGGTTAATATCAAAAATATGTCATGGGTTTATTACACTCCTTATACTCCAGTCATGTAGTGATGTAACACTAGGTTAATATCAAAAATATGTCATGGGTTTATTACCCTCCTTATACTCCAGTCATGTAGTGATGTAACACTAGGTTAATATCAAAACTATGTCATGGGTTTATTACACTCCTTATACTCCAGTCATGTAGTGATGTAACACTAGGTTAATATCAAAAATATGTCATGGGTTCATTACACTCCTTATACTCCAGTCATGTAGTGATGTAACACTAGGTTAATATCAAAAATATGTCATGGGTTTATTACCCTCCTTATACTCCAGTCATGTAGTGATGTAACACTAGGTTAATATCAAAACTATGTCATGGGTTTATTACCCTCCTTATACTCCAGTCATGTAGTGATGTAACACTAGGTTAATATCAAAACTATGTCATGGGTTTATTACACTCCTTATACTCCAGTCATGTAGTGATGTAACACTAGGTTAATATCAAAAATATGTCATGGGTTTATTACCCTCCTTGTACTCCAGTCATGTAGTGATGTAACACTAGGTTAATATCAAAAATATGTCATGGGTTCATTACACTCCTTATACTCCAGTCATGTAGTGATGTTAAACTAGGTTAATATCAAAAATATGTCATGGGTTTATTACACTCCTTATACTCCAGTCATGTAGTGATGTTAAACTAGGTTAATATCAAAAATATGTCATGGGTTCATTACCCTCCTTATACTCCAGTCATGTAGTGATGTAACACTAGGTTAATATCAAAAATATGTCATGGGTTTATTACACTCCTTATACTCCAGTCATGTAGTGATGTAACACTAGGTTAATATCAAAAATATGTCATGGGTTTATTACCCTCCTTATACTCCAGTCATGTAGTGATGTAACACTAGGTTAATATAAAAAATATGTCATGGGTTCATTACACTACTTATACTCCAGTCATGTAGTGATGTAACACTAGGTTAATATCAAAAATATGTCATGGGTTCATTACACTCCTTATACTCCAGTCATCAATTAAAGTATGATGATGTAAATTCCGTAGTGGTGTATGGCTAGTTTTGAAAATATGAATGAAAATTCTTAAAAATGTGATATTTCCTTTGATTTACTTTCATTGTACCAATATAAGCTGATGAAATGTGAATATATTTCTTATAGATGACCACAAATATAGGAAATAGAAATGGTTTTATGTCCCTTTTTAAAAAAAAAGGGTCTAAATAAATGCTGAGATATTTTAAATTCATATTTTCATAGTTCAGATGATATAATTTACGTGAAAATTTGCCAAAATTGCAGCGGGTCCCTTTAAAAGACCACACCATAAGTTTTAATGGAACTTTATCTTAAATTCTTTAATTAATAATGAAATCTAATATCATACCTGAAAGAGTCTTAAAATACATATTTTCAGATTCAATTTTATTTATATGTTTAATGTTAACTATTGTGAAACTGACAAATGATGGTACGGTTTAAAAGGTGATCATGTTTGTTATTTGATCTAGGATGAATAAACGAATGGGTGAGTGAGTGAGTGAGTGTTTTTTTTAGACCTATTTACAGCTAAGATCATTTTGAGTCAGGACTGATGGGGATAAAAAATGAGAAATATAACAATAATAAACATGAAGATGATATCAGATATGAAAGTCCTAAATTCAAATCCAAATCCAAAATTTAATCCTAGGCCTAATCTTAACATGGTATTGTGAAGCCTATACAAAGATATGGGTGGGGTAACTTTATGTCACATCCTCCCAATATGAGGAATCCATGTCAGTGGGTATATTTATAAGCCGTATCCTGCAAGGCGTATTTGACCGAGAAGATTATGTTCTGACCTATTTAACATCGAGGGGTTATTTATAAACATCATAGCAAAATCTTTATAAAAAGTCATCAATGAGTAAAAAATAATACTTAAGAAATACTGATAGGATTTGTGAATAGACCAGTTGATGCTATGGCTTAGAGATGTATTTATAAATGTTAAGTATTTATAAACTTTTGAAATCTTTTCATACGAATTGATTGAATAAAACCTTAAGATGGTTATTTTATTTGTACTTTATATAGTTTTTGTGTACTTAATTTGAATTTCTCACTATATAATTACAAGGAGTATATTTGGATATCTGTCGTTCTGGTGTTTTGTATAGGCCTTATGTAAATGCTTTGTTGTACAAAGTCATGGTTATCTGTTTTTTTTGGTACCGGTATTACCATAATAATTTGAGGCTTTGGTGCAACAATGTTACATCTACATATAAAGAAATAAGAACATAGAGCAGTGTTATATTATGTCCGATGTATGAAATCCATAACCCCGTGGTGGCATGTAAAGATTTTTACAAATTATAATTCTTTGACTGGATTGAGAAGTAATTTTTGGTTAATGGTGTCTGTTGCGATCCGTCAAAGTAAATATTTGGGATTTAGGTGCTACGGATTAGGATCGGAAATAATTGGTTAAATGTGAATGATTGTCTCTTAAACCTTAGTTATAGGAGCTAAAATTTAAACTGCGATTATTGGAACATCTGTCTGTTCATTCATCGAAAGTCTGTCAACAATTTGTAGTTATGTCCATTTGTTAGTAAATTGTTGACGAGAATGGAATAAAACTTTAAAGAAATATTAATCAAGATTTGTGGAGTTATGCCCCTTGATGGACTTAAAAAAAATGCATTCACAGTAACTATTGATAGAAATGAAAAGAAACTTTAAATAATTGTTCACTATGATGCTGTAATGTGATCTGCACGTTTCCGTTACACTCTAGATTTTTAACAGAGTTATATCCCTTGCTGAACTTGACAAATTTGGGTTGAACCCTGTTTCTCCATAACTATTGATAGAAATGGATTGAAACTTCACAGAATTGTTCACTAAAATGTTCTGGTGTCAACTGCACAGGTTTCATATCTTACTATTTCAACTCTGACCCGATCAAGCCTTAATAAGCAATCTGACTTTGCACCAATTGTTTTTTTTTTTACTTTTTCACACTGTATTTTCTTTTATTTATACTTACATCACTTCTTTCAGGACCAGACTCACATCGTAATCTGAGTGCCCGTACGGACCCTTTGTCGGGAAAAAGATTGCAAAATGGTCACTCACATGCTGAACCTGTACCAAGGAAAGTCATGACAAACGGAACGTCTCACAAAACACCTGTGTCTGGAAAGAGTGTCTACAGCACAACCAACAGTTATGACTCGGGTGTCGGTGTGTCAACTAGTTACATGCCAGAAATGTCTCCTGTACATGAAGTGGACTCACAATATGGTAAAGGCAAATCATTTTGATGTTATTGATATACTTATATTATCAACTATTACTTTCGTGTCAATTATTTGACAGGTGGTATTATATGGTTATATGAATATGTTTAAAATAGACTCTTTAAGGCTATTATAAATTAATTCTTAGATTTTCATCCAGTTACAATTTTATTTTTATGCCCACCCAAAATTGCCTCCAGACTACAACTTCAAAGGTCAAGGTCACAATTTAACTTTGTTGACACTTTCAATCTGTTTGAGATTTCATGTCCTGTCTGTAACTTTGTCACCTATGGATGAATTTAACAAAAACTTGGTTCAATTTATCAGCATGACACGACAACATGTCACGTGTAAGAACCACACCATTTTCTCAAAGATCAAGGTCACACTTTGAGTTTGTTTGACAACACGTTGAGTCTGTGTGAGTCTGTAACTTTGTCATACATGGATGGATTTCAAAACCACTTGGCTCCATTGATCAACATGACATTAAGAAGTGTCGCGTGTAAGACCCAGAACCTTTTCCAAAAAGGTCATAGTCACAATTTCAGTTTTTTTGATATTTCATATCTGGTCTGTAACTTTGTCTTATATGGAGGGATTTAACTTGGCTCAATTGATTACAATGACATGACGATGTGTCGTACATAAGACCCAGACCCGTACCTCAAAGGTCAAGGTCACACTGAGTTTATTTGACAACACTTTGAGCCTGTTTAAGATTTCAAGTCCAGTCTGTAACTTTGTCATCCATGGATGGATTTCAAAAACGCTTGGCTCAATTTATTAATTGATCAACATGACGACATGTTGCATATTAGACCCAGAACCTTCCCTCAAAGGTCAAGGTTACACTTTCAATTTGTTTAATATTTCATGTCTTGTCTGTAACTTGTTTCACATGGAGGGATTTTAAAATAGCTTAACATATTATGGTGATGTGTCACCTGCTTTTACCTGTAGAAATACTCAGACCTTTATATCAGATGTCAAGGTCAAGATTACACAAACGTCAAGGTTACACTTTAATGTAAACTAAATGAAATTGCGTATCAAGTCTGAAATGACAGTCCATTACTCTTGATATTCATGGATACATATAAATCCCTACCTATTATAAAATATATCTTATTTTCAATGACCATTTAGGGGGCATGTGACACTTACCAGTGACATTTTTTGTTTTATTTTTCAGATATTAGAATGGTAGGAAATGTCGTATTAAGCATGATATGAATGAAAATCATTTTAAAGATTCAAAAGGTTGAAAATGCGGCGCTGTTTTGGCAAATTATGGTTCCTGTTGTCCAAAAAATACAAATTTGAATAAAAAATCTGAGATCCAGGAACAAGATAATAATATATATTGGGGGGAAAGTACAAAAAAATGGGGTTAGTGGGGATGAATATCTAGGAATTTGCTTATTATGGAGAGTCAAAAAATGAGGTTAGTGGGGATGAATATCTAGGAATTCATTTATTATGGAGAATAAAAAAATGGTGTTGGTGGGGATGAACATCTAGGAATTTGCTTATTATGGAGAGTCAAAAAATGGAGTCAGTAGGGATGAATATCTAGGAATTCATTTATTACAGAGAGTAAAACATGGGGTTAGAGGGGATGAATATCTTGGTATTATTTATTATGGAGAGTGAAAAAAATGGGGTTGGTTGGAATGAATATCTAGGAATTTATTATGCTCCTCCAAAGGGGGGAAGCATATAGTGGCCGCTTCATCCGTGTGTGTTCATCCCCAAGTTCTTGTCCAGGCTATTTCTCTACAACCTCCAGCTGGAATTATATGAAACTTGCTATGATGCACCATTACCAAGTGCAGATGTGCATATTGTCTTTGTGTTCTGGTTTGATGATTTTTTACGGAGTTATGGGCCTTTGATTCTGTCTGTGACCAAGATTTTGTCCTTGCTATTTCTCTACAATCCCTGTTGGAATGTTGGAATTTTATGAAACTTGCTAGGATGCATCACTACCAAGTGGAGATGCCCAGTTTGTCTTTGTGTTCCGGTTCAATGATTTTTCATGGAGTTATGGCCCTTTAATTGAGTCTGTGACCAATTCTTGTATGTGCTATTTCTCTACAACCTCAGGTTGGAATTTTATGAAACTTGCTAGGATGCATCATTACCAAGTGCAGATGCGCATATTGTCTTTGTGTTCCAGTTTGATGATTTTTCACAGAGTTATGGCCATTTGATTCTGCCTGTGACAACACCCTACTTCTCAGATCATCAGATCATTTGGATTGGTATCAACCTTAAGTCATTACTATAAATATGTGTCTAAAACTGTTATGATTAACTCTACAATTACCGCTGCTGTATTATCCCTAATTATGAAAATACAGATTAGGCAAACACTTAGGTAGAGTGCCTATATATGCATCTGATTGCACATAACCAGCTAAGTTATAGCCTACTGTGACTAACTGGCAGCCATGATTGGAAACTGCAGTCCTTATTATAATGGTGTGTATGTTTAACACTACAATTTCCATATAATCCTAAAACAACACTCCAGGACGTTACCTTTCCCAAAAAGTGGCATTTAATTCAGTAATTAAAATCACATTTCTCTTATAAAACACTTTCACACTTCTGATTTACATTCATTCTAACGACTGAAAAGTGATGTTTTGTGTCCTTTTCTTCATAAGTCTATTATTTCCTGTGAAAATGGAGATGGTCATTCAGTACTGGATGGTTGTTCAATAACGAGTACACAGTATCATTTTTGGCTAATACAAAATGTTATATATTAACATTTTCCAGATAACGACTTCTTCATGCAACTACATACATAAAAACTATGTATATACATGTATATACACCCAATCATTATATTAGTACTTGATCAGTACTTTTGTTTTTAATATAAATATGTTAGCACACAGAAACTAAAGTGGTGCAGTGTTTGTTAAACTAGCACATGTATTAATATGCCATATGTAACAACTGAATCTTTATAATGAAATCAGTAATTATATCCATCATGTATATTTGTAATAACAATTAGCTGAAATGTTTGATTACGGGTCATAATGACCTGTTTCAAAGTATGTTGTACAATATAATTTATAACGAAATAAAAATAATGTATTGACTTCTCTTTAGAACTCTCACAGTTACTTCCCCAGTTCAATATCATTACCATATGATACAGAGTCAAATACTCACTTGGGGGAACATCCATTGGTTCCACCGATATTTTCTTGTTTATTATGGAGAGTAAAAAAATGGGTTTAGTGGTGATAATATCTAGGTATTAATTATTATGGAGAGTAAAAAAATGGGTTTAGTGGTGAAAATATCTAGGTATTAATTATTATGGAGAGTAAAAAATGGGGTTGGTAGGGATGAATATCTAGAGATTAACATATGAAGGTCTTGGTTTCTTGTATCATGCTACATTTATTTCTTATAATTGTAGGCTATGATAGTCCAGACAAGGGAGTGAAGATAAGCAATGGCAACCATCACCATCACACAAAAGATAATGATAATTATGATGCTGATGATGATGCTGATAATATTGAGGCAGATGATGATGATGATGGTGGTTATTGTGAATTATATGATAAAGACACAAGAGATGTACTACAAGTGGAGTTTCCACCATTTTATTTCTCCACCCATGGTTTGTCACGACCTAGCACTCCGGTCGAGGAAGACAGATCAAGGTTAGTTTACAAAGTAATGTGCTTTTGGTGACACAAGTCAATTTTGATTATTGTAAATGTATGGTGTACCATTAGTGCCGTGATGGTATAACTGCAATATATAAAATGTATGGTGTAGCATTAGTGCCATCACTGCTATAACTGCAATATAGAAAATGTGAACCAAAGATATAAAGTTGGAACTATGATACAATAATGGTGAAAGGCCGAAACAATGATGGTGAATACTCACAACTACGAAAAATACAATTGCTTTTTACCGTCATTGTTTCAACTTTTCACCACCATAGTTTTGTACATTTGACTCTTTAACATCATTTGTTAAGATTTGAGGGCCCTCCACGGCTGAGTAGTCTAGGGCACTGTCTCGAGATCACTTGCATCTCATTGCTAAGGTTGTGGATTTGAGTCCCATTTGCTCCAAAAACTTTATGTGGGAAAGTTTCACAGATATTTATGGAAGGATGAGGGTTTTACTCAGACTCATTTTGAGCTTTTCCTCCACCAATAAAACTGGATATGCCAATATAACCTGAAATGTGTAAAATTTGACATTAAACCCAACTTAAACAAATATTAAAAGCTGAAACAACAATAGTGAAGAGGAAAAATAACAATAGTGAAGAGGAAAAACAACAATAGTGAAGAGGAAAAATAATGAATGGTCTAGATGGTAAAAAGTCAAAACAACAATTAATATAGTGAAATGTAAAAGTAATTTATTGTGGCCTAATAGAAAAAAATATTGACGGTGGATTCTGTAAACCAACAAATAAAATTAATGGCCTTATATCATTGATATACCAGAATTTCATTTTGATAAAAAAACAAAAAAAAAACGATGCTTTTGACTTTAATTTGAGTATTACTGTCTATATTGCAGGTATTATGATCTGATAGACAAGGCCATAGAGCCATATATGGTGTCTACCGTGGAGGACGTCACACTGAAGGGGATATATGGATTTGTACCCCGCACTCTACGGAAATCTCTACCTCAAGCTTCGAAACATTTCTTATGGGTAAAGTCTATAAGTTGTATATTAATGATTGCTTTATTGAAACGCATTTATTTAGTCAGTTGTTAAACAAATTCTCTTACAAGTTGATCACACTCAATGCTTTCTGGATGGAACCAGCACATGATCTGGCTGGGCCCAGTAAGCTCAATCGGTAGTGCATCTGATTATCAATCAAGGAGTCATGAGTTCGAATCCCGAACTGGTCTGATGACTGATATACAACATTGCTTCTCATTCGTCTTGTTTGCTTGAGTACTTACCAGGACCCGAGGAAAGACTGAACATCTGTTAGGTCTATATGGTGTGAAAATGATGCTAGATATTCAAACAAATATTCAAAGTACATAACATGGATGGAGTTCAAACCTAAAAAATGCTCAGATCCTGGGTCTAATGTTCTGCCACTAGTCCATGCACTGATTCCTTGCCATAAAATAATAATTGATAGAATAAATTTGAATTAATGATTAGTTTATTGGAAATCAAAAATTATTGATGAAACAGATACTGTAAATGATAAGTTGTTGATTGATTGATTGACAAAGTGATTGATTGGCTGATTGATTGATTGATTGATTGATTGATTAAGTGAGTGATTGATTGATTGATTGATTGATTGATTGGGCATCTAATGACAGATTTATTGATAAGTAAATAA